>JAUMJK010000113.1:11385000-11741850 GCA_033558105.1 Coccyzus lansbergi
CATGAGCTACTCTGATTTTCTTCATGTTAATGCAGTGCCAAATCCAAAACGTAAAATGCTTTTGAACGTAACATAATCATCTTCTGCTTGCAGTTGTCCTTGTGCTTTCCAGTCACCATTAATGAAAAGGCCAGCAAGGTACCATTAATGAAAAGGCCAGCAAGGTAAATGCTGGATTTATACAGGGTACTACAGGTAAGACCTCCCCACTAGACAATAGCAGGTTCCTGCTCTGCCTTTTTTGTGATGCATCTTTGGGATACAGCCATTTCCATTCTGATACAAAGATGTTTGGGTAGCTAAAATTATATACCTCTGTACATCTAGGTACACAAGCATGCACATGCATATACCCACACACATTTCAATCCAGCAATAGGATTATATTCAACATCCTTTATCACCTCACTGCTCACAGCCTGTAGTCAGTTATTTCACTTCAACCTTCAACTTTGTCAGGTGTGCAAGGGAAGAAAATTCCAGCTTTCATACCCCTTCGCTGAGTGGGAAGCTCCAAGCTGCTTCCTATTTGAAATGGGGAACAGGTAGTCATTTCATCTGTTGTGACTGCCACTGCAAAAGATTCCTTTTTACAACTTAATCTTATTTCTTTTTAATAGTGTCTGTTGGTAGAATTTAGAAAAAGTAGACCGACAGCAGAATGTTCACCAGCACATTCGTAACAACCTAATACCAGTGCTTTTTTGTTGCTGTCCTCATTTAAAATGACTGCAGTTTGTATTGAGATTCACAATAGCATTTCCAACTTACTATCTTATTTTCAGTACTTTTTCCTTTAAAGCTTTATTTGGTAATGCATTTTTCTATAATTATACCGTGATCACTCCTTAGTGCACAGTTTACATTGAACAGAACCATTAAATGTTACTGCTGGTAGTTGATTTTTTTTCACACAGTCTTTGTATTTTGACCCAAAACAGCTTTATAAGGCAAGGATATATTTAGCTTCAGGAATTTCCAGTCACCATTTTTATTGACGTCAGTAGTTAATCAGGCAGTATAGCCTACAAGGTAATCGTGAAGCTGGTGTTAGGCAGTTCTGTGCTCAGCAGAGATCTCAGTATATTTGCTGTGCATATGGTGATGTGCTTTAGTGACTGGCTTTGAATTGTGCTCTGATGCAAAGACTTCATGGTGCACTAGAAACTATCAGAAATGCATATTTTTGAACACTGTTGCTTCTTGTTCTAAACTTATCCCTAGGTGAAAAAGAGATTTTAAATTCACAAAACCTGATCTTGATCCTCTCGATCCTACTGCTTTGGTGAAATTCATTTGAGTTCTGTGCCAAATTTAAATGAAAAACTACAGCTTTTCAACATGTTTACAGCTCAGTAGGGTACACTGTAGTTTGAGGAAAACATTACTATGTGTAATGCTACTAGTGATGAATAAATAACATACAGTTACAACACCTTTCATATTTGTGGATTTTATATGTACAAGAATCATACCATTTTTCCCCAGATCACATCTGGAATACAACAGAGCCACAGTTAAAGAGGAGGTACATGCTCAAACAGTGCAGTGTAGGAACTGAAGGTGACTGCTACACGTAGGTGAAGCAAGAGAGGGAATTTAGTTAGACAGAAAATATTAACAGGAATCAAGTACCTAGTGATGGAGCTTTGCACAGTGCCATACACATGTAATTAGCTGAATTGGAACTTGGAAAGGACACAGAAGACTTCAGCACTGCCCTTGCTGAAAGGTCTACTGCATCTTTTAATAGCATCACGTAAGCAAGAGCTTATTTTAATGTCCTGTTCAGAAGAAAGAACATGCTGTCTGCAGCATTAGCAAGAAGTATCTGTGGCAATTTGGGAGTTCCTCAGGGATTACCCACTCACAATATTTTCCAGCTTTTCCTTAGCTTTTAAAAGCCCCAGCAATCATAATGCAGAGTGACATGAGCACTTAAAAGCTACTGCAGGATGCCTCTATTTGGGCACTGTAGGTTTGCTGAATCAGGGAAAAATATGTTATGCATGTATGTAGAGAAAACCTGAGCAACCACGGTGGCTTTAGGAGACCCCTGTGCTTTAAGCATGAAGTTAGCACAAAGGCTGTTGAGATCAACTGGGTGTCATTGCTGTCTCAGTATATCAAACAGCAAAACAAGAGTTACTCAATAGACAGGATATGGGATTAGATTGTTCAACCAAGGGAAAACCAGGCCTCATGTTTAAAAATAATTAATTTAGAGCTGCAGAGAGGAAGGAGGTCTTGGATTTATTTGAGGACAAAGCCAGCCCAAAGTGCTGATAAATTAAGTAGTTGTGTGGAGCAGTTTACTGAGAGAAGGGGCATGATTGTGGAAACAGGAGAGCTCCCACCCTTAGGCACCACCCTGTTGCACCAAAGGTTGAGGCTCTCCATCTGGTTAGGATCCCCTTCTTCTATCCCAATCAAGGCCCCTTTACCTGTGCATATGAAGGAAGAGACTGTGCAAGAAATGATCTGGGCCATCAGTAACGAAGGGAAGAGGGAAAGGGTTGAGCTCAGCAGTGGCTTCTCTCCTTCTTGTCACTTCTGGCATGCTGGTGATGCTGACTTGTTGCAGGGGCACCCTGCACCTCCTCAAAGGACTTCTAGGATGGAGGAAAACACCTGACTGGGCAGCTCTCCAGTAAGACTGCCCATAGCCAAGAATGCACAAACCTGCTTTTGGCTACTGTTGCATTCCCTATGAATGCAGCAAGATTTTTAAGCGTTTAACAACAGTTACAGTGCAATGATAAAGGGTTAACAGACTTCAGTTCTGCAGGGTAAACATGACTGGAAAAGTTTATTCTCTGCCCAGACTCATGGTCTGATGGCAAGGCACCCTGTGTCTTTTGATGCCTTTGGTTTTCTTTCTGTTTAAAGTAGCAGGCCACACAGGTTCAATGCCATAATAGGAAAGGTCTGCCCTCTGTTCATGAGGTCCTAAGAGAGGTCATCAGTGGGTAGGCAGTGCCAACTCGCCCATAAGTCCTACTACTTCTTCACATTGTACTATTAGTTTCTTCAGAGGTCACTCCTAAATTCATCCAGGTGTGCCATTACTTCATCTTTCTGCAAAAGTTTATTTTCTAGTTTTACATTTGCCTATTAATCAATAGAAAGGACAACTTTATTCCATATTCAGGTTTCTCCAGTATGGCTCTAACTAAAACCAATGACAGTCTAGGCCATATGTAGACACAGAATCTCTTATGTCTTCTAAGAGAAGTTTCTAGATTATAAATGGTAACTGAAATTGTTCTGGCTTTATTTGCAGGAATGTAGATTTTATTAACTTTGCTGTTAATAAAAGATGTTTTTTCATCTTTTCGAGATGAAAACAGAGAAGCTAAGTTCTGTTTGGGCTCTAAAAATACACTTCTCCAATGAGAACACTTGTCCATTGGGCAGTGACAAACCTCTTATCAAAAAGAATAGCTAGAAATGAGAATGTATGGGAGTAAAATAACACAGAGTTTATGAAGTGCATGCTTTCGAAAAAAGTTGAATTCTCAGGCTTATTACTATGAAACACTCAATTCAGACTGGATGTACCATTCCAGTTTTGCTGACTGTTCACAACTTTAAAATTGAATATCACATTGTAAAATTTACACTTTGCTAATTTTTTTCTTGAGTACCTAATGGAAAATGAACCTATTATGAATTTTACGTATCTTCCTCCTGAGACATTTAAAAATTATCTAAAATTATAGCATTTCTTCAGGTAATTAGTTTAGTTACAGGCTGTTTAAGAAACACAATTGCTTATTTAAGTCTTAAAAGTTACAGAAGTTATTAAGGTCAAAAGGCTGCTCTCAGGATTGATGTTGCAATATGAAAACATGACTTTGCATTTTACTTTTTTCAATTCATCTGTTTTTCCCCAATATTTTCACTTCTTTTACTATGTTTTTATTCTCTGTGTGTGATTTTAAAATGAGCTCATTCTGTATAAAAGACAAAAAAAGATCCTAGGGCTTTCTTATAGCAGGCTAACACTCATCCCAGGATCTTCACAGAATAGTCTACACCTCAACATGGGCTCTCCTCAAGTACAATGTGCAGGTTTGGGCTCCACAATATAAGGAAATAAAAATATTAAAATGTATCCAATGGAGGGCAACAAAGATGGTAAAAGGACTAGAGAGCAAGACTTATGAGGAGTGGTTGAGGATACTAGATTTGTTCAACTTAGAGAAGAGGAAACTGGAAGGTGACCTCATCACAGTCTTTTCGTGAGGGGAATATCTCCTCTGGTGTCTGGTGATAGGGCACAAAGGTGAACTTACTGTTAGATGTTGAATTCAGTTCCAGTAACCTGAAGTTACAGACTCTAATCTTCCTTAATGACTATACCACAACTTCCTTCTTGCGTTTTTGATGCAGATTAGGAACATTAGAGCTTGAGAGAAAGAGAAGAAAAGCTGACAGCACTGAGTACTGTTGGATTTTTTTTTTTTTTCACTGTTATTTTCTCACTGACTCTGAGGCTGGGAGAGCCTGACTGAGGTAGTTGAAAAGATAGTTTACAATGAATGATGACTTTTTAGAGCTTGACTGACAACAGTATGTTGAAAGGTATTTGACGTATTCTCATTTGATAGCAGTTATCATGTTGGTCAAGATAAGATCCTAGTATTTCTCATAGGCATTCAGCAACCCCAAGAATTAAGGGTCTCTTTCAAACCTGATGGTTCACATTTCTGCCTGTCAGACACTATGAAAGAATTCGTTTCCTCTGCATGCTTTTGAATCTGTCTTTGCCTGGAGAAAGCACTTTGAACTCACTTTATCTCATCTGCAAAGGAAGATGACAGCTCTTTGGTATAGAAAATATGTGTCTGATAACTATATTATCTCTTAAAACACTCTTTTCAGCCCCAGACTGCCAAATCCACACCACAGAAACATAGTAGAACTCTCTGCACTGCTCTGTCAAGGTTTAAGACTGTACTTCATGACACTTACTTGTAGACAAAGGCACAGGACATGTTGTAGAGGACAAGGAATGGGAAGGAGCTGGGCACGGGGAAGATATGCAAAATTCATCGTACTTTTTATTTCTGTTTTCAAAATATGCCACATCTGCCGTTTTTACACTCTGCAGTCCACTTCACTTTTCTTGGCTGTCCTATCCACTCCAGAATGATCAGAAATACTCCTTTATTCATTTCTACTCGTGACAATGGTGACTAGATGGACTCCTCTTAATCTCTCAACTCATTTTTTATTCATGTCAGATCAGAAGGATTGACCAAGACCGTGTAGCACAACATTACCTCATTACTCAAAGCAGTGTCCTGCTGCTGCTGCCTACAGCATGACTTCACGCAAACTGTATCCAATCCATTTCTGTGCTGCATTGTCACCAGTTAAAATTGGTCTTGTTCCTCCATTTTCAAGCTGAAAAGAGAGAGGAACAGATAAGTCCCAGTTTAATTTGTTCTGGCAATTATTGGAAATCTCCAACAGGGAGAGGAGTCCTTGCCTATTGGTGCGGAATGACATACAGCCATAAGGGGCCCAGACAAAAGGAGACCCAGCTTTTCTACAAGTGTATTCAGGCATGTATGGACATATTGGATGAGGTACTAGCCCATTCACATTGTAATGGGGAAAAAAGAGAGATGAGGACTTAAAATAAGAATAAAAATGATCAAGTGAGAACTGGCACTGAAGGCTTGAAAACAGACTGTGCACAGCTGAAGAAAGAGGATGGAAACTTCACTATCTAGTCCAGTAGATAACCACCCTGCTGCTGTATGTGTTTTAGAAATATCAGAATAATACTGTATTACAGATAAAGGTTACTGTAAGAATGATTTCAAAATGTGGATTGAAGATAAGTGTGTTTTGGAGCTGGGGTACAAACTAAGCTTCTCTTTTGTTTCCTCTTTCTATCCATCTTTTCCTCTCCCTCTATTTCTGCAAGTCAGGATTCAACATTAATTCAGTCTGAATGAAAGTGGTAGGATAAAACACCTCTGAGAAGCATTTTAAAATATAATTTCCTGCAAAATGAGTGTGTAAGTTTATTAAAAAAACTAAAGCGCTAGGCAAAAGGTGAAAGAAATATATTACATGATTATGGAGGAAGAAAGAGGTTATTTAAGAAATAGCTGAAATAGCAGTTCTTTTAAAACTGTCATGTGGATGCTTTTAAAATGCAATGACAATGGCAGCTATTCTTTAAGGCTTTTTCCTTATGCTCTGCTCTCAAGGCATGAGGGAAAGTGTTTGTGGAGTAAATCACTTTAAATTCCAGGTAGACATTTTCCCCTGCCTCTGGATTAATTTTCTCTATTTATCCCTTTAACAATACTTTCTAATATTTCTTATGGCCACTTAATTTGTCTACATTGAAAACAGCTGACAGGAATAAATGTCAAAGTTTGGTCATTAACATCCCAGAAACGATTTCTCATTATCTTACTGACATGTTACAGAAGAAGATTCGTAATGTAAACTTTGAAAACAACAGACTTCCCCCACTCCTTGCCCTGACTTGTTTTCAAAGAAACTGTCGGGACTGATCCAAAGTGCATTGCATTAATTGAAAATGCTTTTGCTAGCTTTGCTGGATTTGGAGCTGATGCATTGTTTATAGGGATTATAACCTCTGCTGTTGTTGTCTGCAACAGATTTAATAATGCACACAGCTAACAAATATCAGCTTTATTTTTGTTAATCATAATTTCTGTGCAGGATGACTAGAGAATATTTTTTCTGACTGACAGATGCTCTAGTTAGGCAAGTTAAAACCTAAAGTTTAAAACCAAAAAATATGCTGCCAGATAGTTGCTGCCAGTTAGAAAATGCAGGTATAATTCGAGGGAAATTAGTTCTTATCACAATTAGTGGCTATTGTGTTTGAGCATTAATAGCCTGGGGCAAACATAATAAACCAGTTCCTAACTGCTGGTAATGACAGATTTCTCAGGAATTATTACTTAATTAACAATAATTTGAAAGGGTAGTTCAACTGCAATGAGGCATTCATATATATGCTGTATCTAAAGAGTACCAGATCAAAAGAACATGTAGCCTTCTAACATTTCTCTTGCTCCTTTGGTTTCATTTGTGTATATCTGCCTGTTTGCCTGCCTATATAAAATATTGTTTTTACATCTGAGCTGCTTTTTTGTTTGTGAGTCTACATGATGGCAACTTGTTCCCACTTGGGCATTTGCACATTGTTTTTTCGGGATACAAGGTCTTCTGGGTCTATGCAGGCAATGATATTAATTAGAAATGCAAACTTGATCAGGAAAGTACCTCCCACGCCCACTCTTTCCACCGCCTCCACATCAGAATGGGGCAACTGTTTCCCCAACACATGCATTATTCATTCCAAGCCACCTCAACATGAAATGTTTGCTATTGTTCCCACCATCCACTCATGTAGCTTATGCTGTCCCAGCATCCTTTCTAGTGAATGGCATCTGTGTACCTCACCTCATGGATTACTGGATCCATTCACATACTGATGTGACTGTTAGGAAAGAGGCTTGATCATTAAACTAAGAGTGTTCTGATTGGTTTGAAATTATGGCTTCTTTTTTTTTTCTGAAAGTTACCTTATACTATAATAAAATGCACCCTTTTCTTCAGAGTGGGTTGCATTTAAAAGAGGACAGAGCTGTTAAAGCGTCTGTTGCACATGCTACTCAGAAGCACATAAGATAAAGGCAGTGTGTAAACCGAGGTCCTGTAGCAAATTAGAGGAAAGCAGAGAAGTGCAAACATTGTGAAAGGTATGTTGTAAAGCTACTATTTCTTTTTTCAGTGGCATAAAGTATTTTCTATATTGCTTCTTGATGAACACAGTGGATTGCTCAAAAAAATAGGAAAGATTTAGAAAGCATTGTATTTTTGTGTCAGTAAGAAACAAATAAATATGCTGTATTCTTTAAGATACAGACAAGCTGTCTGAAACAGTTCTTTAGAAATATTAGGTAGCTGTCTGTTGCAGTCATTGGTATCCATATAAAAGGCTCAGGAATAATTCCCTTGTTTTTTCCTCAAAGTCTGTTAAAGGAGGCCACAAGTTTAAACTTGTATATTACTTACGAGTGACAGTTACATGGACATGTTATTCTTAAACAAGTGGTAAAACTCTTCTAATTGAAAAGCTGATTTGTAAGATAGACATTAGGCACATGCATTTCTCTTTGTTCTTCCAGAAAATTCCTGTTCAAAGACTTAATCTGCATGTCTTGACTGTTATATTTGGAAGTAGATTAGAATGGCACTTGTGCAGAGCCTGGACTTCTACAATGAATCAAGATTGATTACAGTGACACAGTACTTCACTTCTATTTCAGCAGAATTTAAAGATTTCCTTAGTTCATGTAATATCAAAGGTGCCACACAGTATCAAAGGTGCCCCCCTAAATAAAAATCTGTGCATTGCTCTATATTAGGGCATATCGTATTATGTATGATATAATCAAACTGATATGGTATTGCATCAGAAACAGCACATGTTATTTTGAAATGTGCCTTGTAGGGGAAAAAATGGGGACGTAGAACAATATATATGCTTCTATGAAGACAAGAGTTACTGTGGATGAAGTTCATGCTAATTAATAGCACTGGACAGACACTACTGCTTTTGTTGAAATACTGAATGAATGTTAAACTAGAAATCAAAAGTTTTATTGTCCTTGACACATTACTTTCCAATTCACTGTTCACATTTTTCTAGTTTATTTGGTTTTCTTCATAGCAAAATTACTTGTAACTACTGCTCCAGAGTCCACCCTCTGAAATTAGTGGTGCGTGGGGATTATCATTAAAGAAATACTCCCACATTTTTTTAACAAAAGCTGCAAAGACAGGTGAATGCCTGTTAAAACCCTCTGCAAGTAGAGCAGTCTTGACTCCTGTGCACAGAAAAATACTCGCTTTCCTCCTCCCAACTCTCACACAACATGAGTAGGAATGATTATTTTGCTGTTCAATCAGGGCCATCCTCCAGCTTCCTAGTCAGCTACATTCCCCACATAGTGAGGCAGCACTATGATGGGGTCTGTGAGACCTACTGAAGCCAGAGTGAGTAGAGACCTGTAGCCCTTGGGGCAGCTCCTGGAGAGGAAAGATTTTCTCTGCCATAATTTTAAGTGTACAGGTTCCTCTGGGTGCCCAACTTCTGTCCAGGGCAGCCATATGAGCATCTTTCATTTCTATTTCAAAATGGATGGAGAAAGTTGTAACACAGTTACCCACAGATTACCCACAGATATTTGTAGATGCTTCTCAAAGCTGGGATTCCAAGTACTGTCTCTGCCACAAGGGCAGGTGGGAGATGGAGATCGGCAGAGAGGATGTAGAGGACAAACAGCAGGACAAGAGGGAGAGTTTGCTCCAGCCTTGGCCCACAGTGCTTTAGGCTGCCTCTTTGCAGAACCAAGACAGCCCAGCCATGAGCATCTCCATGTCGCTCCAGCAGCTTGCAATGTCTTTCGTATATGAGTTTGGCAAGATACCACTTCCCTATTTGAATCTTCCTGATAATGCAGCTGTTTGCTTTGGTTTCCTGAGTCAGTCACATTCACTGGTTTGTTACTCCATCTTTGATATTTAACTAGAAATTAGCAGCAACTGTCTTTAATCAAATCTAATCATTTGTTCAGCAGAACTCAAACTGTGGACTTCAAGGTGGCTCATACCCATCACCACCTCCTTAAAGCTATCCAAGTACCTATAGCTGTGAACTGCACATGTGTTGGGTTTACCCTTTGTGATATTATCAAATTATGCATGTTCATGAGCATATGATATCTTCTAGGGATAATGGACACCATGATTTCCCTATGTGTCATATTATATTGCATTATGTTATATCACTTTGTAGTATATTACATTATGTTACACTATTTTATTTTACAAGAGTGAAATATTGATTAAGAAATCCAGTCCCCTTATATTATTCAAGTGCAGATCATTCTGATATTAAAAAGTAGAAAATTTAATTTAAGCTGTATTTTGCTTATTATCATGTGATTGGCAGGAAAAATATTCCTTAAAGAAATGATATTCTAGTGGCTGGAGAAGAAGTGATAGATTTTTGACAGGTAACACTATGAATTTATATTGCATTTCCACCCAAGAAATGTCACAGTAGTATAAATAGTACCAGAATAAAATTTTAGTTTCTTCAGACATATTCTGTGCCTGCAGTTATTCATTGTTGCTAATGAGATAATTAATAGGGTAATGAGCACAAATTATATCACATAGACATTTAACTCTGCCATGCGAGTACCAAAGCTATATTTGCGCCTACAAAGTATATGGTTAGGTGTCATAATTCTTTTATGTGTCTTTTTTGTGCTTGTGCAGAACTACAGGTCGTATATTTGTAGCTCTCCTCACCTGAACACTTTTACTGAAGTCAGCTGGAAGGTATGAATGAGCAGAGCAAGTAAGATTTGCCCTGTGCAAAACTGGTACAAATTGACAGACTAGGCCAGAAGATTTTGGGGAAAATTTGATCTTATACAGATCAAGACATTTTGTTTCACACTGAAACATTACAAATCTGAGATGAAATGCAATAATGTTGAGCATTGCTGTAACACAGCATAGACCAAAGGTGAGAGAATCAATGTCAACTTTAAGTAGATGTAGAAAAACAGAAAAGTAAGTTTATGGGACATGAAAAAGAACACTCCTGCTTTTACAGCATGTGTTGATCAATTTTTAAAAGGCGGAATTAGCTAAGGTCTCTTTTATCTTAGCTGATGAATGTGAAGAGGAGTATCTTAGTGTGCCCTGTGATGTTGTATAGCAAGCTACAACAGTCATCAGGTTTCAAACCATGTTTTTTGAAAATATGCTACACTTAATAAGAAGTCAGTTAATTATTTTTGCTTGGATACATAGACTGTGAACATACGCTCTTGAGGCAGGAATCAATGAGAAATTGGGTAGTCCTTATCTTCTCATATAGGGTTTTGAAAGGTAATGGGCAATAATGGTCTTTTACAAAGCTGCAGGAAGTTTGGCCTACTTAGTGCTTTGTATGCTAACTTAAACCTCAATAAAGTATCAGTTAGCACACACAGAAACAAAAGCCCCTACTGAACCAACAGAATATTGTTTAATGGTCATTTTATGAAGTAAGGTGACAGTCATCTTACAGAGCAGTTTGCATTACAAAAGTCCTTATGCTGATATCAAGGGTACAAACTCCTGCTTGAAAGGATAATCTAAAAGAATGCTATTTGAGCATACAAGGCTTATGAAATTAGTGCTGTTTTACAAGTTGGGAACCCACAATGGCAATCAAAGTGTACCTGGAATGAATGCTTTTTTCCCAGTTAGCCTTACAGTACAGCAATCACAGCCGACCACCTTCTGATCATCATTTTCCTGGAAAAATCCCCAATTTCAGTACACAATGAGGGATGATGTGACTGAGAGCAGCCCTGCAGAGAAGGACTTGGGAGTGCTAGTCAATGAGAAACTCAACATGAGCCAGCAACATGCGCTTGCAGCCCAGAAAGCCAACTGTATCCTGGGCTGCATCAAAAGAAACGTGGCCAGCAGGTCTAGGGAAGTGATTCTGCCCCCTCTATTCCTCTCTTGTGAGACCTCATCTGAAGTATTGTGTCCAGGTCTGGGATCCTCAACGTTAGAAGGATATGGAGCTGTTGGAACGGGTCTTGAGGAGGGCTACAAAGATGATTCGAGGGTTGGAGCACCTTCCCTAGGAGGACAGACTGAGAGAGTTGGGCTTGTTCAGCCTGGAGAATAGAAGACTTCGAGGAGATCTTATAGCAACCTTCCAGTACCTGAAAGGAGCCTACAAGAAAGCTGGAGAAGGACTATTCATAAAGGCTTGTAGTGATAGGATGAGGGGTAACAGGTATAAACTGGAGAAGGGAAAATTTCGACTGGACATTAGGAAGAATTTCTTTACTGTGAGAGTGGTGAGACACAAGTTGCCTAGGGAAGCTGTGGTTGCCCCATACGTGGAAGTATTCAAGGACAGGTTGGATGGGGCCTTGGGCAACCTGATCTAGTGGGATGTCCCTGCCCATGGCAGAGGGGTTGTAACTAGATGATCTTTAAAGCCTCTCCCAACCCTAACTATTCTCTGATTCTATGAAAAATCAATTTCTTATGATGATCAAGAAAAGAATGAGGCTTTTTCTTCATGCTTTTCCTATTATGAGAAGCACTGATCATCCTGAGGTTCACATAATCTTAATAATATTCTCTGTGCCTGATAAGGTTTCTCGCTATCACTTGGTAAAACTGACTCGTTTGAGTACTTCCACGGTAGAGACCATTCACAGCACATGTAGATTAAGCCTAACAACGGAGGAGGGGAAGAAGTGAAAAGACCAAAAGACATTATACAGGAAGGCACTAAAATCTTTTGTTTTACACTATGATATCATTTTGCACGCATTTCAGGGTTATAGAAATGTAGGACTTTTCTTATCTCTTCTGTCATTTGCTTGTTACCAGATCAGAGGTCACCTAAATAACTTCCAATAGACTAGTCTCAAGCCTTTTCTTAAAAGCTAAAAAAGAACAGAAATGTCACAGTTTTTATCAGTCGCCTGTTCCAATATTTCACTCACCTTACCCTTAGAGTTTCAATTTGCTTGTAACCTAAATTTCTCTTGCTTCAAATTAGGTTTATTGCGTGTACAACAGTCCCTGGAAACTAAGCTTCATATTATACCTGTGTGTGGGTATTACACTTTTTAAAAGTCTGATTTTATGCCCTCCCTTGATTCTTATTCTTCCAGACCCAACAAATACATATTTTTAACCTTTTCCCAAGCCCTGTTTTTTCAGACCCCTCCTCAAATTTCTTACTGTCTTCCTGACAGCAGTTTGGCACTCTGCTCATATCTCCTTTAAGATGTAATGTGCTGCCATTCTGTTCTGAGGTTACCAGTAAAAATGTTTTAGATTTGTGATCTGAGTAACTTGCTCAGCACATTGTTGACACATCACAGAGTGGGACTTGCCTCTTTGCAACGGCCCATGCATCAAAATGTTGGCTCCTATTCTGTCTGTGGTCAATTCCTTTCCTACAATGCTGATTCCTAGGCTGTTACTCACTTCTCTCTATGCCTGGGAATGTGATTTTGCTGTTCCAAGGCCTGTGCTTTCCACCTGCCTTTATTGAATTTTCTGGTATTGATTTCCTATCATTTCTCCAATTTATTAAGATCATTTTGAACTCTAATCCCACCTTCTGAAGTATTTGTAACATCTCTCAGCCTGATATCATCCTCAGATTTTGTAACTGTACTGCAAAAACATTGAATAGTACTGGTCATGAAGTAAAATCCTACACGACCACCTGATGTTGACTTGACACCACAACCTGGTGCGGCACTACAGGCTTGGGGAAGAGTGGCTAGAAAGCTGTCTAGAAGAGAAAGACCTGGGGGTGTTGGTCGACAGTCATTTGAATATGAGTCAGCAGTGTGCCCAGGTGGACAAGAAGGCCAATAGCATCATGGTCTGTATCAGAAACATTGTGACCAGCCAGACCAGAAAAGTGATTCTGCCCCTGTACTCAGCACTAGTGAGGCCACACCTTGACTACTGCGATCAGTTTTGGGCCCCTCACTACAAGAAAGACATTGAGATCTGGGAGTATGTCCAGAGGAGAACAAAGAGGCTGGAGAAGGGGCTGGAGAAGAAGTCTTATGAAGGGAGGCTGAAGGACCTGGGGCTGATTAGCCTTGAGAAGAGGAGACTGAGGGTAGACCTCATTGTCCTCTACAAGTGCAGAAAGGTGGGTGATGGTCGCTTCGCCCAAGTGATAGGTGATAGACAAAAGGGAATGGCCTCAAGTTGTACCAGGGGAGGTTCAGCATGGACATTAGGAAAAATTTCATCACAGAAATGGTTATCAAGCACTGGAACAGGCTGCCCAGGGAGGTGGTTGGGTCAACATCCCTGGAGATATTTAAAAGATGGGTAGACAAAGTACTTAGGGATATGATTTAGTAGTGGACTTGAAGGTCTTTTCCCAACCTAGTGATTCTGTGACTCCCAGTTTGACACTGAGCTACAGACTGATAGTGATTCTATGAGTTGTTTCCCAGTCGGTCTTACTTGCATTTTACTTGGGCCACATTGCCCTATGTTGCCTTTGGCAATGAGTTGTGGAGTTGTGTGAAACATTTTGAGAAGACCAATTATCTTACCAAAGAGATGAAAGTCAGGCTGGTTTTTAGCCATTTTTTTCTTCACAAATTCATGTTGGCTATTCCTTCCTCATTATTCCCTAGATGCTGAAAAATTGGTTGCTTGTTCCACTAACTTTTCACATGTTGACATTAGAATGAAGGTTTTATAATTCAATGGTTCCTCTTCCCCACTGCCCTCTCCCATTTTATATTATATTAGGTATAATGGTTTTGCTCTGCAGGTCCTCTAAGAACTCACTCATCTTCTATTAGCTCATGAAGATAATCACTAATGTTTTAGCTATTGCTTTAGCTGGTTTCTGAAGCACCTGAGGGTAAATCCTGTGCAGGCTGTTTAATTTGGAAAGATATTTCAGAAAATGTAGGTTAAACATCTTGAGAAGACAGAACATAATATCTAAATATGCCATCGATTTTCACTGGGCACTAGATCAAGCTTTTGGCTGACATCAAGCTAAGCTGATGAAGTGAAAATGGATCCATCCTATTTCTTCATGCTTCGCCCAAATTTTAAAAAAAAAAAGAAAAAAAAAGATGTAGTAAAAGGCTGAAAGTTTGGGAGAAACTGAAGGTGATATTTATACTGCTAGATGTTTTAAAGAGACAAAATGATTCTTGAGTCAAATGGAAGAAATCAAAAACTCATGCTTCAGTGGATAAGGCTATCACAACAGTCAGCTAGAATTCTCAGCACTTCCAGCATCTCACAACAGTATAGCATTATTTTTTATGATTGCTTAAAGATTATATATCACACAATACTACACTGTTGACCTCAACATTGAGCAATGGTGGTTATTCCCACTGTTCTTTATTTTCCACTTCTTCCCCTCTCTGAAACTTCAAAACCAAAGTATTTAATTAATCAAATTTCTCCTGCATAGAAAAAGAAAACATAGAAAACATTTTTCAGCTTTACCTGGATGTAAAGTTTCCTTAACCAATTGTCCTTCAGGCAAATTATTTAAGTTTGCATGCAGGTCTTTCAAGTCTCATATATTTTCCGAAATATCTCCATAAACCGCCTTTTATCCTTTTCTTACACCTTCTCTGATTAGTATTTCACTTGTGTCAGACTAGAATCCCACTCCATTTCCACTTGGGAAGTACTATCTTTCCAGTTTCTTGGTATAAACCTCTTTGCTGCTATTAATAACAGCTATTCTGATATCAAGTTTCTTTTGTCATAATTACCTTCCTTTCTGAATTATCACCTTCAAAGACAGATTTTAACTATTTGCAAGTACTAGCTATTGGCAATTTCCAAAGGCAAAATTCTCAATATTAGAGTAGAGATCTGGTTTGCTAGAACAATTCTGATATCTCAAACAGGTACAGTGCAGAACTCGCTAATAAAAATGCAGATTCACAAGTAAGAAAAAATAGATTTAGCAGGAATGTAAAAAAAGTCTTTTTACTGCAATGCACGTACAGATGGGCTAACAGCAAAGCTTCAGTCTCATTTGAGAAGTTCTTCTGTGATTTATTTTAATTTGCTTTCCTTTAACCCTCCCTGCATTTTCTGCATTTCCTTGCTCTCTTGTGATTGCACCTTGGCAGTTTTGTTTCTGAATTCTTGACAATTAAAAAAGGATCTTCAGGCTGTTAAAGGGATTACATGAAGTGACCATGGACAGTAGGAGAAATGGGCCTTGATGCCCCATAAAGCTGCTGTCAGTAGGGTTTTCTTGTGTTTACAGACTGTGTGTTGGCATCACTAACTCTTCATGCACTGGTTGATGTCTCCCTACAGAGAAGGCACACTCAGATATTAAAGACCTCAAATGACCTGCTGGTGACCATCAGTGAAGAATAGTGAATGGAAGCCATAGTTCAGTCTCAGGTCCATACTCAGGGTCTGCACTGGTGTGTACCACTGGATAACTAAGAAGAATTTCACCAGTGGGGTTGTCCCTGGGATTTATATATGAATAAAATTTTACTATAAGGTTATTCACAAACAAGGAAAGAGTAGCAGTACTACAGCACCTGGTTTATTATGGTTATGTCATTTCCCCATAACTCAGCCTTCATGCACACAGTAAGTCCAGCTCTGGAACCACATTCAAGATGATCACTTGGCAAAAGTGATTGTATAACTACTCTTCCTATCCTCAGTGGGAACATTATTCTGGGTGTCTCTTCAAAAATGTACTTGCTAATTCCCAGGAAGCGGATAGAAATACAGTAATCCTCGGGATTTCTATCTGTTTTTCATTATATTGAGGAAACATCAGTGTTATTGTGTCACTACCTAAACTCATTTCCATGGGAAATCAGACTTAAAGCAACAGTTAAAGAGCCTCCCCTGTGAAGAAGGACAGAAACCAGATGTCTCACAGCAGATAATGGAAGGATGCAAATTTTGGCCAGGAATACCTCAGCTTTTACAAAAGCTGTAATTATATCACCATTACATATTGAATACTAAGAAAAAATGGAACACTGGGTTTTGAAGTCTCCTCTGAAAGAGTCACCTGTAACAAATTGCCAAGCCAAGTGTTTTCCAGCAAGCCTAAGAGATTATTTTATCCTAGTAAATGCTAGTTCTTCTTAGCCATTAAGTAATCAGGGCAAGGAACTGCTTCTAGAATACTCATCTTCCGAAACAGGAGGGGGCTGGGGCAGCTGGGAACATGCAAAAGCTGGGAACATGCTCCAGCAGCAGATTATGAAGAAGATGGAAAACAGATAAAGAAGTCTTCTTCATGAGGCTTATTGTTAGTACATATCACATTTACAGAGGACAAGTAGATAATACCCCACATTATCTACTCCCTGCGAAGACTGCAACAGTTGAATCTGGAGACTAAAATCTGGAGACTGCCACACAAAGCATCTGAGGTTTTTTTCAAGCTTTTTGAACATTATTCTTGCAATACAAGAACAGGTTTTGGACACATTAGGTCAGCACATCTTTATTCCTTCTTACTTTATTCTTTCAGACTGCAAGTGTTCTGTTAGGACCAGGCACTCATATTCCGTATTTGTAGAAATACTTTGAATCTCATGATAAGAACAAGGTAGACTCTGACAGTTCATATAGAGAAAGAGGCTATAAGACTTCTGTTTCTTTTGCTGGTTTGACTTCATAGACGGAAGCTTGAGGCTGGCTTGAAAACGTTCATCCTGTTGATTAGTAGCATGTCTTTGTGCTCAGACAAGGCAATCGGTGAGGTCAAGACAATTTGTAGATGCCAGTGTTGTTCAGCAAAACTAATGTCAGACTCAAGAACAATGAATTAGTGGAAAGATTTTCATTTCTTAGAGCACCTACAGCCATTTTGTAGGTTAAAGGCAATCCTTTCTCTGTGAATACAGATGCAATTTTAACAACAACAACAAAAAATCCCTCACCAAATACTGTTTTCTGGTTGGAAAAAGAAATTACCCATTAATTTCTTTGTCTTCAATATCTGCTTTTGGAAGTAGGTTGTTCAGGGTCCATTTCTAATTTGTCAAAACACTGTATGAAATACCAGGTTAACCAGGAACACAGTCATAATGAAATTAGGAAGTTGTCTTCACCAATGACAACACGCAGGCCCTTACCTACCATTAATTTTTGTCTTCAACTTGAGGAGCTTAGGTGGTCGCAGCAGTACTCACCATCTCATCTTTGACCCCTTGTTCTTTGACAGGCACCAGTGCTTCACTCTACACCTGGAGTGATTTCATTGTTCCCATGTAGCCTTCTCATTCTTGGCCAGAAAATACAGATTTTGCTTAAGTTCCTTAGAAGCCTTGAGAAAGGTCTGAGCAAAGACTCCTAATACAGCTGCAAAGCAAGCAAGAAAGGTCACACAGTAAGGGAGAAGAAGAAGGCTTATGTTGTGAAAAAAAAAAAAAGATAAGTGCTTTGAAATGGTTATCATGGTTTATATGAACTTCAAGTCACAATTTAGAGTCTTTTTATCTTGACAATGTAACATAAGTAGTCAGAAGACTGTTAGAACTAATCAAACTTTTTCCTTAATGGCAAAGGATTAATTAGTATGACTTTCTCATATATTGCATATTTTTTCACATCTTTGATTGGCTAAGGGTCGATTTATTTCCAATGCCCGACTTAGTTCTTATTGGCACTGCCTTCAGCAGAGTTACTTAGAACAGAATGGAGCTTTTGACACCCTTTTGTCTTTCTGTTCTGCTCTTTTACAGTAGTATTTACAGTACCTCACACTGAGTAAAAGCTAGGGATAGGATGCTCATGTGATGTAAGTTATCAGCATCATTTTATTTGGAAATGTTTACTTTGTGATTGCTATTCATTCTTTTTGATCTTCTTACGCATCTATAACCACAGGGCTGGGATTTATACGACGGGAGTCCCTTTGTCATTCTGTGGGATTTTTTGCTCTGCAGGCAGTCTGTAGCTTTGAAGGACTTCAGATCTTGAGTAAAATGAGTTCACTGATGTGTCCCAGGAGAGACTGTTGACTCATCTTGTAGATGTAATTTTATGACAATGGATTGTATTCTGAGTTCATGTTTATACACCATATGGTATGTTGTCAAGTTTCATTGTATTTATGAAGATCTCAATAAAATGAAGTAAAAATAAAAATACATATTCAGGCCCAGTCTATTTTCAAGAATATTAAGAAACGCCTCTAGATTTTTCCTTTTAATGTAAATTTGCCCAATTAGTATAATACATAATAATAACACTAGGACTGGCCTGGGCCAAAGATAAAACATAAGAAGTTCTGGAAGTAGTACAAAATCATTTAGAACTATAATCCAACAGCCCAATTAGAAGTAACTAACAGGTACTGCAAGCATAAGGATTTCTAAAACAAGACAAGCATTGCTTAAATTGCTGAAGAGATTTTAGATCATCTTGCCTAGTGGAGCCTCCATCCCCGGGGGCTTTGGTAGGCATCTATTGTGGGTGGTCTACCTCAAGTAGTATACAGCCTGTACTTTCTTACCAGATTGGTGCTCCTATGGAGTTTTTGCAGAAGAATTTCTACTGTGAGCTGTTAGCAGCTAATACTACAGAAAAACTAAGAAGTAATATGTGCAAAGAGAAAAGAATAATTAATTTATTTGGCGGGGGGACGATGTTAAAAAACTGCACAATTCTCACACTCCCACCTTGGATTTAAAATATGGCAAGAAATTCAGGGAATAAATTAAATTGTTCACTTAGAGCAGTTTTTTTCACTCAAATTTAATTTCTTCCTACTATGTTCATTACTAAGTTTCTTGGTTTCTTTTGGTAAAATAGTCGAGAAAAATCTTTCAGTTTGTTATTAAACATAGAAAGAATTTTCCATTAACATGTTCCTAGTTCATTGTATGGACTTCTAAGAAACATTTATACATATATATACATATACATATATATATATGTATATATATATAAAAGAATGATCACTTTTTTGTGTGTGTTTATGTACAGAGATGGTGGAGAGAGTTCAAAAGTGATTGCCCCTTTTTCCCCCACTTCCTCAGTGTAATGTGTCTCCTACAAATGAATTGCCTCTGCTCAGGCAATGTGCCTGCATGGAATCCACTAAGGTCTTCAACATTCTACATGAGTTCTAGGTCCACACAGCAAAAAAAAACACTGGAAGGAGCAGGAGTAAAAAAAATATAAGCATGTTATTAATTTTATGAATGCAAATATCCTCCTGACTTGCTGGGAGACTGCTTGTTCAACATGATAAATACACTAAGCATGTATATAAACTTTTTCAAGTCTGAGCTTTTTAACTAAAAAATCCTTGGTGTTTATGTAAATATGTAATGAGCACAATACATTTAAATCCCAGTGGAACTCTCTGGATGCCCATATGGTCATCCGAACTATTAATAATTTTATCCTTTCTTTGGAAGTGCTGTTCTCTTCAAAATTAACAAGATAAATGGGCCGCTTGTGGGAAATGCTAGAAGTTGGTTCTGGCAGATATTTCTTTTTGCTTTTCATCTTTGCCCAGGATTAGATATTCAATTAAGAACAGTTTAATTACAGTACAAATGAGGGGGGGTGTTTTTATAACTGGAGCATGAAGAGTATCTCACACTTAGAATATACCTACTTTAATTCCTAATGTAGGTTAAAATAGAAATTTGTATTTTGCAGTTGTGGAAAGTGCATTATGGTGACTCCTTTGTGTAGAACAATTAGATAGTTCCTTTATACCATGCATAGACCACCCGTTGCACAGAGCACAATCAGATCTTCACAGGTCTTTATGAAGTCAAAAGCCATATTTGTAACCGTTGAGTGACAAGAAAAAAGATTTTCTGCAATGTCTGCAAGACAAGAACAGAGAAAAAAACCTAAACAATAGAGTTGGTTATCAAATACTCATCACAAAAGCAGGGGCAAGACAGGTAGTCAGTTTGGGTCAGGGATCTAACTGCACAGATGCAGCTAGGCCTATTACAATGGGGTACTCAGTTGTGGGTAACAAATGGGGTTCTGAAGCATTTAAATTGTTCTTGAAAAATAAAATATCCTCTGCAGAAATCCCACAGCTTTTGGTCATGCAGTCTTCCTGGGCTCAATAATTGTTTTGTAGGAGCGAGATAAACAAGGTTTCCCTCCCTTCAGTACCCCCAAATGCTTTAAACATCACCATGCTGAGCCATGAATCATGTTTCTATAATGTATTTCTTATAACAAGCAGAGACTCATCAATTCAGTCTTTGCAGATGTCCTTAAGAAATTGTTTTGAAGGGCTCCAAGAAACAACTTGCATTAAGAGAACATTAAAGATTCAATTCTGTATAATTCAGTCATGCCAACCAGTGCCTTCCTGTATGACTGGTCTCCATGATCTCCCTGCAAGGAACTAAATAGCCTGGGGCAGAAGAACAGATTCTACCTCAAAGCCTATGCCATTCATCTGCAGCAAAAACCACTAAGGTCCATTTGAGTCTAGTGATCCCACCAAGCTAAGCCCATTCAAAGCATATGGCTATCATCCTAACCAACTACTGTGTGTATAGTCTAAGTCACCCTATACTCATCCATCACACTCAGCTGGTGAAAAAGCCATCTGCATGAATCCTCTGAAAGATTCAGTTGTCCATGACCTTATCTGTAGCTGAGTTGTTATTTTTACCACCACACAATTCAAGCCCTAAATATATTTGAGTGCCTTCTCTATTGCTAAGAAATACCATTATTGACCAGTAGGCCTTGCACAGAGGCCAATAACACACGTCTGAGGTTGTTGAAGTTGAAGGAAAGGAGCCCTAAAGAGATCAGCAACATTGCAGGCCAGAAGTAATAAAGGTCATTTTCATTCTTTTAATGGTGGATGATGACCTGAGACAGAAAAAAAAAATTCATTCTCCTTCTGCCTCAGAGACAGAGGAACCATTATTAATAAAACATTGTTATTAATAGTAGTAAATTGCTTTTAGGGAAGATGTGACAAGTTTGAGCCTGCTTACTCGCAATTTCCAAAAGTCATGATACCATGAGACACCAGAAATCCTGGTATTAGTATAAAAAAAAATTGTGTGTCACCTCACCACTAGAACTTCCTTCCATTCTTACAAAAATATATGACCATGTCACCATGGGCTGGCATTAAATGGAGAGATTCCTAATACTTAGGGAAGAAATATCCTTTTACAAGACAACTTTATGGCAAGTTTCCTGATAGTTGCTATACTCCAAAATGAGATTGGAAAAGGAAATAGGTAATGATCTTAGGGATGTTGCTCCTAGAGGCCGCTGAGTTGCACACTATTTTCAAGAAAGATTACTCATGGAACTGCACTATGATGCCAAGTGACATTGAAATAACAAAAGCTGTTATCAAATGAAGCCTGGAGCATTTATGGCCATATTCTCAACCTTTATTTTACTGCTTCTACTGACTTTGCTTTCTGATAACACGATGGACATGCAGAAAAAGCATCCTGATGATCATATTCCTTTTGTTATCTCCTCATTACAGTTATACCAGCAACCCTTCAGGTTTATTTAACCATATCTTCATTCTGCCTTGTCTGAGTTCTATTGACCCTAGAACTTCATTGCAGGAGACCCCTGGAAGCACTAGCTTTGAATTCGTAGTTTGAAAGTACAAACACAATTCTCATTGCCACAGGAATGGTCCATCTTGTTTTGTCACCTCTTTTGTCACATGGCCAAAAATGTAACCGACATTTTGTAAGAGGAAATTCTCAAAGTAAAAACTCCAGACAGTACCTTAGCAGCTGCTGCTGTTTTCCCTTCCTGTTGCATGGCAGAGGCAGTGCTGGGTTCTCTCCAGTCATGTTGAGGGACGGTGGAGGCCATTTTCCACATTTACTTGCCAGCAAAACACAGGTTGTCAATAATGTCCCCATGGCTTTGCTGAGAAAAACTTGCAGTTGACAGTACAGAAACAATCATATAGTCTTAGAATCATGGAATAATTTGTGTTGTAAGAGACCTTTAAAGGTCATTGAGTCCAACTCCCCTGCAATGATCAGGGGCATCTTCAACTAGATCAGGTTGCTCAGAGCTTGAATGCTTCCAGGGATGGGGCAACTACCACCTCTTTGGGCAACTCATTTCACCATTTTATCACTCTCATTCCTTGTATCTAGCCTGATCTACCCTCTTCTAGTGTAAAACTATTACCCCTTGTTCGATCACAACAGGCCCTGTTGTGATAGAAAATCTTCTCCAACTTTCTTAAAAGCCCTCTTAAAATATTGAAAGACTGTAATAAAGTGTACCCAGAACATTCTCTTTTCCAGGCTGAACAAGCCCAACCCTCTCAGTCTGTCCTCAACTAGTGTTCCATCCCCCTGATCATTTTTGTGACCCTCCTCTGGACCCGATCCAACAGCTCTATGTCTTTCCTGTGCTGAGGACTCCAGAACTGAATTCAGTACTCCAGGTGGGGTCTCACAGAGTGGAGCAGAGAAGCAGAATTGTCTCCTTCAACATGGTAACCATGCTACTTTTGATGCATCCCAGGATATGGTTGACCTGTGAGCACATATTGTCAGCTCATGTCCAGAGCAAGGTGGACACACCTTGTGTGAAGATGACTTCAGCCTCTTTTCCCCAGTGTATATTTGTAATAGTTAGTGAAAGCTAAAGATTCATGGGACAGAGAGGCAAGTACTGAATGCACAGTTCTTGGCCTCCTTTGACCATGGGTATCCAGCAAGCTGAACATTATCCCTGCCTCTCACAAACAACTGCTGTCTTCTTCATGAAGGGACAGATGCAGAGAGATTACTATGGTCCTTCTGGGCTTATACTGGTTAGATAAATCCTCATTCTTTGGTTTTGCAGACTGGTTTTACCCTGGCACATTACATAGCCAATGTTTAACCACGCAGCAGTTCTGTACATTGCTTGGTTTGGAAGAGATTTACAGTGTTTGACTCGATGATCCTGGGGGTCATGTAATGATTCTGTGATTTGGTGATTCTGTGATTCTATATTCTACAGTTTTTTGCCATGTGCTTACAGTTTGTCCTTTCTTTGTTGTACCTCTTGAGCTTTAGATTGTAAACTTTTCAACATAAGGGACCTGTTAGTTGTTTGCTACACTTTACAAATGTATAGGTTAGTAGCACTGTGTAATCATATTCTTTCTCAGCTTTATACTTGGAAACATTATTTTATGTAGAAATTTGCCTAAGGCAGATAGTTATTTTGTCTTTACTTCCCTTGTGGATATCTATTCCAGACTTAAGCTGCCTTTTTCAGATTTCAGCCAGCTTCTGGATTAAATTCTGAATTTCTGTTTTAGTCGATTTTTAAGTGTACCCAGGCCTCCAGTTGTACCAGCTTGGATGCTGGGGAATTTTCAAACACTCTTTTCTTCGCTGTTGAAAACTTTGCATTGCTTCAGTCCTCACTTTAAGACATTATCATGCAACTCTTTAAAATTTATTTTATGATTTGTAAACCTTACAAGAATTTCAATTAGAAATATTTGACAGACGTCTCCTGATAAATTTTATTTCCGTAGGATAAAACAATTAATTGAGCCTAAAGAGTTAAGTATAGAACAGTAGTAGAATAAATAAAGTGCAAACTATTTGCTTAAGCCTCAGAACCCCATACACCTTTCCCAATAAGTCTACTTGTCCTGAAAAGAAAAAGAAGAGTTCTTACAAAGAAGAGCAAAATTACTAGGCCCACAGGATGTTTTGGCAAATTAGCTTGAGTGCAAAATCATGTCACTAAATTCAGAAAAATGGTGAAGGAAAGGTTTGGTGCAATTCACAGTCTTCATTTAGGTCACCAACTAAACTGACTTCATGGCAACAAAAGATCCTAGACTGATGAGAAAGTGTCCTCTGATAGAGGTCAACATTCCTCTGCCTGAACAGGGCTTTCAGGCTTGCAGAAGAAAAAATGTGTTAGCTTGTCTTGCTTGGATATATCACACAATAGCATGTGACTGCCAGCACTGTGAAACCTTTTGTAGGTTATAAAATGATTAACTGACCATTCAAATTATAGAAATGTTGCATTTGTAGCAGAAATCAGCTCCTCAGAGAGAAGGCAATAGAGTGTGAAACCTGAGTTCAAGTAACTGGGAGTCTGAAAGAATAATTAAAATGACAAATAACTTGAAGATGCTAGAAATCATATCCAAGGTTTGAAGTACAGCAATAATATCTGTATTAATGTAGATTTGCATGCCTGCATGCGTGCGTCGTGGCAATGGCATAGTTTCCAAACAGAAAGAGAAAGATGGTTGCCAAAAAGTATTCACCAGCAATTATAATTTTCCAGGGTGACCTATTTTTAAGTATTCTCTATGGACTTCTGATCATAAATATTTCTAAAGAGTATGCCCTTAATTCTTGCCAATCAACACCGTAAAGCCACATAAAGCTAAATTAGCAAAGTAGAGAAATCTCACTTATTGACTAAACTCTGACAGTTCTTGTACCTAAGACTTCAGTTCTGCAGCTTGTATAGTAATAATATTCCTACTTTTAGAAGGTGTACATCCTGATATTATATTTTTATACAGAAGATTACGTATTTTAGAGCATATTTGCTTATTGAGGAAACTCTTTTACCTTGGGAAAAAAAAAAAGAATCCATGCTCCTATGAATTTCCTTTCACTTTACAGGAGACCGTCATTCTCGGGAGCAGGACATTTCAAAGGACTACACACAAGATCTACTTTCTGCTCAAGGGACCTAAGATACTGTGCTTTGACTTCTAAGTTAGGCCTAGCATACAGATGTGGACTTCAGGGAGAATGAGCAATGCAAAGAACTTGCTTGGACTTGGCGTGTCCTTGTATTTTTGGGGACTGTTGGATCTTACTACAACTGTGCTGTCAGGAAGTTCCAGACCCCTCACTGAAGGACAAGAAGACAACCTGTCAGATAAGCTGCATCAGCGTATGAAACGGAGCTGGGTGTGGAACCAGTTCTTTGTTCTGGAGGAGTACACAGGCACTGATCCTCTCTACGTTGGGAAGGTAAGACCCACACCAGGAGTATATTTGACAGGGTGTGTACATCTGAGTACCTGTGGACCATTGTGAAATACTTGAAGTTTCCCTATATCCCTTTACCTTCATCTGCCTGGAAGTGAATTTAGCCAGATTAATTTCACTTCTGCTCCCAAGAGCTTTTGACCAGTGTCACCTTCATTTTGGGAAGAGCTTGTGTTTCAAAGGGCTGTTGATATATTTGCCTATTTCAAAAGAGATCTACTGCACCAATCATCATGTATAATTGAGGTACTATTAGAAAATCTGCAGTGATCTTTCCAGGGACTTCCCCAGTGTCAAGACAAAACAAGGTTGTATTGATATATTAGGACTAGGGAAGAAGGGAAGAGTTGGTGATCATGCTTCCGTCTGTAACCACATCCACGGGAAGATGAAATTCACGATCAAATTAAATAGCTAGTTTCTCCTAAAAGCTGACATTTCATTTTTTTGTTTTTCTGCAGATCTCTAGGGTCAGAGTATCTTCTTGCTCGCCACAGCTTGACTGATGCTTAATTCTGTGCACTACAGAGATGTTGCTCCAGATCTAGAATAGTAGAGGGACACCTCATTAAATCCAACCATGAAGGGTCCTATTTTTGGATTCTCTGTACCCCAAGAACCTACACATGAGTACAAATAAGTGTAAATTGATCACTAAGCTCACCATGTCTACTTGGTAGTGTTTTGCATTCACTTTTCTGTAGCTCCTTGAGGAACAAGTTGATGGAAATGAGTCCAGTGATATCTGCTAACACAATCTAACTCACAATAGCAATACTCCATTTTTGTCTTCTCACTGTTTGTTAAAGACCCTGAATTGTTTAAAGTCTTGACACTGTTATTCAAATAATTATGGTCAGCATCAATTTTATTTCTAGTCTATACCAAGGTGACAAATGTGGAAAAAGTAGGGAGGGGGAGAGTTAAAGCTTATATGTTTGAACAATGCAATTAAGATTTTACATGCCTAGACTATCATATACCTCTATGATGAATGCAGACTACATACAGGTAGAAGTGAAAAATTAAGAACTAAGAAAATCCGTCAGAAAACTATTCCTTCAGATTTCATTGCTTATTTTGACATAAAGACTCCTTCTTTCCTTCCAACCTATGCATCTGCAGAAAGAAAGAAAGAAAGAAAAAAAGAATCAAGTACCCAGAGGCTCATTTTGGATTTTTATCATTCTACAACCCCATAGAGCTAAACTCTGCCCTCAGTCACACCAGTATAAATCAAAATGAATCCACAGCTTCAGAAAACCTCCCTCTGATTTATCTCTGTGACTGACAGCAAGATGTCTTTCCTTCCTCTCACAGCAATAGCATTACTAGTGATTGCCTTCAATTGAGACCTCATTAGTCTTCATTCATCTCTGCACCTATCTTTTCAGCTCTTGATATCTCTATTGGTTAAACAAATTAATATTTGGTTTCATGCAATTCCCAACTTTGGAACAAGGGCCAGACTTTACTTGATACATTGAATGTCATCGGAAATGACTCCAGATTTGCACTGTGAGATGAATTTCAGCTAAAAGAAATAGTAGAAGAAACTGACTCACCTGTGGTTTAAACTTGATTGTGCCATCAACAGCACGAAAAATTTGCACGGTCAGTGATGTTCTTGAGCTTGCTGCTGCTTAGCTCTGCTGAACAGGAGAAAGAAGAGATGACTCTTAGTGGTCTGTGTCCACCTCACAAAAGCCCAATCTGTCATGAATGACCTCTCTCCAGGACCACCTACACCACGGCTATGTTAGCATAAGAGTGCACAATGGCTAATTAGCTCTCACAGTTAACAGGGCCAATTAGTCCCATGCACCTCTGAGCTGAGATGGCTAAATCACTCTGAAGGCCTCCTAGTTCTACACTTCTCTGTGTAGACCAGATACGAGGAGACTCTGCTGTCAAAATGGGCCTCCCAGGGGCAAACATTTCATCTTCTACACCTGAACTAGGTACACGGCAACCATCCATACAGTGCGATGAATGCAGTAAGAGCTTCCGCGAGGAAAGACTTCCCTTTGCCTCATACAGCCAAAGGCGTAGACTCTCAAAAGAAGCTGTAACCCCCCACAAGTCATCACCCCACCTGCTTTCCTGCTGCCTGTGTCTTATGCATTCTTAGGAAAGGGATCAGCAAGGAACAGACTGTTTCAGCCCAAGTCACCCTAGGATGGATCAGAAATAGCTCCGGAAGGGCTTACATAGCGGGGAGTGAAGGTGCAGAAGTACTTCCAGCCCTCCAAACAGCCCTGGGTCTCATGCCTGGCCCGGCAGAAACTCTTTGAACTGATTACTCATGATACTCTGAAACATGCTGCTAGCCAGATCTTTCTTTTATCCATCTGGTCTCTCCAAGTCCATGTCAGAAGGGGAAAGAGTACAGAGCATAGATCCACTCCAGTGGTTTCCCATAAGACAGGGCCTCTTCTGATGGTCTTGCACAGCTGTTTTTGGTGAGCTGTGTATGACTGCAGGAACTCAAAAAGCACCTTGACTTGAACCATGAATCCAGACTTGCCTAATGTGATTTTCAAGGCTGCTATTAAAATGTACTTTCCTATGTAAGTGTAAGGCAAAGTGCAAAATATATTCTTGACAGGGAAATTAAAAGAAACTTACTGAGGTGAACTCAGTACAATTTTTGGTTTTCTGAAATGCTCATGATCCTAATTTCAACCCTTCAGAGGGTTCCTAGCCCTGTCACAGATAAATACAAGTCTTCAGTTTTCCTGGAGTAGCCATTACTGGCTAACAGAATGAACTAGGGAAACCAAAGCCCCCACATTTACTACAGCAGGTATTTTCTGCATTCATAGAGAATCATACAGCAGCTGAATGACTGAATAAAATGTATCCTTTCAACAAACTATCACTGCAGATCGTCCAAACTCACTCATGCATCCTCACAAAAAAACCCTGTAGGTGCTACCTCCCTGGAGGGAGAAAAGAAAGGCACATCAAGGATGAAGTCACAGCCCAGTTAGCAGAACTGCAAGAGTTCTCCTCTGAGCTGCTCTCAGCAGTACCACCTTCTTCCACATGCCCTTTGTCAGGAAATGTGTTGTTTACATGCAAATGTAGCCTCCTTAATCAACTCTCCTTATCAAAATAACATTGACACAGTTAACAATTTTTCAGGGGTTAATGGCTTTATTATTCCTGTAGTCCATTCCTTAACACAGAAGAGAAAGTACAAAATAATTCCTCATATTTCTGTCAGTCATGTGACAGCAGAATTTACTCCATCACCCACAAAGCAGAGCCAACTGAAAACTAGATCCCCTTTCCATCACAAGGTCTTCTACATATACACCAAACCACAGCATCCTGATACTACATTTGTCATTGCAATACTGTGAGCTTCAGTCCCTTCAGACACCAAATTATTTCAGATTTTTTTTTCAGTCTGGAAGTATTAAGTCTTTTATGCTATATTTAGTTTTGTCTAGAAAGGACAGGTTATCAAGAAATGGCAAAAGTGCTGTTATTATTTCTTATTGCCTAGCCTTGGTTGAGACCCAACGCATTTAAGAAATCATGGTTAGACAAAGATCCACATGTACTCCCAAATTCTTATTAGTGTGAAATATTCATTCCTTGTTTGCTCCCTAAACAGCTGCATTCATTCCAAACAGGGTTTTGGACAGAAGATGTAATTTAGCACATGAGTTTGATTCAGTATTTTCTTCTAAGTCTTTTTAACTTTCTAGAACACTTTCTGGTATTTCAAAAGATGCTGTCACCTTTCCTTTTCCATTTCCTTTTTTTCTTTTTTTTTTTTCATTTTCTATTTGCTTTGCCTTTGCCTCTTTCTTTTATATTTTTTTCCTTTGCCTTTTCTTTGATTTAGACTTCAATTTCTTCATTATTTTTCTTTCTTTTTTCTTATGTAATGAGGACTTCAAAAATACATTTTCTTCCATTGGCCCCAACTCTAACTCCCTAGTAAGGTCTAACATCTGCATGAGTCTCAGCAGCTGAATTCTCTCTCTGATGCACTGATGCACTAAAACAAATGCTCAACATGTAGCATAGTGATTCTGAACCAATTTGAAAAGCTATAATAGTGTCCTCCTTCTCTAGGCTTCCTGTTTACTGCTTAATACAGTGATAATCTCTGACTTATATGTGTTCAGGGTAAATAAGGACAACCACTGTCTTTTTTTAAATTAATCACAAGATGGTGTTTCCTGAAGATACGCCAGTTTGCAGTCCTGGCACCTGCATGTGAATTAATACATATGGCAGCCATCTAAATTTAACTGTTTGCCACTGCCAAATTTTTTCTGGGCTTGTTCTTCCTCCATTCAGCTGATGTATCCCCTGGGAGGTGCCAACATGCTGCCAAAGGACCATCTCTCAGATGCTGTAGCCACTGCAAAGACCAGTGGCAAAGCAATGAGATAAACTATCAATGACCTAGCAAAGCATTTGTCATAATCTACATCTTCAACAGCAGTGCTGTAGTGGCAGTTGAGTACCTACCCTTAACATTCATTGTCCTAGCAATCATTAAGAGTCAGTAGGGTGGAACATACTGTGGAAAACAGTACAGATTCCACCTCATCTGAAAGCAGTCTTGCACTAAAATCAGGAGGAAACCCAAGTTTTGTGTAGGTCATGTGCTGAGTTCTGAGAGGTTTGTAGGAAAACAACCTCCAGGTAATGAGCATCTTCCAGACACTTCTCTAGGGAAAATGGTCTTCCTGCTCTCAAGTCAATGGCACCATGTGCCCTAAAACAGCTGAAGAGTTGGTCCATTGACATTAGAAACGTTTAGGTCAGATAAGACAATTTGTCTACATTTCTGTAAAACTCTGTGTGATAAATTTTCCATAGTTTTCTGTGTATTTTTAAATAGCTCAGCAATGAGATTTCTTCTTCCTTTATTGAGAGAGAAACCTGCAACCAAATACATCAGGTTTGACTTCTGCTTTTCCACACATATTATACATTTCCATTAGAATTCTTTCTTTAAATCCTACAAATCCTGCATTCATATATACAGTTTGATATTCCAGAATTTTTCTCTCCAGTGCAAACATTTACTTATGTTGGGCCACATCCTCCACTATTATCCCCATGTATGCTTTCAGCTCAACAAAGCATTAAACACACACTTCATTCTCACCATATTTCTTGAGATAATTAGCACATATATGCATTTAAAAATTTGCTTAGCTGAATCTAGCCCACTCTGACCACTTTTTTTTTAATCTATTCCTTACTTATCTTTCGAAATGATAATCACATTGGAAAATGTTATTCACACTTGAGTCATTCTTGAAAATCCCATTTTGATTATTGCATCTCAAGTCTATTGCCCTCCTGTCTTTTGGGATCAAACCAACACCGTCTCTGGGCATTAGCCTTTATACTCTTTTCCTCAAAACATGGAAGTATGAACAAACTTTTAAGATCTTCATAGCTTGAGTGAAATTTAGCGATTTGTTTGTCTTTTAGCAGTTATTCCACCATTTCATGCAAACCAGGTATTTAACAGAATGGTAGTCCCCAGGATAATTTGTTTCTCTTTTTTAGATGATAATTAGCACTGCATTTACTTTTCTTCTGTTGCATTCACAGCTATCTGTGGCTGCTCAGAACTAATTAGCAGTCATGGAATAAATCCTTTTGCTAATTCCCTAGAAAACCTGGGATGCCTCTCATCCCTATAGCTTGCCATGGACATAAATCAAACATTCCTCACAGCTTACTTTACCTACTGTTGTAAAGGTACAGCCTAATTTTTGCTAAAATTTTAAGGAAAAAAATTTAAATATTTCCAGTTCATGACTGTTACTGAGCAGTTCTCCTACCCTACTTTACCCTTGATTCCAAACAGTTTTACCTCATCTGCCCCAACATTATGCTAACCCTGGAATATTTTACTCCTGTCAAGCCAGGTGAGCAAGTACACACTGCAGCTTTGCTGACATCCCAAGCTTGGCAGTGAATCCTTCTCAATAGCCATTGCAACCAGGCAAAATAGAATTCTTGTGTTGAGTGAGATTTCAAAAAGACACAGAGCCTATTCCTGTTTGAGTATCTTTGCCTTTTCTGTTGGCATAGCTGTGGGTGCAGAAATGGGAAGACAGGAGAGGTTTTCTAATCACAACTCTGTGATAAAGACTTTACTGAGTGTTTGCCTCTTTCAGCAAAACAAGTTCTTTAAAACCAACCTTTGACAGCCAACAGTGAGGCCAAAATGTTCAGTATGCTCGCGTACTTATTGTCTCAGCAACTGCTCACCCAGCTCATGGTCTAATTGAATCCCATTCCTTTCTGTAGCTCCACTCTGACATGGACAGGGGTGATGGTTCAATCAAATACATCCTGTCGGGAGAGGGAGCTGGCATTGTGTTTACAATTGATGATACTACTGGGGACATTCATGCCATTCAGCGATTGGACCGGGAAGAAAGGTCACAGTACACCCTGAGGGCGCAGGCTCTGGACAGGCGAACAGGCCGGCCCATGGAACCAGAGTCAGAGTTCATCATCAAAATCCAAGACATCAATGACAATGAACCCAAGTTTCTGGATGGCCCTTATGTAGCCTCTGTTCCAGAAATGTCACCTGTGGGTAAGTGGAGTCTCTTCCTTCTATAAGAAAATTGGAGATGGTCACTAAAACATAATTTCCCTGACTCCTTGGATTCACCTTTTGCCCCTTACACAGGAGCTATAGGGCAGGAGATCTTCCCCTGCAGTACCTGACTGCTAAAGAGGGATAGCAGGCCTCACTGTCAGCTGGGACCTTCTGAAAGAAAATGTGCCAAGAGAAGCAGGACAGCTGAAAAAAAAGGTGTAATTCAAACATACCGTCCTTAAACAACTTGCACTAACATAATACCCTTTCTCCCTCGCCATCAGATGGTCGCAACAGTAACATGCATTAGACTTCCCTTGCCATCCAGAAAGTGACACAATTTTAGGAACTCCTTCTAGTTTATACTGAGAGCTAAAATACTGTCCTGGAGCCCTTGAAATCATAGAGACATGACAATTATTACCAGCTCTGCTTCTTCTAATCCATGTAAGCCTGCAATAAACACAGTTCAGTGGATCCCAAAGTTCTGGTGTTGTTCTCTCTCCACTTTTAGAGAATAGGATCTTGTTAAAGAAAGTCCTATTGTTGCACTGCAGCCAGAAAACAAACAGCAGTTTTCCTACCTACACAAGTCAGGAGAAACTATTTCCATGTAACAAATCAAAGAGTCATATAAAATACTGTCTTTCTGGACTTTTTTCTTTCTTTTGGAGATGCTTATTGCTTTTTGGCTCCATGACATCATTACAGAGATAATGTCATATAAATCACATGTCCTGAAGTTACAGCTATGCTTCAGCTTTTCATTCTTCAATATTATGTTAACATAAAGCTAGAGATAAGCATCAAATATAAAACTCAAAAATAACATGTCTTAATGCCAAGAACTAGCTTGAATTCAGATTTATTTTCCAGTGGATATCTAGTTACACTGGATTTTTTTCTAACACAAAACTTTATGTAGATGGGTAGTTACATTCATAAAAGCATTGTCTGACATTTTAAGGAGTCAAAACTCACATATTTCAAACAGTTATGCCCTACGTTCTCCTTGTTCTTGATAAATTACATTACCTGCAAACCATTATTAGCTTCAGAGGAAGCAGACCTTGAAAGCCAACTGAAGAAAAGAAATACACATGCATCTGTGCAGATTCCAAAAGGCACATCAGCGGGGTATAATCTCTAGGCCATGCAACGTAAATGGCAATGCCACAGAAAGATTATCTCAGAGACACATTCCTTTGTCCTCACTGTTTGTTCACAATTTCCACCTCTTACTCAACATCAAGGATCTGCGGGCCTGCTGTAGCACTGCACAATTTATGTCAGCACAGCTATAGATTTTATTTGAGCTGCCTTTAAATAACACTTCAAATCAAGAAAAGTGGGAAAGAAGCAAGCAGAATATAACTACCAGCTCCCTGCAATCCATAATGATGTATTGTTAGATCAGCAATTCTGTAACTGTGGTCCATGGAGTACTTATTCTTTTATGTCTTCTTATGGATGCATGATGAATTTATGCCTATTAATTTCTTTAGTGCTAATGAGGTAGCAGTATAAGCAATAACTACAAGCTCTATGAGCATCAAATGGAAAAGTTCAGTGTGGGAAAGCTCTTGTTAGGCATTTCAATTTATTTTGAACTGTGTACTTTTCATGCCAGCTGTTTATCCCACAAGGTCTTACCTGATGGGTTTTTTTGTCAGGCACCTCTGTTATCCAGGTGACAGCAACAGATGCTGATGACCCAACCTATGGCAACAGTGCAAGAGTAGTGTACAGTATTCTCCAAGGACAACCATATTTCTCTGTGGACTCTCGAACAGGTATGTTATTTCATCGGGGAATGAGGCAGTTTCAAAACTGAGAGAAAAAGTTTCAAGCAGTACATCATGACTGTGGTCAGAAAAATGTATTTTTATGGTGTGGAGCCAAGATAGATCAGCACTGTGCAAGGGTCAAAGAAAGGCTGTGGCAATGAGCTCCAGAACAAGGATTTGCTTTCTGCAGTTGATATATATATATATGAATGACCACATTCTGCAGTTTGGGAGCCAGGTGGGTTTGTGTAAATATTGTTGTTGGCTTCTATCATTACAACAATACCTTCAACACATCTAGTTAGTAACAAGGCACAGTGGAAAAAGTGAAATCTATGAAACAATGAGCATTGGAAAGTGCAGGCTAAAGGATGCAGTTATCTGGAGTGATTTTACTTAAGGATGTTGTCAATAACTTTAAATTTCTCTATAGGACATCGTCTCTGTTTTGCTTGCTTTCTCTCTCTCTTTTTCTGTGCAAATCCAAGGTTTATATCCAAAAGAGGAATCTGACAGGTTTTGACAGTTTCTAAAGGACATCTGTAGTGGTAAGGCCAGAGAATTATGAGACAATAGTCACTGCTGAGCCCTAGGGGACAAAACAGGAAAAAACATTGCCTAATCTACTTCTAAAAGTTAGCAGTTTATGGAGTAGGTGCTCTAGTAAAAGACAGACTTGCATGTAATATGTCATTTCCTCAGCTTTTTACAATATAATTAAAACAGTAATGTTAGTTTTGTAATCAGGTTATTAACCACAGACAAATAAGGGCATAATCGTAGATTTGCTAAGCACTGGTTTCTAAGAAAGCAGAGAAACAATATTCAGGGTCATATCCATGGCAAATTTAACCGCTAGAGCGCAACTTAGGAGATAGGCTCTTGCATCCAAAATCATGTCCTTGATTGGTTTTTAACCCAGAAAATGGCTTTTTAGCCCGCTTATTAATTTCAGAGTGACTAAGACCTGCACCTCTGGAAATGTTCAGAGCTACCGCAGCCTTCCCAAGTGGGCAACAGGGCACCCATTTAGGCTAAGCACAGTTATGTACCAGAAACAATTTCCCCACCACAGGCTCAGGATTCCGACTGGTTTACCCAGTGCAAGTCTACCTGTGGATTTTGGTAACTCACAAGATACTATTGTTGCTCTCATATAAAACACTGCTGCAACATAAAGAGTCACTGGCTCTTTTATATCACTATATCCTTTATAGTGATTAAAGCACTCAACACTGGGCAACCCATTTCAATACACTCTGCTAGAAGCACTTGAGGTCCTTAACCTCTATGTCCCAACACAATCTCTTGGTTGCAGAAACATGTTCCTGTTCTTGTGCGGTCACTGGCCTCGCAAGTGTTGAACAAACATATATGTGAGGGCACAACTTCAAAAGAAAGCCGAGTCTCTCCTGTTCCTTTTTTTCCAGAGTTCTTTTACAGTCTGTCCATGATCATATACCCCTAGAAGGTAAAACAGATGGATTTAAATCCCACCAGGTGGAGGTCAAAGGCCTCTGAGTCTCCCACTTCCCGGGAAACCATGTAGCTGTTACAAAAAAGAAAGGATATCACCTTTGTTTTTCATTGCCTTATTTTTAAAGAAAGCGAACCTCACTCAGTTTGGTGAAAGAAATTATACCACCACCTGTGTTTTGGAAAATTTGAGGATCTGAGACTTTCCCATAGCCTTAAGGAATGTTTGAAGGTTCATCACCATCCCCAGCATTTCCTTGCTGAGCAGTTGTGTGCAGCAGCACTGGAGGTTCCATCTGGTTCCCATTTGGAGGAGCGTGAACTCTGACCTGGCTCTGAGTGCTAGTGTCCCAGATTGGTCCTTGTCTAGGGAACCAAGGGCTCTAAGATAAGTATTGCAGAGCATGGCGTTTAGGGACTGATAACTTTTTTATAGATCTAGACTGTTCTGTATTAAGGACAAGCCAAGAGCAAAAATTCCCTATATAGTCTTTGTATATGGAGAAAATACTTCCCAAAATGTTTAACTTTTTAATATATTATATCTGTAAGACTTGAAAAGCTACAGTACTTCATGAGAGACTTTGCAGGATGAGACTCTTAAAGTCGCCAGGAAGCAAGATCAAAATAGCACATTGTGAATTGCACGGTACTGGTCACTATTTCTTTCCTTCTGCACACAGCGATAATTGCCAATGCAATATCTTTTTACTGCTTTTCTATTAAACCCATACATTGTCTTTCTGCTAAGAATAAACACTAAATGCAGATCACTCCAGTTTATAGTGTCCTGGTGTGCACGCAAGTGCTGCATGTTGAGCCATGCGGTGCTTCCCAGCCCTGACATGTATTTGCCCACACATAGGAGAAGCACCCCAAAGGTGTCACAGCCCATGTCTACAAAGGGCCATTAGTTCCCTGGAAAGTGTCACCCTGGCAGCACATCCCCTGGGCTGCCTCACCAGCCCTTGCTTCTCTCCTGCTTAGGGACCTTCTCCCTCCGTAGGAAAAGTGTTGCTGCCACCTCATGTCCTCCCGCAGTAGTGTTGCACTGAAGGGAAGAGAGGGTCTACAGGGTTTCAGGGAGCAGGGTGACCACTCCAGTCCTCCCCATGCCCTTCCCCAGGGCAGGAGCAACCTACCCGGACCAGCCCTTTTACCCCCAAATTCTGCTCTCACAGCCCCCCAGCACGGATCCAAAGGGCCAGAGCAAAGTCCGAGGGCTCATCTTAGGATGCCTCCAGGACTACATGTGTAGGGAAAATGGAGGAGATTCATCTCGATGTGTCTTTTAACTAGTCACATTACTTCCACCTCTTGTGCCCTGGAACAGGTTGATCAAAGAACTGGTGGCTGCCCCAGTCCTGGAGGTGTTCAAGGCTGGGTCGAATGGGGCTTTCGGCAACCTGACCTAGTGGAAGGTGTCCCTGCCCATGTCAGGGAGGTTGGAACCAGGTGAACTTTAAGGTTCCTGTCAACTCAAACTATTCTGTGATTCTATGATAGTCATCCCAAGCAGGGTCTTAATTCAGCATAGCACATCCTGTTCCTGAAATGCTTTTCCAGCTCCCTTGGAAGGCACTGTTTTAATTTTGAACAGGCAAGCCCGCAGCTGATGTATTTTAACTGGTGTTCTTTAAAATTCACACCTTCTGTTAACCTAGATTTAATTTGAGTGAGTTTTACTCTGCCAGGAAAGGTGAGACTGAAGGCAGACTTGTGTGTCATTCTTGACATGGGAAATATGATACAGGAGGAAAAACACTCCACTTTGTGTACTCTTTAACTGCCTTTTCTCTTGCTCCCAAAACCCTTTCCTTCCTTTAATTGCAGGCTTAATTAGAACAGCTCTAATGAACATGGACAGAGAAGCAAAAGAATATTATGAAGTCATTATCCAGGCCAAGGATATGGGTGGACAGTTGGGAGGATTAGCTGGAACAACCACAGTCAACATCACCCTCTCTGATGTCAATGACAATCCACCCAGATTTCCACAGAGTGAGTACCCACTGCACCAGGACAGGCAAAAAGGGGTGGCTGAGTTATACGTCTGCTGTTTGCTCCCATTACAGCCATGTTTGAACTCAGAATAGTAACAATTAGAGACAGGCAGAATTTCATATTGAAGAAAGACTTCTTAAGATAGCATTGAAATGGAGCATTCAGCAGCAGAAGAGGTTTCTGACCTCAAAAAAAAAAAAAAACATCAAAAGCAATGCTTTTTTATAAAGGGTGGGAAATTAATTTACAGAAAAAGGAAAGGAGATCTTTTGTGTTCCTAGACTGCTCAAGGCCATTGCCTTTGGCTGCTAATTGCTGCCCTGATTCTCTTTTCATCCTATCTCCAAAAGGATGCCTGTCAAATCAGGGACATGGGGCGGTGCTGGAAGCCGAAAGATATTTCATTCAACACTACTGCCAGACCACTGCAGGGGAGTGTCTGGTAGCTGTGCTGCCAGTGTAGAATGTGTTGTCTTACAGGCTATTCTCCAAGAAAGGTTCATCCAAACCTTGGCAATATACAGTTAAACTCTAAGATACATAACAGTCAGTTAACAGAAAGCAAAAATAGGCCACCTCACTCTTATTAGAAACTTGTATTTACAGAAGTGAACCGCAAAGCAAGATTGCAATACTTTGCTCAGGTTTTTTAATAATTCTTTTACAGCATATTTACCTACACAATTCTATATTGCTGTTAAAAAAATGGAAATAAACCTTTCAGATTTGATTGAAATCTTTTGAGTTATCTAATTTATTTTTTTTTTAAGGAAAGCGGATTCTTTTGGTGGTATAGATCAGTCTCAAACCATTTGGGGTTTGCCATTTTTGTCATCTAGCTGAGAAATGAAAACTCCTGGAGTTGTTTTTGTTACTATTATTTTTCTCCATCTGTTTCTGCATGTTGAACTTCTAAATCAAAGCACTCCACTGAGATCAGCCAGAAGCATCAACTTCCATTTTTCTTCTTCTGTCAGACCAACTTGTCGAACACACCATTGCCAAGCCTGTTTCAAAAGTGGCATGAATTGTAACTGTTTTATATCAAACTCTTGATTAAGAAAACTTAGAATAGATCAAACCCCACCCTTGATGTTATTCTGCCTTGTAAAGCTCGGTAATTGGTGGAGTTAACAGCGAGGGTGCAGCAAGGAAGATTTGAACACAAAGTATGACAGCAGATAAATATTTAAAGATACAACATTTATATTTTTAAAATAGAAGCTTTCTCTTTCTCCAGGCTTGCTGCTAAGCAAATTAATGATCCGCCGAATGCACTCAAGACAGGTTTTTTAGGGAGAAGTAGTCTATTCTAATAAATTAATTGGTAAATTTGGAAGAAACACACAAGATTCTGAGCTCTCAAAGCCTTAGTCAGAATGGAGAAGTTTATATGGGCTTGAGAAAGAATTTGTGGTGCTTAAATCTTGTGTTTCTATTCCCATTGTACAAGCCAATCCAATAAAAGATGCCTGTCCTATTAAATCTATTTCATATCCTGCAGCAGCACTGGTGTTAATTGCCCTGTTCTTCTAGCTGAAGTTCCCATTTTTAGATATATTGCTGTTTTGAAAAAGCCCATTGAACAAACCTGTTGAACAAACATCTAAACAGAATTTTCCTATGCAATTCACTCTAGATTTGGCTTTTTAAAGGAAATCACACCCCTGTTGCAGCTTTGGGAAAGGTACTAAGGATTCCCTGCAGGTTGTGCAGTATTATGGCCTGCCCTGATCTACTCTGGATTGCTGTGCAATTTTCAGTTCCTTTTCACAGCTTGTTTTTCCTCCATCTCTTTTTCCGCTGCTTATGCCAGAGCATTATCAGATGAGCGTCCTGGAGTCTGCTCCCATCAGCTCCACTGTAGGCCGTGTGGTTGCTAAAGATCTGGACGAAGGCATTAATGCGGAGATGAAATACAGCCTTGTGGATGGAGATGGACTGGATGTCTTTGATATTAACACTGATCCTAATTACCAAGTTGGCATCATAACTGTGAGAAAGGTAGTAAAAGTTTCCTTTTTATAGTAATTTATATGGTAACAGTCCTGGGTACATTTTATGTGTGCAATATTCCTTTACGCCTGTAGTAACTTGGTTCCCGTTACATGAGAGTAGCTCCTTTCCTACTATAAAACACAAATTCTTTAGCATTCATTGCTAAGATATGAAAGCAGACAGTGTTCCTAGGAGCAGCCTTTAAAAAATGGGGACAACATTAGCATAAACATATATTTTCCCACTGAAGGAATGTTCTGATTCACTATCTATCTATTTAAATATTCTCTGTAGCTTAATTATCCCACAATGTAAGAAATAAGATCAATATTTGCATTTGAACTGTACACATTTTTCACTCCAGTGTCCCACAAACAATAATAAAGCATGCCTTAGAATTATTTATAAACCAATAAAACTTAGGCAGGGGTTTGTTTTTTTTAATTGCTGCTTGAAGATCCATAAATGCTAATTAGACTAGAGAAGCTGTCTCTAAAATGGCAGCTGTGAAACTGCTAGTACTCCGTACCGCAGGCGATGCAGAAAGGCAAGGAGCATTTTGCTTAGACTCTCTGCTATAGGATACTTACTCTACAATGTTACATAAATGCTAGAAGTGAACTCTGTTTCTAGATTATGAAATTGTAACCATATTTCTGCCTACGCATATCTAGTCTACTAATAAGGAAGTATAGTCTCCATTTAAATAGCCTGGGACTAAACTGTGCACTAAAATGGAAAAATACATGGGAGACATGTGACCCTACAAGCCTCTATGCTCTACAGCAAAGCATTTAAGCACGTATTTATGGCCACCTTTCTCCAACTTATATTTATGCACCATAGTCCCTAAAGTTAAGAATGTTTGCTGAAATTAAATAGATGTTGAATACAAAGTCTAATGCTTTTCACACATTTATTGATGAAAGAAAATATATTCTTCAGAGTAAATGTGTCAATAAGCTTGATTTTTGCTATTATGAGTATAGTTTAACTAGATGTTTGTGTATGTCAGGAGGAGGAGTTATAAAACTCTTTGACAACAATAATTCCAAAGGTACTGGCATTGGTAAATACTGCTCAATCCACCTGCTGTACATAAATGCTTTTATAGTTCTATACATGCTTGTAGATTTTTGTAATATTATTATTATCAGCAGCTAAACATGAAAAAAGATGTCCTTTTGATCCACTCAGCTGAAAAAAACCTTAAAAATCTCCTGTTGTTAACTGAAAAGGATGTCAAAATGGGAGAAGGAGAGAGAGGATTTCATAATGAAGCCCATAATGAAATCTTCAGTGAAGAAAGCAAAACTCTCCTTTCCTTTTTTTAGATAGCATCAAAATGTTGGCATTTACAGTTACAGATAAAATCACTGCTTGTGCTCTTGCAGCTGCTTATCTCCACCAACTAATCTTGAAAAATGTTGAGCACCTCCTGCAGAGTTACATCTCCTTCAAAGCTCCCTACCTGTGAGGCTGATGTGCACTCCAATTACAGCCTGTCCCTTCCCTCTGCCTTCTTTTTCACCCTGCCTGTAGGAGGAAGGGTGCTGGGTTACCCTGCGAGCATAGAACCCAACGCCCTCGTGAGTCCCATTCTACCATCCTGCACAGCCACTGTGAAATTAATCCATTTCTCACAGCTCCTCCTGCTGAATTCCACCTGTGTGGTACCTCTCTTGGTGCCTGTCTCAGCACAGGGGGAATAAGGACAAAGAGAAGGAAAGGTGTCTGTGCAATGCCTCTCCTCTCAGCTTTGTTTTGCAGCGTGCTTGGTTCACGGGAGAAGGCAACCTGCTAGACCCTCACCACAGTACCAGTGTTGTAAAGAGGTTTGCACACACCTGTGGAAGACAAATCTGATGGCAGGGGGCCATGATGATGAGGCTTTGGCCTGTGTGAGGATGAGTGAAAGCCACAGCTGACTATAAAGGAGTTCAAAGCAAACAGAGCGGGTCTGAACCCAGGAGCATCAAAAACGTGATGACCTAGAACGCTCGCCTGATTAGTCTCATTTTTCTAACTTAATCATTTTAGATGATTATGTCTTTTTATAATGTACTTGAGTTTTATAGCTATGAAGTGTTCCTGTGATTTAACTGCTCTTTTTATAACTTAGCTTTTTAGTGTGCACGCAATGTTTCTCTTGTAGTTTTCTTCACATGAGAAACCATGAAACATAATGGCCTCTTTCTTTATATATGTTTAGGTGACTTCGCATTGCACGTTCCTTGCCAGATGGACAATAAATGTTGCTTTATCATGTGATCATATGTTATTGCTGTTTTTAAGGGCATAAATATGCGACTGATAGACTATAATGATTCTGCAGTAGTGGATAATATCTTTGCAGATCTAGATAAATCCTTGCTCATGAGTGCTGTGCCTGTAGTAGTCACTGGCTTACCAGGTGGAACTAAAGGCAGCAGGAGCAAGTTTTACATAATCTGTTTGCACTTGCTACCACAGGTTCTGCAGTTCACGCTGTATCACTGCACAGCTGTACCTTCTGTAATACTGGACTCTCATCCCCCCCAGCACAAGAAAACCAGTTCCCACTCAAGTATTTATTCCTTACTCACATGTAGTAAATGCTGAGTAAGTTTTAGTTTTACAGTTTCAAGAACTCCAGTCTTTCATCAGGCATTCCTGTGCAGGACCTTTGTATCTGTAATTTTACTGTGAAAGGGTGAGCTTTTGTATTTCACCGCAACGTTTCCAGCTCTGAAGAAAGAAGCTATTGTGGTCATAGACAAGTACTAAAGCCTCCACTGATTTGAGAGTCTTTTTGAGGCCAAAAGCATGTACTCCTGCCATGCCTAAGCATGTGAAACTTCTGGTGATGTTGGTCAAACTAATACACATCTCACAACTGCATCTCATGGCTGGCTGCACTATTGAGCAAGGCAGAAAAGTGATGGGTTATGTCTGGCCAAGGAAGATGTCATTGCTACAGTAATAATCTTCACATATTTAACCAGTGGCTTGGCATCTCCTTCCTTCTTTTATTTTCCTACCTATCTCTTTGCCCCAGTCTTGTGGTAGGTCTTCAAGAAGGGTTGAATAGGAAATTTAAAGGTGTTGGATGTGAAAAGGAAAAGGGAAAAGGAAAAAAAGGAAAAGTCATTCCCACTCTTTGTTTCAAATAATGCTTGAATATTTAATATGAAGTGGAAGGGCTCCCACAGGAATAGACTGGGTTATATCATAGTGCTTTGAAATTAAACAATTCCATAGACAGGGAAGAGGTTCATATCCTTGTATGCAGCATACCTGTGTTTAGTACAGTTGCTGAGAACTGAAAAAACCCACTTGCAGAAAGGGTGAGTTATTAATACAATCTGGAGCAAGATCGTGCAAGGGAAGCTGATCATATCCCTTGCTCCCAAAGGAGCCCTTTAGTAGTTTGGTAGACAGTGCTCTGGAGACAAGACTCGCCAGAAGAAAAGAGGGTTCTAACTGGGACCTCCACTTCATATGTTAGCATCCTTGTCCCTACCGCCAGGACCCATTTTTAAGGAACTGACTCCTTGTATCTTTATCTTATTTTCAGGTGTCCGTTTTCCATATTGTCCATTTATACATTTTTTTTCCCCAGAGTGGAATGAAACATACTGTGTGAATCTCAACACTTTTGTGTTGTGGTACTTCTATTTTCATTACAGCAAGAAGGATAAATATTTCTCCTGGCTTTTTCAGTTCTACTGTCAAATAAAATAATAATAATAAAAAAAGATGTAGACAGTACCATTCCTAATATTGCTGTTGGTCAATGTGTTGTCTCCATCTGCAAATATTTATCTTTGTTACTTTTATGATTAAAAATTACAGTAAAGATTTCTTTTAAACAAAACATATCAGTTTATATTGGAAGACATCTTTTGCTTCTGCAAAATAAAATTTTATAGCCTAAATAATATGGCTGAGTTTACCTGATGCTAACTATATCTTTTCTTCTCAGCCTTTAAGTTTTGAGAGCAAGAAAAGCTACACCTTGAAAGTAGAGGGTGCCAACCCACACCTGGAAATGCGATTCCTGAACTTGGGTCCCTTCCGTGACACCACCACTGTACACATCAGTGTGGAGGATGTGGATGAACCTCCTGTGTTTGACCCCAACTTCTACTTTGTAGAAGTGCCTGAGGACGTGGAGATTGGTACCACCATACAGATCATTTCTGCCAAGGACCCAGATGTGACCAACAACTCCATCAGGTCTGTCATCTCTTTGCATACTTCCCCAGGAGCACTCCCTGGTACTTCTATTTGATGGAACAGTGATGAGACTGAAACAGAAGGAACTCTCTTTTTGGCACTTGGTAGTCATCAGTGGATTTAGTCAAACCAGATCTCACACACTGAGGGGCTCTGTTACAACTGTCAAAGAAATACAGGAGATCCTCCTTACCTTTTCTGTAGTATGGAAAACATTGTCATGTAGCATTGCAATGAGTTTCTCAGGCATATCCAGACAGCGTACTTTAAAAGCAAACCCCAGGCTCTCATGTGTTTGTTGGCACAAAATCTGACAGCATTGCTAAGAGTCAGCTGCCATACCAATGGGGAAGGTAATCAATTTGCTTCTTCCCTTTCCTTGTTCTGTTTCAAAGCCTGACTTTGTCAACAGCTCAAATACACAGCTACTTTGGAGTAAATTGAATGCATACTAATAAATATTCATGAACTGCTAAATTATATAGAGTCTGGTCAAAGCTGCAGAGCTAGATATTCCCAAAAGGAGTTAAGAAATGTAAAGGTGTATTTACAGCCATGGGAGTTTCATAGCTGCAACTCAGCAAGAATCTGAAGGAGCAGATTTGTGTGATCACAGCACTCTTCTCCACAGTGGCTGCCAAGTCAGCCCAGTTTATCAGAGAAGACTGTTTTTCTCTGAGGACAGCCCACATACTAACTTTTTACAACCCACAGAAGCTCTGGGTGACTGCAAGTTAATAATCCCAGCAGGCTGACTTTTCTCTCATCTGAGAAATGCTTTGGGTGTCAAGCTACTCTTTGCCTAACCTTGTGTCAGTCAATCTTCTGAATTGTTTGTGTCCAGGACCAGTCCTGGAACATACAGGAGGGAGTAGAAGTGTCAACTACGTGGAGTTTTTGAAGAAAGTTAAATCTATATTAGAAACTACGTGAGCTTTAGCTAGGAGATCTGAGTAGACACAATACCTGTTCTTCTTAATGATATTGCTTTCTGTGTTGTTCCAATTATTTTTTCATCTCCACTACCTCAATATACCTATTTTTTTCTACCTAAATGATAAGGTTATCATACTTCTCACGACATTATTTCAAATTCTTCAATAAAACTATCATACTATCTGCATCATGCAGAACTTTCTTCTGCTTGCATCCTATTTTGTTGATTACTGTCTAGTATTATCCAAACATGGCAGTGCAAACATCCTTGTGCTAATCTGCTTAAAATATTATTAAAATAATTCTGCAGGGTGGAAGTGTTCATTGTTATTTTTAATAAGGTTTTTCTTAGCTTTCTTCAGAATTTTCTAGTGACTACTCTTGATGAAACAGCATTCTATATACTAGGGAATGCAACACTAATGATATATTAAAAAAAAAAAAGCTGCAAACACACACAGACTCCTTTGTACCTCTGTTCCTTCCCAACTTCTTTCTCTTTGTCTTTCCACCTTCCTCCCTTCCACTTTCCTTTTTTTTTCCCTCCATATCTCCTTCCTCTCTCACACCTTGTATGTACAAATATAAATGACTGAGGTAGAAGAAACAGAGAAAAAAAAATTGTGATGCTATCTAAAATGCAAACAATAAGAATACATTCTCTTTGTCTCTTATGTGATCTCCTCCATCCATGCCAATTCTGTGTAGTATCAGTCTGACAATGCTCTAGGCTTGCTCTGCCTAGAAAAATAAAATCGTAGATACATATTTTGTTACACAAGATGAGATCCAACTGAAAATAAAACTGCCATCTAACCTCTCCTTTTGCTATTTTTTCAAGTATAGAAATGCCAGGGCACATTTTGGAAGGGCTCACTAACTGGGAGGAAACTCTGAAATCCTCGTTTTCCCAGTGTCCTGTATCTGGACTACCACACTGTGGAATTTTGTTGGCTGGAAAAGCACCATGGATGTTGTTAAGCAATTCAGGAAGATTACCCAGAGAGTACAGTGGAAATGAGTGTGAAGGAACAGGTATTATTATCAGGAGAACTTAAATGGAAAATCCAGACAAAGACTCCACCTGTGCCTCTTGACATCAGTGATTAATACCACACTACTAATCACAAGGCCATATTCAATTTTAGATAGTCATTGGCCTTAAACTGTCAGAAATGCTTTTTATAGCCCTCATATAAGAATAATTATTATAGCAAAATATAGCAACACTCATTCCCTAAATAAATCAAAGGCCTCAGAAACCTCTTTATTTAAGAGGATATAGGAAGGACTGGGAAGAAAAGGGAAGCAGACCTGCCATCGCACTCTCTTTGAATTTTCTGAAAAAAGATTTTTCCAGTAACATAGCTCAGTAGTATTTTATATCCCGGTTTAATAAGTCCCTGTATAAAGATCAGGCTAGCACACTCATTCCAGTGAATGCATTTGTGCTGAAAGAAGAAAATTCAGAAGAATGAGCCCTATTCAGCACCCGTTATGACTAATGCTTTTAATTCCCATCAACTTTAAAGAAAGAACCTACAAAAATGCGAATATGTCTGGGCTCTGTTCTAGGCTGTGGCATTTACATGGGCACATACATGTCTTTTGCCAAAGGATCTCTGACCATGCTGATATAGCTCACTAGGAATCTGAGTCATACAAACTGCTCTTAAGAGCAACGTGATACACATGAATGTTATTAATTATTTTATACACCCTGCAAAACTGTCCCTCTAACCAAGAATAGCAGTGATAGCTGTCAACCTGCTGCCTCCCTGTGCAAGGTTTCTGGCCTGTGGGTACCACCATACTCCCCTGCTCAAATCTGTGAGAAACTCATTCATAACATTAAACTGACACCGTATTGGCCAGGCAGGTTCTGTAGTTATGATGAATCAACCTCACAGTCTGAGCTGTTCTTCTGACTGGATGATATGTTAAAGCCACTTGCCATCCTCGCTTCCATTGACATGGTTCAATCAGTAGAATGGTCCAGGATGCAGGTAAAGTTTCTTTCCCTAAAGGAGGAGAGAATACAAAAGCACGAGGAAAAGAATAGGCCCTCCTCAAAAGCTTAGAAGCCCAGAGAATGAGGTGATTTCAAGTCATTTTCATCCTATCTGAACTATGTCCATGGAAAAGGTGCAATTATTTTGCTTAGAGAAAAAAAAATCCCATTCTTCATTGACGGAAATTCTCTGTAAAGCAGATGTGACTGTGCTGATCTTTGCCTTGCTTTGATGCCTCTTCCTTTAAACCTTCCACCCGAGTAGTACTTACTGTTAAATGCCATTACCTACATGAAATCCTAGTTTTTAGATCATCTCACTCTATGTGAGTCAATGGATCACATGACTAGGATGCGGAAGATTACAAATCTGCTGCATACGACATTATTCCCATTGTTGGGGTACTTTGTTGGCTATAACACATAGTTTTCACAAGGGCTGCATAATATTTCTAATATGTACTCTTGCAGATACTCGATTGACAGGAGCAGTGATCCAGGACGGTTCTTTTATGTTGACATTACATCAGGAGCACTGATGACTGCAAGACCTCTTGACCGGGAAGACATTTCTTGGCACAACATCACTGTGCTGGCTGTGGAGCTGAGTAAGAAGAATGCAGACTGTACATAGATTAAAGAGATATAAAAGACAAAGAAGGCTGAGAGAACTGAATTTGGAAATTGATATGTTCTAATGCACTGAGTTGGAAACCTTATGAACTTAATGATTCTTCTGACACAGACAAGCGAATACCGCATTTTATTTATCTTTTATGCTCCTTTTCACAGGGTGGTGGGAGGAGTGGAGGCTGGCAATTAAACACTGGATGCTGCTTTTTCAATTCATTAGTATTCCAGGGATTTATTTAAAACTCTTCCTGATATGTTTCTGCAAGAACTCTACCTCTTCAGAAGGGCTAGGTAGCTAAAGCAGGCACTGCAAAGGCTGTACAGCTACCAGAGATGCCAGTCCTGCCTGGAGGATTGAGTGGTACAGGGGCTGGTAGGCAGCAATGATCCTACACTGCTGGGTCACCAGCTGAAATCTGCTCTGGTTCAGCAGCAAGTAAATGTCATCACCATCTGCTTGCTGCATTAATAATGTGGGCCAGAGTGCTTTGGGATCTTCTAGTATGCTGAATTCATTATACTTCTGGGTTTTACAATGAGCTAAAACTCAGCTCAGGATTCATCCATGCCAGGTATTTTCCAAGGCTATGAGAACAAGGATACGCTGATCACCATACAGTGTCAGTATGAAAAATGTAGCTGAACTTGAAATACTAAAAGACGTGAGCCTCATAAAGAAGCTCAGGATATATAAGCAAATAAAATAAAAGGTTAATCCAGTCTTCACCTGAAATCTCTTTAGTTCACATAGCTTTTGCTCAGATTCTCAGTGCATCTGCTGAGGGGCAGTAGCTATTCAGAAGTTTGCTGACAACAGCTGAGCCATTCCTCATATCTTAGAGATCTTCCTGCACATCCAGGCTGTACTAGGGATGTGGCACACTTTGAGAAGAAAAAAGTTTCGAGAAACTTGCCCAAAACTGAGTCTCGTAAATTGAAATTAGCAGAAGGAATATTTCAGAAGAGTGAGGGTGAGTCAATCTCTGGGCTGTTCTAGCACACAATGCATTCCTGTCCCCTTTTTAAGAAGTGAGAAGGGTTGGTGACATGATAGGACCTCACACCCATCTGTTGTGATGCTAGTTTTATTTTCAGGCACTGATGGCCTTTACAATTCCATGTAAACCCCCATACACAGACAAACCTATCAAAGCTGCCCTTGTAGCAGCAGTTAAGGGTGAGAGCAGTATGGAACCATGTCTCCCTTTGACTCCATCAATCCTTTGTCAGTTTTGCTCAGTACATGTGCAGCACAATATTTTAATTTAGTGAATAGTTTCAAAAATGTCTTACTTGTGCAATCCTCAATAAAACTCCTTATTTTAAGAGCTAGATCAATGCTACTAAGAGCACAAATGTAGGCATTCATCTGACACAATGACAGGTGTGTTAGCAAGATATGTATGGATATGTGGGAGGCTGAAGGATTAAATTATAAATTAGGGAGAAACAATATAGTTTAAGAGTATTATCTCAATGATACAATGTGACACATGTTATGGATACAGTACATTGAACTTCAAAAAAAATCCAGAGTGTAAGGAAAATTTCTATTGTTTATATGAACATATTATTTCTTGTTACAAAGGGAGATATATTTGGAGATAAACACCAAAAGTTTTATGACTAAAAACAAGATGAGAATACTGATTTTCAGAATTTTTTCACTTTGTCTGACCTCTTAATGATTCTTTTTTTTTTCTTCTTGGCATTTCATTTTATCATTAAATAAGGGGAAAATGGTGTTCTGAGACAGAAAAAAAAACAGTAAGGAAAATAATTATCGTGTGGCCACTTGTTTTGGAAAGTGAAGGTATGCAAAATGATGCTTGCATTTACTGGCAGAGAGAGCTAATGAACCAGTGGGACAGAAATATCACAAATCATGTCAAGCAGAATGTAAAGTTTTCACTGCAATTTAAGCTCCAGTGAAAGTTTTCCTCTACAATTTCATGTGTTATTACATCTTAAACCCCCTGTATAAAGTATCAAAAACTTAACACTATTTTTTAATTCAAGGAAAAAAAATTCTAAGAAAAAACATAACTGAACTGCAAAATTACCACTTTCAACAAGCTCTAAATGACAAACTTATCCTTCAAAAAAGCCCCTTCCTAATTCATGCCACCAGCACCAAGGCTCAGCAAAGAGTGGTGCCCTATCAAAGGGAAGAAAAAAAAACCAAAAACAAAACCAAAAAACTACAGGTCATTGTCTAAGACTTTTGTTATCTAAGTAGTTCCATTGGACTGAACCAGGTTGAAGTCTTTCAAGGAATTTGTTTCAAAACGATGCCAATAGGCAGAAAGCCAGGATAGACAGAATAGCATTTGCAACCTCACTCTGAGTCACACAAATCAAAAGTGACCACAGTTCCCGGTGGGAAAATGTCATGTAACATGAGTCAGTCGTGAAAAAGCTGCTTTACTTCTTGAGCAGAATGAGAAGCAGCCCCTTCCACATCACATATATTTCCTTTATTTATGTTGTGTCTCCTCCTTCCAGACAACCCTTCGCAGGTGGGCAGCGTCTCAGTGACAGTGAAAGTCCTGGATGTGAATGACAACGCACCCGAGTTTGCAAGGTTTTATGAAGCTTTTGTTTGTGAAAATGCCAAAGCAGGGCAGGTGAGAAATAAGAGTGAACTCCAGGGTCAGGGGAGGGGCCCAGAAAGACTGAGCGTAGGAAAGAGGGCTCGGTTAACCACATGTTACGTTTGAACTCTTGTCAACAACTGTCTGCTGCTTTCCAAAGTCAAGCACGTGGGACCAGGTTTAACATTGCATACAGCATCTCTTTTTTGTCCCACAGTAATTTCCAGACTTGCTGTGCAATATACTTCACAGCTGAAATAAATCTTCCCCTGGGCAGGTGTCAGCAAGCTAATATCCAGTGTGTCCTATAGCAGCAACCAAGAAAGCAGAAGTGTTAGAAGTGCCATGGAGTCAGTCTGGCCTCTGTGTGTGTGGCAGACAAGGCTTATTTTTAAAAGACCCTGTCTATAAGGGTATTAAGTAACCCTGGGTTTATGGAAGCTGGATGTGGTTGCTGCATCAGCTTCAATAGGGTGACAAACCAAATATGTTCTGTTGTGAAGCTGAAATTACAGGCGGTTGTAAATAACAAAAAACTTCCAGCTCTGCACTGTTTGAAAATCAGCACCTCCAAGCAAGTGGTGATGCCTCTTCGCTTGTCTCCTCTCCAAAACGCCATCAAAGCCCTTGAACAAGATCTGCCTGTGCCACGGGTGGACATGAGCTCTCCCTTGCTGGAGCTGGTGTGAGTTACGTTGCAGATTCATTGTGGGGAAGTGAGCTGGTGCTTTACTGCCCAGGCCCTGCGACAGGGACTTAAGTCACCTAATGCAGAGTTGACTAGCATTGCTTAAATTCACAGATGCACTACTCATGATTTGCAAAGGGAAAAATATGCTAGCCATACAACTAGGTGTTCTCTGAAGCTTCTCCCAACTTGCTGTGAAGCAAAATGAAATAGTTATTCACTGCTGGGACAACTCTCCTCACAATTATCACATACCAGATAATTTCATCCCACTAATTTAATAGAGGTCCTTAACAATATAGAGAATAGAAATAGTTTCCTAGACTTTTCCCTGTTTTGAAGGTTAAGTGTCCAAAATAATACGCTTTCCAAGAAATGCACGCTAACGTTGGCTGCTTCTTTCAGTGGAGAAAGTCAAATTCTGTTGCCACATTTTGAAAAATTATTAAATCAGTTTTAATGTGCTGAATACAACTTTATGGGCCTGTCATTTGCCTCTGAATCCAAAAATAACTTCTGAATGCAAAAACCCAGGAGAAGATTTATTCCTTGTCTAAAAAGGTGTCAGAATGTTTATTCAGATAGAGCTATAGCTCACTGGGCTTCAAGACATTAGACCTATTTTACTAAGCCTCAATGACAAATTTCTTTCAGGATTTACCATTGTCTTAGTTGCTTTCTATGGTTTTATTTATTGCATATGCAGAATGTCAGCACAGTTGTCTTTTCTTTCTTTCTTTTCCACTGTCCTCTTCGGAAGAGTTTAATTGATTTAAAATTAAAAGAGCAACAAAATAATCAATCTGAAATACTTTTCTGCCCACAAAATTAAGCTGAAAATAAGTATGGGCTTTCTTGCAACCTCTCTAATGTACAATGCATCTTCTAAACACCCTGGCCATCAAGAGAAAGAAGAAACATGCAACAGAGGATAGGGATACGTAGGAGAAAAGTGTCCGTCATTTGAACCAAACTGACTATCTCCTCCTTTGTTTAAAAGTAATTTGCATGATCACAGTGAAATAAATGGAGCCTGTGATGTTTTGAATCTCTTCTTGATTAATCTACTGTACCTCTGAAAGACAGTTATTCAAATATTATGGTTGGACTCGATGATCCGATGGGTCTCTTCCAACCTGGTGATTCTATGATTCTATTAAATGCTCTGGTTGCTTATACTTGTATACACACATATACGTGTGTTATTTGATTATTTATTTATTTGTATTTAGCTTCTCACCTGTTTCTGCTTTGTTCTTGTGTTCTGTAGCTGATCCAGACAGTAAGTGCCATTGACAGGGATGACCCACAGGAGGGTCAGCACTTCTACTACAGCCTGGCTCCAGAGGCTGCCAACAACCCCAACTTTACTCTAAGGGACAATCAAGGTAATCAGAGTGGACACAGACAGTTAGCTACTGTAATTTCTAATGCCTGAGTTGGACTTGAGAGGCTGTGACTTGCAGTGTATGATAAGACTGCCACTTCAACTAATACCAAGTGACACCTGCTCCTTAAAGGCAGTGATAAAATGACATATTATTTAATACACTTGAAGGTTATATGATATTTTCTTCCCTAGAAATATTCTTTAGCAATGGGCTTCTTTTTCTACTTCGAGGAAATGTGCCAGTGTTTTGTGCAAATAAAAGGTTTGTGGTCAGGCTGCAGGCTTCTCCGATTACCATAGTGCAAATTGTATCCATTCAAAAAGAGGTGCTTAAAGGAAGGATCACAACTGGAACTAAGAGACAAATTTAAAGGGAATTACATTGCTCTTTTTTTTTTTTTTTTTTTTCCTGTACTCTTCATGTTTTCTCCCAGGCACAGAATGGGAAGTTTCTTGTACCTTTCCAGGCTTTTCCCACAAGTGCTTTTATTTTTCCCCTTTGCACATCCTCATTTCCCTAGGAAAGAGAAGGAGGGTTGCAGAGCCTTAGGCAGGTAACTTGGCATACAGCTAAAAGTCTGTGTAAGATGTGTTAAGTACAAAGTGAAACACCAGTGGGAAAATTCATGACAAAGCATTGGGATTTGAATGTTCTAACCTGCAGAATTTGCCTCTTGCATCAAAGCTTTGGTGGTTTTGGAGCTAGTAGGAAAGCCCTGCAGTGTCAGGCCTTTGCGTGCCCACTAACAATGGAGGATCTCTATGAGCAGAAATCAGTGCCAAGGTTAGGTCCACACTAGCCTTCATCTGGAAAGAGGGACAACCTTGCCTGACCTGGTGCAGAGCTCTCAATTTCATTATGAAAGGACTGGATTTCATTAGGAGTTTAGTGTATCAAGTACCATTAATCAGTGGCAATATAAATAAATGGGGAGGACAGCACCTGCAGCATCTGTGGCCAGTCTCCAAGCACAGTGCCTGCCCCTGCTTCCACACACGTCTATCTGTCACATTTATTTCCATAAGCTCCTATCTGTGCCTCTGCAGGGGTATGAAAAAGCAGCATAGAAGTTAATAAAGAAGCCACTGCCTTCACTAACCAAACATGTCTTAAAAGATGCTGCTTGCAAAGTTGGAAGCCCACAGCATGCTATTGCTTTTCCATCCCAAAAGCATTTTTTCCTACAATGTCCCTGAAGCCTACACACACAATTTCTTGCATTTTTGTCTCTTTCTCATTGTCTCCCTCTTTTTTGTTCTTTAATATATATTGCCAAAATAAATGAACAAATAAAACACAACTGTTGCTAGAACATTTGGCAAACTAGCCCATTTCATCCTCAAGGCATTGTTCGAAAAAAAAAGAGACTCACAAAATTCCCAGCATCAGATGCACTTTTTCTGTCTGAGGCCAGACTTGCAATAATTTATAGTGACAGCAGTGACTGAATGGCTGTGCATCTCGCTCTCAGTAAAATACCAGTTTTCCAGAGATACATACCACAGGAAGCTTAGGGTTACAGATTTGAAATAAAAGTTATAAGTATCAAACCATTGACCATTTGAAATATACACATTAAGGATTAATTTACTGCCTCAGCAATTTGAAGTGCAATAGTTGTTTCATTAACAATGCTTTGTATTTATATTTTTTTTTAGGGACCACTAAGGACTATCTAAGTTATATGACTTGGTCACAGGAAGGGTAGCTGTACTGTAGGTTACAGGGCACCAAACAAGAAGTAGAATCCACCTTGCTTGTCACAGCCTGTGCACATAAACATGAAACAGCAAAGCTTCCCAGGCTATGGGAAGGCACTATTAAAATTAGCAATTGTGCTGATTACTTGGTTGTCCAGTATAACAGAGAAACTGCAAGACATGCAGCCTTCCTGGCAACAATTAAAACCTTGATTTATACTGAGCAACAGATAGATCACGGTTTGCATTCTGATGAGCTGTTTTACATATTTCTTTGGCCCTTGTTACTTTAGTCTCTGAGAACTTCTTCAGGCTGTTCATTCTCCACATATCTCTGGCAGACAGAGATATCCCATTGTTCTCTACTTTAAAGACAGGGATCCAGGGAAAGGAGAAATTAAGCTACTTAGACTCCTGGTTCCCTTTCAGTTCAGTAAAATCTGTGGGAGATAAACATGTAAGTATCTTCAAAGATATGAGCCTAAAGGACTTCCCAAGGCCATATATGATATGTATGATGAAGCAAGGAACTGAGCTGGGGTCCTCTGTCTCTTCAGTTATTTTTGTAGGATATTGGCAAGCCATCTTCTCTCACTTCTAAATCCAGGTGAGTTTATGCTGGGCAAAAAATGACAAAAGAGGCTTACTTTAAGAATGAGATGAATATTGAATTAAGTTTACTGCATTTCCAGGTCAAACTCTGAGCTGACCTTCTGTAGTATTAGGGTATCAGAAACTGATGAAGAGAGTAGCTGTGTTATCGGGTGCAGGCATTAGTGTCATGCCACCACCAAGCCTATCATTGCAAGCTGACAGTCCTCACCATTGCATTTAAATACATCGTAGGAAAATTTTAGCTATTTCTTCCTTCCCTAAAACTGTGATCTAGCTTACACTTTGACAGAGCACAACAGCAGTGAGCTGAAAATCCCAAAGAAAAATTGGAACTCCTTCCTTAAGCTGATGGTATCTGTAATGCCTGCTTCTTTATTCTTTTAATCCTACTCATAGTGAAAAAAAATCTTTATATTATTTCTAACTATTCTAATTGTAACAATTAGTTTTTAAACACTAACAGAAATTCTGGATTAATAATCTCCAGTTCTTGTATAGGTGCATGCAGAAAGAAATCAAACACTTCTTGTGAGAAGGCTAATTGGGTAATTCTCCTGACCAGTCCAGGGAGGTACATGACTTCCAGTGAGGCAGAAAACTGCAGGAAGGAGATGCTCAATGGCTTGCTCTGGCCACCACATAGAGACACTTCCCTGCACACCCACAGCAAGTACAGCTTTCACCTCCCGCTGATCACACAGATGCAGGATCTGCCTTGCAGTATCTCTGAGCAGCACTGTAGCTGAGCACTTCTATCCAGATCACTATGAGCCAAAGATGCTGTGTTGGAAGCTGTGATGCAAAAATATTGTGCATTCTTATCATGCTTACCTTTTTTTTTAATGTAATGGAGTTTTCATGTCCTCATAAGCCCTCTTCTTTTGATGACTGGGGCTTAGCAGATATCAAATTTGGAAGAAAATTGTGTATACTGGTTTCTGCCACGCTGCATCACTTTCCATGATGTCCTTCACACTGCAGTAGCACATCAAATCACATTGGCTTTTGATGAGTCACACAACAAGCTTTGGCATCAACATATTGCAGTTGCAGAGTAACAGGTAGAGCAATTCTTCAAGGACAATTTGGATGCCTGCCTAGTACAAATCAAAAAAAGGGCTGAAATGTAATGCTGAGAGTCACCAAGAGAATTCTGTCATGAAGAACATTTAAGACTCGAGTGTTACTGTCAGCACATCACAGAAAAAAAAAAATTCTTTTTTAATGTTTGATTATAGAACTTTGGGTTTGACCTGAAGAAAAGAATTATGGTTAAAAAAAAACCTTGAGATCTTTCATCAGTTGATTTTGCACAGCTTCAGTAAGGTTCAGTGCCAGAGACTCCTTTTATAGGCAAAGTATGACCAGCTTAGAATAATGAAGTCTTTTTCCCCTCAGAAAGAGTGATTTTACATAAAATGAAGGTTTGCTGTCACCTGAAGAGGATTTGTGACTTCTATTGTAAGACAATTTAAAGACAGTGAGTCTTTCACCCAAGGAGGTGTAATACAACCAAAGTACTACACTGTTGAGATGACTCGGACATTTCCATTGACACAGCACAAATGTATGCACTTTGCCATATTCTGCTGCTTTTTCTCATGCTAAAAAAAGGCCCAGTGACAAAAAAGATTAATTAATTAAGCTATTAATACTACATCAATAGCTGGGGAGCACATACTAGAGGGCATATAAACAGCCAGAAGGAAAGAAAGCACTTGTGTGTGCCTCAGAAGAGAGGAGAGGGAGGTCCTGACTACAGCACACCCGTTGCCTGGAAGCCATGGGAGCTGCAGAGTGCTGCTCTCTGCTGGGTTTTGGGATACATTCCTGAAAATTACCCAAGTCTGCTGCATATACTCAGGGCTGCATGACATATCAAAGGGTAGTGAAATCAGTAACCAGTTTTAAGCAACTCTGGGGATTTCATATTGCACATAGTGGGTTTTCCTCAAAGCTCCCATTCTTGGGATCACAGGATTTAAAAAAAAAACATTACAACTTCACTGTATATGCACATACAGATATATATGCTCACTTCAGAATTTTAGACTTTCAGAGTAAAAGCCTGAAAGGTCATTAACATACAAGATATAGAAAACCCTGTGATTTCTTTTAAAAACATATTACAGATTCAAACTAATCTCATGAACTGTGGATCCCAGCATCTCGATATTTACATGAACCAGTACTGCCTGATGTCATAAGACTTGCAGCACAAATAATGGAACTTGGAGCATAATTTAAGTCTAGCAGTCAAGTCTAGTGAGTCTAGCTTGAGTTTGCATATATTCCATAGATGGTTGTATGTAACGTTCCTGCTTTCACTCCTAAAAGTCATCAAACCATTTCTGATATTCAGATTGCAGATAATAGGGCTGATTTGCCTGCATGCAAGCTGAGTCTCTGCACTGAGGAAAATCATCCAAGATTTAAATTTTAGCAGGGAATTGACAGAGAAATAAGGAAATGGAGCCATCCCTTGTTGATATTTAGGATTTTTTCAGTCTACTTTTGATCCAAAGGCTTCTTGACATTTCCAGGTAGCAGCACCTCATTGTGCCAATCCACCTGGAAACAGCTGATTGACATTCTACATTTCCAAGCATTGGGAATGTACATTGGTAACAACCCGGAGATGCAGCTGGCCAGACTGTGACTTCTTTTGAACCACAGGAACAGTAAAGCTCAGCTCCCCAAAATACCACAGCTTCTTTGCATGGGGTCAAGGCTTGCAGGTCTACCAAAGAGAAAAATTACTTGTTTCCTATTTATTTTTGGTGGCCCAAGACTTACAGATATGTTTGTAAGAAGGGCTAATTTTTCTCTGGGTTCCTTTAGAGTCCTTGATGGCCCAGATCACATTGGAGACATTCAGCCTTGCGCTTCCTGAAAGTCTCTGAGGCCAAAAAGCTTGAAAGTTAGCACTGACAAAATCATCACTGATCTCCAAAGTTTTTGCCTTGACATTCCTGAGATGAGAATTGTGAAGAACAAATTCCTGAATCCAATCTCTTTCTGACAAACAATCTTGGTGCAGAGTCTGAGGATTCTGAGGGAGGGGGGTAAATGGGAATTCAAATGTGACTGGGAAATTCTGACATTTTAAAAAACATGCTGAATATGGAGGAAAAAGCCCCAAAGGCAGGAATTTCCCTTGAAATGACCAACAGCAACTGACTGTTAGGTCACTCTCTTATGATTTTGTTTCAGCAGCATCATTTTGATTCATTTTGATTTAACTTCTTATAAAAAACAGGCAGTCACACTAGATGAGCAGAATGGTCAAATCAAAGCAGAATAACTCTGACAATGTGACATGAAGCATTCAGAGTTTTTCCAATGGCAAAAGTGTCACTGAAATTGCATGTATTTAACTGAAAAATGTTTGGTTGCAAATTTTCAACTTGCTGCTGCTGTAGGATTGCAAGCTGTTTTTTAACTTTGTCTTCTTGTTGCCTCAAGCAGATCACCACACCATGTATCAAAAAACATAAAGAGAACCTAAACATGTCCACAAGACTTATACATAAAACATCTCCAAAGTCATGGCATCACTTTAAAGTGAGGTCTAGAAAAGCTGCTGAGCATGAACAGAGACAACAAGTTGCCTTCAATTGTTAATTTCTGTCTCGCCTTTTGAAAGGTCTCTTAGCTAAACCTGAAGACCGTGCTTTTGCTCTAAGAATTTTGTGTCATAAAGGGTAAAGGGAACTCCTAAGGTTTGTATGCCTTGCACATTTGGATCTACAGCCTGAGAAGATACTACAAAAGGGAAGGCAGAGGCAAAATGCTGATTGGTGACAAGGTGAACAAAAACAAAGAAAAAAAGAGAGAATACAGTCTAAGGCTGATTTTTTAAAGCTTCCTTCTCTGCTTAATGTTGTTACTCTGCATATAAGCTATTCTCTCCATTTATTTTAGACAATACGGCATGGATTTTGACAAGGCGCTCTGGTTTCAGGCAACATGAGCAGAACACGTTTTACCTCCCCATTCTGATCAGTGACAATGGTCGCCCTGTGCTGAGCAGTACTGGCACACTGACTGTGCACGTGTGCAGCTGTGATGAAGACGGCATGGTGATGTCCTGCAACGCGGAGGCCTATGTCCTCCCTGTCAGCCTGAGCAGAGGGGCACTCATTGCAATCCTCGCCTGCATCTTTGTCCTGCTAGGTAAACGCTTGGCTTTTTCTTGGGAGGGGACAAACTTGGGTTCAGGCCAGGGGATTGCTGATTCACTGAAGGTGAAGGACACAAACACACACGTTCACATATATGTGTATGTGCATACTATGTGTAGACACACTAATGCTTAAAGGGCCAAATAAATGACCAGATGGTGTAGTCAGCTGCATATGGCTTCAGACTCTGTGGTGTAGAATGGTGGAAAAGTACAGTCTGCAAATATTTCTGCCAAGCGCCCAAAGTGCGAGTCTGGTATGTCCCTGCTTTCCTGGAAGAGGTATGCCAGGAGGCTGTGGCCGGGGACAGGTTAATTTCTCATCCTCAGCACTTTCTGATCATATGCTCCCACAAGAAACAGGAATGGTAAGCCTATTTCCATCTATAGGTTTCTGGCAGGAGATATCCCTACCTCCACCTTTTTTTGTTGAGACACTACATTTAAATGGTACCTGTGCTGCTATAAAAGGCCTGAGCAACTTGCATGTGTTCTGTCTCCACAAATAAGTCTCATCCTTTCCTTGCCCACAACCATGTGCCCTGTGAGCTGTTGGTATCAAAACCATTTCAGTTCCCTCATTCACTCTCTCAAGTCATGACATACTGGTTCAAAACACAAGTTCTCTGAAATTTCAGAGGGCCCGGTTTGAGGAGCATCTCACTGGAGAAAAATCCTTATATGTGCCTCAGTTCTAGCTAATCAAAGGAGCCTAGATACCTCAGTTCAACATTTCAAAACCTTTGCTAAATGATGGCACATTTTCAATAATAAAAGGCTCTGGTGCCTGTATGACCATTTCTCCCCATGCTGAGAAGTATCTGCACCCCATTAACACAGAGAAACTGACAGTATGTCTACCCAGCACAAGGCAGATAAATGCTCTGGAGCAGACGAAAGGACTAGCTCTGCATTGTGCTGTATAGGCAGACAAATCACTGTGGTTCCTCAGCACCAACTGTCTATGTCATGTACAGTGCCCAGACCAAGAGGCATCCCCAAGGCAGACTGCAAAACTCAGCTGCAGAGCAGGAAAAAATATCTCTATGGAGCTGTGTGCTGCTGCAAGTAAACTGTTACAAATACCTGATCTGACTAGCTTAAAAGTAGCTCAAGTGTCACTACAGTGCATTGTAAGCACTGGTTATACATGTCCTAAGTGTCACCAAGTGTTAAGAATGAAGCTGAGAAAAGGAACAGATTAGCAGGGCCTCAAGCTACTAATTTTGACTAGGGGGAGAGGGATTTCCATACCCCTTCACCTGCAAACACCAAAGCTCTTTTAATCCAAGGTGCTAACTGGGGTCAAAAAGGGGAAAATAGAGCAGAGATGCTGAAGCCCATGCAAGATCTGCCCCTTGCTGATGGCCGCATGTCTTGATTGCCTTCCACAGTGCTGGTGCTCCTTATCCTCTCCATGCGGCGACAGCGGAAGCAGCCGTACATCATCGATGAGGAGGAAAACATCCACGAGAACATTGTCAGATATGATGATGAGGGCGGTGGAGAGGAGGACACAGAGGCCTTTGATATTGCTGCCATGTGGAACCCACGGGAGGCCCAGTTGGTGGTCAAAAATCGGCAGGACATGCTCCCTGAAATAGAGAGCCTCTCCCGATACGTGCCTCAGGCATGCATCATGGACAACAATGTCCACAACTACGTGCTTGCCAAACTGTATGAAGCCGACATGGACCTGTGGGCACCTCCCTTCGACTCCCTCCAGACATACATGTTTGAAGGGAACGGCTCTGTGGCGGAGTCCCTCAGCTCCCTACAGTCGGTGACGACAGACTCAGACCAGAGCTACGACTACCTGACGGACTGGGGGCCACGCTTCAGAAAGCTGGCCGAAATGTATGGTGCCACAGACAGCACTGGGGCTCTGTGGTAACAGACAAGGAACAGCAGAGGGGTTTCCACGCAAACCAGTGTCCAGTTAGGTCCATTCTCATCAGATGCTTCCATGGACATGGGTGAGGTCTCCTGAAAAATAGCAATACGGTGCTTGGATGAGAATGGGAAGAATGATGTGAATGAAAGTCTCTCTGGATCAGCTTTACTCAGTTAAATTAAGTCACATTTTTGAAACAGTGAGAAGCAGAAGGAAGGAAGACTTTTCCTTTTTTTTTTTTTTACAGCAAAATTGGAAAGTTTGCACCTGGAATATAGTAACATTGCTCTCTTTCTCTCTCTCCCTTTCTCTCTCCCTTGTATACGGCAGCTTACTGAGCTCTATATGTCTGGATTCCAAGATCTGTAAACTCCAACTGTAATCTCCAGCTCACTGAGAAATTGCCAGCACAGAAAAGTTGTTCTTCACTGGTTAGAAAGGGATCTTGCTAACAAGAGGGAAAAAAAATCCCACAAAGCAGAAAATTGAAACTGGAATCTTAGAGGGCTCTTTGTAAACTACACCTCCTCTCTCTGTTGCTAACAGAGTCCTTTTTTAATCCTTTAGAAACAAGGCTGAGTTTTTCCACCTGGCCGAGAGGGCTGGGGAAGAGGCTTTGAATTTCTGCTCTAATTTAATGGTTGATCTATGAGTCATTGGCGTTAACACTAATCCAGCTTCTACCAAGTTTGTGTAAACTTATTCTCAGCTATTTAACACCATGACTCTGCTAAACTGCTCAGAACAAAACCAGAAAGTCTGCCTCTTTTGCACTGTAGGTGTCTCTTCCATGTGCCAAATGTGAAGATTAGATTCTACCACTGAAAGCCAAATAAATTTTTAAAAAAGAAAATGCTATTTGGTAACTACATGGGTTAGATGGGCTTTCCTAATCTGTGTAAGGTCAATCCAAGGGATGTTTACATACTGTAGATAACCTACTTGAACAAATGCAGTATTATAGACCAATAAATGGATGTAAGAAAATTACATGTATAAGTTTTGTATATTTGTTAATTTTGGTAATAAATATGATGTACTGCATACAGTACAGTACCTTAGCACCTCTTTTAATAAAAGTTAAACAGAAGGGAATGTCTGATGGCAGTTTATTGACAGCAGTACTTAGTGCTGCTTATCTGGAGTTTTACATGCCTTGAGCATCAAGAAAAAATGGTGTCAAGGAAACAAGCCTTCAGTTTGCAGGTTTGAGCAGATTGTCTACTTCTTTTATCGTTGTTCGTTTCGACGTCACGCTTAGCAGTGAATCAGTCAGGTGCAGTCCACCAGTCTAGATACTTTTCTATGCCAATCATGCTGAAGTCAAAATAAAGTCTTGGCTGTTTTTTTTAAATATTTATCACTGGGGCATTGAGAAGACTGGCAAGTAGTTAATGAGCCCTGACAAAATCTTGTGCCTTCAGAGACACGACAGACTGTAACATGCAATATCCATTTATGGTGATTCTTAGTCTACAATTACAGTTTTTAAGATGGACCTCACCTTGTTTGCATGTGTAAATGGGAATGGCCAGGGAAATTACACTAATACAATTTTTAAAGAAGTTGTAGAAAGGCTTCTGAAAGTGGAACTGTCTGAAATGGTATTTGCAGGTTTCTTATTAGGTAAGGACTCTCTTCATCGAATCACAGAATCACAGAATAGTTAAGGTTCAAAGGGACCCCAAAGACCATCTAGTTCCAACCCCTCTGCCATCGGCAGGGACATTCCACTGGATCAGGCTGCCCAAGGCCCCATCCAACCTGACTTTGAACATCTCCAACAATGAGGCATCCACAACTTCCCTGGGCAACCCATTCCAGGGTCTCACTACTCTCATGGTGAAGAAATTCTTCCTAATATCTAGTCTAAATCTGCCCTTCTCCAGCATATACCCATTACACCTCATCTTATCACTACAAGCCTTTATGAAAAGTCCCTCCCCAGCTTTCTTGTAGGCTCCTTTCAGGTACTAGAAGGTCGCCATAAGATCTCCTCGGAGCCTTCTCTTCTCCAGGCTGAACAAGCCCAACTCTTTCAGCCCGTCCTCATATGGGAGGTGCTCCAGCTCTCTGATCATCTTTGTAGCCCTCCTCTGGACCCGTTCCAACAGCTCTAATATTGAGGATTTCAGAACTGGACACAGTACTCCAGATGAGGTCTCACAAGAGAGGAATTAAGGGGCAGAATCATCTCCCTTGACCTGCTGGCCACGTTTCTTTTGATGCAGCCCAGGATACAGTTCACTTTCTGGGCTGCAAGCGCACATTGCTGGCTCACGTCAAGCTTCCCATCAACCAACGCCCCCAAGTCCTTCTCTTCAGGGCAACTCTCAATCACGTCATCCCCCATCCTGCATTGAAATCAGGGATTCCCCCAACCCAGTTGCAGGACTTTGCACTTGGCCTTGTTGAACCTCCTGAGGTTCTCACAGGCCCACTTCTCCAGCTCGTCCCGGTCCCTCTGGAAGACATCCCATCTTTCCAGTGTGGCAACAGCACCACTCAGCTTGGTGTCATCTGCAAGCTTGCTGAGGGTGCACTCAATCTCATTGTCAATATCATTAATGAAGATATTAAACAGCACTGGCCCCAGTACAGACTCCTGAGGGATACCACTTATCACGGATCTCCATCTGGACTTTGAGCCATTGACCACTACTCTTTGAATACAACCATACAACCGGTTTCTTATCCACCATACTATCCACCCATCAAATCCATATCTCTCCAGTTTAGAGAGAAGGATGTTCTGGGGGACCATGTCAAAGGATTTACGGAAGTCTAGATATATCACATCCATCAGTTTACCCATGTCCACTGCTGCAATCATCCCACCATAGAAAGCTACTAAGCTGGTCATACAGGATTTTCCCCTGCCATTATTCACCTTCATGTCCTCCACATGCTTTAGCATAGTTTCTAGAAGGATCTCTTCCATGATCTTCCCAGGCACAGAGGTGAGGTTGACAGGTCAGTAGTTCTCAGGGTCATCTTTTCTGTCCTTTTTAAAAACAGGCACAATGTTAACCTTCTTCCAGTCACCAGGGACTTCTCTCGACTGCCATGACTTTTCAGATATCATGGAGAGTGCCTTGGCAACCACATCAGACAATTCCCTTAGGTCTCTGGGATGCACTTCATCAAGTCCCATAGACTTATAAATTTTATAAGGGTTCCTCAGGTGATCACGAACATGATCCTCCTCTACAATGGGAGGGGCTTTACCCCTCTGGTCACCATCTTGCTGTCCCATGATCCAGGAGCGGTGAGGAGAGCAGTTATCAGTTAAGACTAAGGAAAAAAAGTTGTTAAGTACATCAGCCTTCTCATCTTTTGATATGAGTTCAACCATCAGTGGGGGTATGTTCTCTTTAATCTTTCTCTTTTGTTTGATGTACTTGTAGAAGCCTTTCTTGCTAGTCTTTATTTCCCTTGCCAAGCTCAGCTCCAGCTGTGTCTTGGCCTTCCTGACACCATCCTTACACAACTGGGCAACATTCTTATACCCGTCCAAGGTTACCCATCCCTGCTTTCACTGTTTTTGTAGTTCCTTCTTTCTCTTTAGTTTAACCAGCAGGTCTTGACTCATCCATGCCGGTCTCTTCCCTTTTCTGCTTGATTTTCAACACATGGGGACTGAGTGCTCTTGTGCTTTACAGAGAGCATGTTTTAATATTTTTCAGCTCTGTTCCTCTCCCTTATTTTGGAGGACCATGTCCCAGGGGATCCTACTGTGTAAATTCTTTGAAAGAGCTGATAGTCTGCTTTCATGAAATTTAGCGTCCTGACTGTACTCCTCACCTGTCCCATGTCCCTCCGAACCTTGAACTCCACCAGTGCATGATCACTGCAGCCCAGGCTGCCTCCAACCCTAATATCACTGATGAGTTCACTTGCATTGGTGACCATAAGGTCCAGTATTGCATTTCCTTGGGTGAGGGTCTCTATCAGCTGGACTAAGAAGTTATCTTCAACACACTCCAGAAGTCTCGTGGATTAGCCGGAGGAAGACTTCATCAGTTGGTTCTCCTTGATCAAGTGGCCTGTAGTATACACCAACTAAAAGGTTTCCATTGGTTCTTCTGTCCTTAATTTTACCCACAGGATCTCAACCTGTTCATGGCTACTCTTCAACGACAGCTCTTCACATTCTATGCCTTTCCTGAGACAGGGAGAAACACCTCCACACCTCCTTCCCAGTCTGTTCATCTCAAGTTGCCCAGAAAATAGATGTGCAGACACAACCATTCAGTTACCATACATTTTCCATGTGCACACTGTGCTCATTTTCTGTTGCAGATGTTGACAAATCACTGCTGTCTTTACTTTGCCTAATCTTAGGCTATACTAATTTAAGACAGGAGCCTTGTTTTCACAGATTTGTACAAAGTCATGTGCCCCCAGAGATACCTACTGCATTTACTAAGTGCTTTCCCAGAACAAGCTGCTCCAAGGTCTGGTTTTACTCCACAGAAGCCCCAAGCAGTAGCCTCTGCAAAACAAGTTATTCAGCAGCATTTTCTGGTCTATGTTTCTACCAGTGGGGAAGGATCAAGGTTTTTTTGTTAGGTGCTTGCACTTGCACCACAGAGTAGCCTGCAGAGAGCAGTCTCTGAAGCCACCTTCCCAAGCTGCATTGCATTGTTAGACTGTATGATTATCCTTGGGGTTACATGACTTTATAAGCACAGACAGTAGTTAGGACAGCTTGATGCTCTGACACCAGCTGGTGTTCAGTAGGCACTTAGCAGCTTGGCTTTTTTTTCCCATTTTTTGGAATAGGTGACTGGTTTTGCAGTTTGTGAAATCTGCGAACAACCAACACTTGTATCTATAACCTTCTCACAAAAAAAAAAAAAAAAAAAAACCCTGAAGAATGTTCTGGTTTTACTGATGAGATATTTATACACACATCAGGGCTCAGCAGGCCTGGCCAGGAAAGACTCTAGGTTCAAAGGAAATATGTGGTGCCACGGGCTGATGAAGAAACAAACATGCTGATCACTCAGGTCCTTCAGTCTTCTGCCCTGGGGTTCCTCAAGGCTGGGCTTGGCACTGTGCATGGACATTAGCAGCAATACATAAAACCTGCTAGTGGTTTACAGCCAGGGAGCTCAGCCTTCCAAAATGCAGGGAATGGGCTTTGTCACATAAACTCCTCAAAGTGACAGCCCCAGTCCTGCATGGGACCTGTATTCTACCACTCCCCTGAGATAAGGGCAATGTCAGAAAGCCAGGACAAGATCATATATGGCCTCACCAGTGTCCCCAGTTCCCCTGTGCTCCAATGCTGAATGCATACAGCTTTTATGACTATTCATTTCATTCTGTTCTCTGATGACATTTTTTCCCCACAGCTGCCATTTCTCAGGGAAAAACGAAAGGACTTACCATCCCGGAACAATCCCCTAGTCTCAGCTGTTGCTGAAAATAAATAGTTCAGAGGCAAAAATAACAGACGCTGTAAGTAATTTTACTAATTCCAGCCACTTAAAAGTTGAGCATATGGCCTAAGCATCTCATCTAATGTCTCTCTCTAACAAACAGAGCTATACAAAGAGTGATTCATTCCCCTTGTCTTGGCCATCTGTATGATGCCATGGCCCTCTGTAGGTGCTCCTCTTTCAGTTAATGGCCTGGCTTCTGGGGATTTATCCATATGGTTCAGAATCTGGCCCTAGGCATAACATTGTCAAGCCCTCTGCTCTATGTTTGGTTTTATGAGTGATCATAGGCAAACATTACAGTTTCTGATGTTTTCCTTTTCCCTTCCTACCACTCATATCTTTCTTGTCTAGGTGGATTGCATGACCTGCCATCTCTTATTATGCATTGGTCATCACATCTAAGCTTTGAATAGCAGCTCTCTTTAAGCTGTCAAGACTCTGGATCGTTTCAGAGCAAAATGCAGAACTCAAGAACACACAAAAAGAGTTAACGTCATTCTTTCTGGCACAAATTTCCTTGTAATGCTGCATTTCATTTGCTGCTGCATTGCCCATTTATTGAGCTTTATTAGGTCCTTCTTATTTTTTCACTCCTCTTTCAGCTTTTATTGCCCTTAATCATCTTATGCTACCATCACATTTGCTGCCTACAATCCTCTATTAGACCATTCATTAAAAGCAATAGTGACACAGATCCTTGGGGGAGCCAAAAGTTATATTTTGGTCACCTTGGAGTATGATTTACCTGCCTATGCCTGGATTTTGCTTGGTGCAACTGTCACATAGCACAAACTAGAACCTGCTTTATTGCCTGCTGCCTGACCACAGCTTCCAGGAACCATAAACCACAGGAACCGACGTGTCCCAGAGGTCTGCCCTGCATGTGCACCACATTTTACCCACCCTGGCCACAAGCTGGAGGAATGAGGCATCTATAAGAGGCACAAATGATGTTCGACATACTCCAGGAAAGTTCTGACCTGGACAAATTCAAAGTTGAGGCAATTCAGTTACTTTTGACTTTGTACTGACAGAGTCTTAATGCTAATGTGCTGTGAGACATGATCAACTTTGGTTTATGCTACCTTAGCTATCAGCTAGACTATACCCAGGCAAGGCTCTGATCCCCAGGAGAGAAGGTGAGTTCAATAACAAGTGAGGACAGCATGTGAAGAAATCTATACTGTTGCAAGCTAAATACATGGCTGCTCTCCTTCCTCCTGTCAGCCAGGATGTTAGGCAACCCACTATATTTGCTCAAAAAATAGCCCTTAATGTATTCAACTCACATGTAGCTGGTGTAAACAGGGAGTGTGTCTGTCCAAGGCACCCTAATTTGTGCCTGCTGAGATCTGCAGAACTCAGAAGAGCAGGAGTTGCCTTTCATTCAGCAGTACCCTGACATTCTCAGGGCAGTGCATATGCCATCAGAGTACTCCAAGATAGCTACTATGGTAAAACAGCTGTATCACCTAAGGGATGCATTCTCGTGCATAGAGGTCAGTGACTTGCATATCATTTGGACTGTCATGTAGTAATAATCTGTATCAGTGCATGCTCTTTGAACAGACAGAGGAAAATTAGCAGGGACAGCAGTGAACCTGAGGTGGAGTCAGATCTATGATACAAAGAAAGCAATGGGGCCTAGGGAGTCTCAGTGCCAAACCAAAACTTTAGGGAGAGATTTTTGGTTTTACTTTCCTATATTTACCTTCTAAAGATCCAGCTCCCATATATTTTACTGTTGGCCTCAAAGATGTTAAATCAGGCCACCTGCATCACTGGCTCTGAGAAGAAGCCGCAGTGCAATACTGTATTTCCCAAGATAAATATTGTGGTGGATGAGGCTTTGAGCAACCTGATCTAGTGGAAGTTGTCCCTGCCCATGGCTGAGAGCAGGGGGATGTACATGATTAGATGATCTCTAAGGTCCCTTCCAACCCAAACCATTCTATGATGCTATGATTCTATAAATGTTTACAGCCTTGTAACCTTCATGCTGCCTTCCTGAGGTGTAGTATGTATTGACCCGAACTTACTGGAAAACAGTTTCTAAGCTCAGAGAAGAATAGTTTTCTTCTTCAAAGCACTAGTGCTAACACAGGGTAGGTTGTTTGGGCTTATTTGTTTTTCTTTTTGCGTGGATTCCTCCTGGAGCAGTCAAAGGGAGACAATCTGTCCAGAAAAGCCATTTCTTTTTGAAGGATCTCAATGAACTATTCTGTAAGCTCACAGGTATCATGATAGGGAAAGACAGAAAAATAGATTGACTTTAAAAAGCAACATTTTAACAGTAACAGAAACAGTTCCAGAGTCTGCATATGACCTCATTCAACCTTGGAGCATCACTTTGGTTCAGAAAACCCTCTCTTATTTGCAGCTTGGAGCAACATTTTCAAAAAGAAAACTAACTAGTTGAGGTATGTACTTCCAACAGCTTCAATCTCATGCCTGCTTACCGTGGTCTTATATTTAAGATGTCCACTAGTGATAAGGGAAAACATTCATATTCTGCTTAGACTACATGCTTTTGTCTTGAGATTGTGAAGTGTTCTGCAATCTTTAGTTAAGTAAGGCCCTCATATCTATTACAAAACAGTAACAGAGATATTTACAGGCAAATAAATGGAAGTAGAGAACTTAAAAAATTATGAAGATTTCAGACAAAATTCAGAAATTGTAACCTTTCCGAACAATCTGTTGAACTAAGAGGATGATCTCATCCTCTTATGACTTAGTAAGCTATGCCTATGGCGTAAGTGGCAGGTGGGCAGTGGAATTTTGAGCTATAGCTCAGATGCAAAGTTATTTTTTACTATTACTATAAACATGTCTATGGGTTAGATAAGAAATATAGTACCACAACAAAAACTTGCCTCTTCTGTTAATCCAAGGAAACTTCATTACATGATTCCTGTGTATTTGAAACTCTCAATTATTATTCAGCAAGCTGTCCAACCACTAAAGAAATAAAAAGTCAGTGTTGGATTTACAACTCAAAACAGATGAGTAGGATAAAAATATGTGAATGCTTTTAATAAATCTTTCCATCCAGAGTTAATTGTAAAGTATTTTCCTAAACTGTCAGAGTAGTGAATAACCACAACACAAATTATGTGTAATTTTGAGAAATCAGAGATGATGTTAGCATTTCAGAAACATCATTCACAGTGTGAGCTCCAAACTGACCAATTTATAAGATGCTGAGCCCACTTCATCTTTCCTGAAAAATTTCAACCATCTCATGGATATGTTTGATAAATGAACAGCATGTTCAAAGATGTGGTAAACTCTTAGCTTTGCTTAGAATAAGACCAAATAAAACAAGCATTCTCTGATGAGTTTTAGGCTCAGTGCCTTACCAGTCTCAACTTCATTCATAGCTTTTCATGCAAGAAAACCTGGGGTCAATGAGAAAAATGTTTCATCCCACAGGCAGAGTTAAGATTGTATAGAATAGTGCAGCAGCCATACCAATAACATGTCTGGTGACTGAGAAGGAAAGGCTAAAACCCTTGCTCAGTGATCCGAGTATCATATTTCTATATCTGGCCTCATGGAAAGCACAGCAACTCCTACCAACACTTTGGTGAACAATCATAATGCTAAATAAGCCACATATTGCTAAATGTGCTTTCCCAGCTCATTGCTAACAAAGAATACCGAGGTACTATAAGACTTGAGGTCTGGGTTTGATTCTTATGTTGGTGATACATGCAAGTATGATGAATTTTCACCATCTTTCTGTGCTGTGGCTCTCCATCCAGCATATCACAGGGATAAGCATTTTTAATACCCACTCTAAAATAGCACAACAATGTGAAGAGTTTTAGTATTTATTTAAACAGACTGCTAAGCATTTTAGGGCCCCAAGCACATAGGGATATAGAGCTGCATATTTCTTTTCAAAAAGCACGCTTCTAGCTGTGAGAAAATAGGAAAAACAGTGACTCACAAGGAGCAGATGTTGGTAGTATCTCTTAACTCACTACTGGAAGTCTTTCAGAGATTGTACTGATGCAGTCTCACTTAAAGCCCACCTAGAACAGAGTTGAGCAAAATGCTGTAGGAAGCCAGATCTTAATCCATTCCCTTTGTCTCACTTTATCAATTGCAGTCACAATATTTTGCTTCTTTATCAGACTTCCTCTCCAAAAACATCAAAGCATGCAATGAATATGAATTACTGAAGCAGCATAGCTCCTTCATGCATATGGTGACACTGTTATCAGCAACCCTTGGAGAGTATTACATGCTAATACTATTACTAAAGAAAATCAGCTGAGTGTCTTGGTGCAGCCCAGCAGGATTTGAGACCAATAATGCAGCAGATAATTTTTTCCAGAAAAACGTAGAACAGATCTGAAAATTAAATGTCTATGCTCCTTCTATAGTCAAGAGAGAGAAAGAGAAGGATTCCCCAGGAAGAAAACCACATTACCTTAAATACCCTTCTCAGGAGAAGAATTGGCTCCTGGAAGAGTATTTCTCCCGAGGCAATGAGCTGCTGGTCACAGCGGAAGTGTTTACATAGTGCTGAGGTGCCATGAGCACTTCTGTGGACATCCTGACTTCTGACTGCACATCTCCAGCAGTGTTGAAGAGGGCTTTCACTGAGACATCACTGCAAGGGATACTAGTGAAGAGTAAAATCTCACAGGAACCCGAACTGCTGGGTTGAGTACCTGTAGTGTTGCACACACTGCTTCACAAGGATATGTAGCTCAGGAAAGAGGTGAAACCTGCCACTGCTGTCAGAATCAATTACCTCTGCTGTTCAAACTGACGTGTGGTAAAAAGAAGTTGGTCAATCTCTCTTTTAAATAAAAAACATTTGTACTGAAGACAAGATGCAAGAACATGGCACTGGTTTGTTACACAGTTGTGGTAAAGACTTTGTTAGGAGCTATAGCAAGTTATTTATTCCATTAGCATGCAGATACCTGTCCAAAAAACAGAGATAAAGGTCTCTTCCACCTCAGCTACTCTGTCTTTAAGGCCAGGGAGCCATCTCTCATTTTGTGTGGATAATGACTACTGGAATGTATCAGAATTACAGCAAGAAAAATTATGCTATTTAGCTGCTATCACTGTAGCATCCTCACTGCCAGTCCCTGCCTGCAAGTCATTGTCCTCTCTCTGCAAGTAAATACTGTGATAGAGTCTAAAAGCAAAACACAGCTGTAGTGAAATATCCATCAGCTCGCAGCCATTAAACAAACAGAATGCCAGCTCTTTCCTTTTGTTTAAAATATCATTACTAGGAACAAGTCATTTCTCTCACTGCCTTTGCACTTCAGTGCACACATTAAGCTTTTAAATCTGACCTAGTTTTGGCTGGAAAGTTTCACAGAGAGAGCCTACAGACATCATCACCACGCATGCTATTTTCCTTGCTAATCAATACATTATAAAAGCTGGAGCATCTCCCTTTGCTGAAAATGAGGCAAAGGATCATGTGCCGCAGTACAGTCAGACCCTAGTGCTGCAACATACTGTGTGCCAACAGCATCATTGCATGTGCCGGTCTCCTGACTTCCCTCATCCCTTTTGATTTTCCTGATGCTCCACACAGCTAATGAAGTTCACACTGACCCTGCAACAGCATTACTCTGAAAACAGAAAAGTTTTGCTTACACTGCAACAAGCAATCGTGGTCCACATACTACAGCAGTGTTTGTGAAGCCTGGTGATGTTTTTAAGGTGTTCAGACAAGCTGAGTTTATAACTGAAGTCTTCCCTGTCTCGTAGCTCTTACTTCCGGAGCTCATTTGTTTGTTTTAATTGTGTTCAGCATTTTCCTCAATGCTGAGTTTCTTTTAAGCATGGCTGGTATTTAGCTGTTCTTGTGCAGGGGATGGGCAAGACAGAGTTCATGGTGAATAATAACTACTTTGCACTGATGGTAGCCCTGGTAAAAGGTAATTAAAACCTGAGGTTTGCACTGAAATGAGTGGGCTACATCTAGAAACACCAACATCATAGGGGTCAAAATGCATCTGATTAATTACGAACTGAGACCCCACAGAAGCTGCACATATCCCAAACTGTCACTGGGGGCAACTGGCCTCTCCCTGTTGCTTCATGCAGTCCTGTGGCACCCACAAAATGAGCCAGCCAAGGCACAAGAGCACACAACAAATATGTGAGTGGATTCACGTTCAGGGGTAACACAGCTCACACAAAAAGGCAGGATGCAACACCGCAGGGCTGGGTAGTGCAGATCCAAGAATAGCAAAAAGCAGGAGGAAGGCTGCTGTGTGATGATATTTGTGGCACATTAGACAAAAAGCACTACTTAAAAGGGCTGAGAATCAAACAGAGGAGGCTGGAGGTATTCAGCTGTGAGGATGTTCAGTTTACCCCTGCAAAGAGAACATTTATAACATGAGGACAGGACAAACAATAATAGGAAAACATTGATCCTACTTTACATCCTTTTAACTGAAGAGGAAAAGGGACAAAGAATGAAGACTATGTTCTAAATATCTGAACAAAGATCTGTGGATGAACAGAAAGCAATGGCTTCAGCAACTACATCATGCTGGAATTTCTCATGCAAGCTATGATGTTAAATAGTCATGCAAAGCCATGGGCCGAGAGAAATAGGACCCTCCATTCTTACACCTCTGCTTGCTAATTTGAACATTTCCAGAAGTCCTTCTCTGGTAGATTTTCAATAAAGAAACTAAAAATTTATAATGATTTGTTTCTATTTTTAGTGTCATTAATACCGAGTATCCAGGTGAAGCATAAATCATACTGGAATTAGAAGGAGACTTCACAGACAGTTAATCTTGCTGTACCCCAGTGACTGTTTTTCTAGGGAAAAATAGTTATACCAGTTGCAAGTGTTCAAAAACCACAATTTAGCTATCCCCAAATTATTAAACATCCTTTGCTTCATCGTAATATGTTTTTCCTTTAAGAAGAAATTGCATTTTGTTTTTAACAATTTGCCACTAACTTTAAAGGTCCCAGAGCTGCCAATCGTTAAAACCTCGCCTCTCCAATTAATTGAAGGCCGAGCTTCTTTTTTAGGAGGCTACTTTTTAAATGAAAACACAAAAATTGCTTGAATTTTGTGATTAAATCCCCAAAGCCAGCAACACTGACCAAGACTCCTGGAGTAAGGTTTTTATTATAAAAGAAGGGATTGATTTTCCTAGTGTCTTATACTTAAAGTTAATCCCTTGACAGGAGGGAAGGGTACAGGGAAAGAGAAATAAGACAGACACAGGCTCATCACCTGCTTTGTGGTGCTGATGCATCCTGAGAGGTGATGGGTTTCAGGGGCTTAGTGCCAGGAAACCCAGGCTGAGTCAGCATCAACTCCAGACAACATCACACATGCCATTGTACTAACAGGACATAGAGAGAAATTGGCATAACTTGTAGGACTAATGTTCTGACATCCATCTTTCATGACAACACACCCTGAGGCATAATGTAGTATATGCCATAATGAGACACATTTCATTTGGGACTCTTAATTGTTCTGCAAACAAGCATGGTCTCGAGGACACTGGACAGACCTGTGTGAATATATAACTGAAGACTTCCCTGTCTGGTAGCTCTTACCTCCAGAGCTCATTTGTTTAACTGTGTTCAGCATTTTCCTCGGTACTGAGCTTCTTTAGAGCATGGCTGGTATTTAGCTGTTCTTGTGCAGGAGATGTTGTTTAGGGCAGGCCAAGTTGTGCAGGTGATGGGCAAGGCAGAGTTCATGGTGAAAAATAACTACTTTGCACTGATGATAGCCCTGATAAAAGGTAATTAATAAATTCCTGAAAGATTTATCAGACATAAGGCACTCCAGCAGCTATAAACGTCTTCATCACACAGCACAGAGACCTGCAAGGAGTTACGGAGTCTGTAGACTTCACTAGTGAAGTGCTTGTTGGCAACCCAAATCTGTGTTAGAGCCACACAGAGACATTTATGGGATGCTAATATTACCTATGGCGCCCTTGATTTCTTCAAAATGTATGACTATCCTCCCCCTCTCAATGTAGTACTGTTTCTTTCTCTTTTTCATTTCATGAACTTACAGGCTGCCTTTAAAAAGCAGCCATCAAATGCTCAAGCAATAAAAAGGGGAAAAAAAATAAAAGAAAGAAAACCTGAGGGAGGAAGCAGATTTCAATTTCCAATTTCCAAGAGGCTAACCTAAAGAAGTAAAGGAAGTGTTTGAAATTTTTATTTTAAAAAATGCCTTGGCAGTCACTTCCCAGCAGCAGCGGTGGGGCTGGGCGAAACATTTACAGGTGAATCGGGGGGGAGGGTAGAAAAGATAAGATAGAAGAAATCCTGTGTGAGTTTTGCCATCAGAGCACCCCCCAACACCTCCCGGTGCAGCCGCTCCCGGCGGGTCCTGCCGGGACACACTGGCACCTAGCGGTTTCCAGCGAGAGGCGCCTCCCTTCCACATCACGGGTCCCACAGTGCATCGACAAAGAACTGTGCTAGGAGCCGTGGCCATAAAAATAGCCAGAATTACACCGCCAGCCTAGCCACGCAGCTTCCAAGTCCCCCGCAGGGTCTCCCCAAAAGCAGGGAAAGGATGGGGTGGTTCACAGCTGGTACAACCCTCGTCCTTTCAGACAGAGAGGATTTTACTGGGAAAAAGAGGGCTTGGGAACCCGTTTCCACACTCCATTGAAGCATTCCTCAGAGCCACAAATGAACATAAGTGAGCAACTCCACCTTCAGGTGTGACCTGATTAAACCAGGTTGTTTAGCCTGGAGAAGAGGAGGTTGAGAGGAAACCTCATTGCTCTCTACAACTACCTGAAGGGAGGTTGTGGAGAGGAGAGAGCTGGCCTCTTCTCCCAAGTGACAGGGGACAGGACAAGAGGGAATGGCCTCAAGCTCCGCCAGAGGAGATTTAGGCTGGAGATTAGGAGGAAGTTTGTCACAGAAAGGGTCATTGGGCATTGGAATGGGCTGCCCAGGGAGGTGGTTGATTCCCCTTCCCTGGAGGTGTTTAAGGCACGGGTGGATGAGGTCTTGAGGGACTTGGTTTAATGTTTGATAGGAATGGTTGGACTAGAAGATCCGATGAGTCCCTTCCAACCTGGTTGTTCTATGATTCTATGATTCTATTAAACTAGGCTAACCATGACTTGATCAGAACAATACAACGTTCACCTAAAGCTAACGTCATTGTTTGTAAGTCACTGAGAACCCCATCGGCTTCCACTAAAAAGGACTACCTGGTATTTGGCAGACACACTTAGAATCATAGAATCATAGAATCACCAGGGTGGAAGAGATCCACTGGATAGGAATGGTTGGATTCAATGATCTGGTGGGTCTCTTCCAACCTGGTTATTCTATGATTCTGTGATCACCGAGTCCAACCATTCCTATCAAACACTAAACCATGCCCCTCAGCGCCTCGTCCACCAATGCCCTAAACACCTCCAAGGAAGGTGACTCAACCACCTCCTGGGCAGACTCTTCCAGTGCCCAATGACCCTTTCTGTGGAAAAAACTTATGTTCTCACAGCAGTGCAATGGCCCAAGACACAGCGCTTCCCATAAACTGGGCAAATGGCTGTGTTCCGCTCATCTCCAATAACTATACAGGGTTTTGCCACAGCCCTTGTAAAGCATCTTAAAGGTAGTGTGATAACTTCTGCAGAGACAAAGACTGTAATTTGGAGAGGAAAAATAAGCAGTCACTGTGAAACAAGTGTGATTCTTTCTATTCAGTTGCCTAGTGTGGTAGATATACTCACATGAGGGACCGTCATCATATGTGTAATTTAAAAATGCAGGGCATAAAGATGAAGATCTGTCCCGCTTTACTCTAAAGAATAGGTTCATAAATGAATTATAAGGTCTCTTAAATGATTTATAGCTGTTATAACCATTTTACAGATGAGTAATACATTTTATAAGTCCATCAACAGAAGATTTAATAGATAGGCAATCAATCAGCCTGCATGATAACTAATTAACCATACATTAAAACATCTCTCAGTGCCCTGTTAACCTCTAACGCTCCAGTCATGAGCATACCCTTAGCATAACCCCAACGACAATTATTATAAAAAACACCAGTTGACCTATTTACTCCCTCAAAGTCATTAATCTCTGGCTCTTAACCTGCAGCTCAAGGGTGAAGGAGTGCAGCTAACGTGGCCACCTGCCCCTGAAGTTCAGCAGTCTCTTGCTCTTCTGGAGCAGTGGAAAATGCAGCATTTTCATCTCATTACCTGGATTTCCACTAACAAACATTACTGACAGGGCTTGTTGTCAGGCCTCCCTGTCATGAGTATCATGACTCTGGGACACTGGTATTAGTATTTTGGCCCAACCAAAGGACAGCTAAGAGACATAAAAGCACCCTGTTGTTCATTTAACAATGAGGAAATGCACTTTTCGACACTTCTACTAGACAACTTTCTACTCTATTTCACACATACAGTAAGCAAAGCTCTTTATCCTCATCCAGTAAGATATGTACCAGAGGAAAGAAAACACTCAGCACCTAGTATCTCAAAACCATGTCCTTTAAGAAAATAATCTACACTATGCTACATTCCTACAATGAGCAACAAGTAATGTTGTGTATGTTTAGTCCACTTGTTTTATCTGTCAAGGGAATACACTAGTGCCAACATTTCTGTAAGAAAAGCAAATGTAATCAAACCATCAGGCCTACTTAGAGCCACTTGAAATGTCTGCATGCCTCTGCAGCCGCTGGCTGATTAAAGTTGCGCTGAGCTCACCCGCTGATGGGTCACAGGCTACATGAAGGAACATGTTCCCTAATCAGTTTTCCAAATGCAGAAAAAAAAAGGCAAACATTTGAAAACAAACACATGGAATTTTAAACAGGCATACAAACACACCCCTCAAAAAAAAATTACAATCCTTCCCTTGCATGAGCTTTACAATGCCTCACGGGTTACTGGATACTCCCATCACATAAAAGAAGTTCATATTAATTAGCTACAATCTGGCTGCACTAAAATTTCATTTTTCTCAAAACAGCAGTCCCTAGCATTGCTGGGGCAGAACACCACAATACCAGACTGTACTGCTACCAGTGCACGAGCCAGGCAATCCTATTTATATTGCATGGCATTGTGGGGTGTAAACATCTTGTCTTTTGTATATTCAAATGGCAACAGCAGAGTGGCCATTTTCCACTGCAGAATCTACTTCCTCTAGGGTTTTGCCATTGGATGGAGCTGTTACTCAGCAAAATATCGTGTTCACCATTATCTGCCTTTTATGATGACCTGTGCAAATGGTTTCTGTCTTACACAGACAGAATGGGAAAAAAAACCCCAACTTCTGTCACTGTAATGTACCCATGCTTAAAGGAAATCACCATTTAGTCACTGTGCAGACTAGGGTGGTACCAGTACTATATTTTACTGCACTAGATGTGCAACTCGGCTTCCCTATCCAACTATGTGTTGCTGCCAGTCCGATTACTCAGACTCGCATCACTAGGGCTGTACAGCTCCAGGCACTGGTTGGATAGGGTGACATGGTGATGGTGAGAGTGTCTGCTCTCACTGAAATCAGCACACTGCTTTCAAGGGCACACACTTGGAACTTATATTTTAAAACACAGAGAACCTTTCATGGCAAATCCCTGCTACTGTGTACAACAATTTCTTCCCTAAAATTGATTTAAATATACTTTAATTGCCACTTCATTCAAAATCTCACCAAGCTAACAAATGGCAAGTGTGCGCGATGTCCCTCTAGTTAGTTTTCAGGAAAAGATCTGCAACCCAAAAAGCAAGCTCTTCAGCTGGCTCCTACTGCTGTGGCTCCCCTGATTCAAGGGGGGCTGCACCCCGCCCATAGCAAGCTTTACATCAGAGTCCAGACTGTCAGCTATAAGCACATGCAGTGAAGAACAAAATTACAGACAGCTCTTTCAATCCCATGCAACGAGCCATTCAGTTCTTGAATCTGCAGTTCAGCACATTTTGAGGCAAGCAGTTAACAATAATGTGAATTAGTATAAATTGTTAGCGGCAGTAGAAGCATAGCTGAGTCTAAAGGGGAAAAAAGCTTTGCTGGTAAGAGGCAGCAGATCTTACAAACAAAATTTTGACTCTTTTGGGCCTTTCTGATTGTAGTGAATAGGTCTGATCTTAAATAATTGGTGGGTTTTATTTTTGCTTTCACACACAAAATTAAGCTAGCCATACAGCAAACCTTACAAAACCGAGGCATTTTGTCCATTGATTTTGCAGAATCAAAGCCAAGATTTTGTGCCCAGCTCTAACAAGCTCCTCTAATTCTTCTGTGTAGTCTCTCACACAATTGCCCTGTTGCATTCAGGCTTTATACACATACTTTCTAATCCTTCATTCCTTTATTGGGTTTCTATTTTGAGAAGGTTCCCTCGCACTTAGGCAGGCATATAATGCCATACTCTTCATTATTCCTTTTTTTCTTTTTTACTCTTAAGTACTAATTGGGTCATGATCTCTTTGCAAATATGACTTAACCTGCTGTTTTCCTGCTTGCTCAGGCACTGCAAATAAAAAAATAATGGCCTTGGTAATTAACTGTGGCCTGGCAATATAAGTTGCCTCAGCCTGTGAGTAAGTGTTCAATTTAAAAGTAAGGTGTATAAATGTATGTTAAGTGAACCAGAGTTAAGCACCATTCAAGCATACAAGAAAAGCATAAGCAGAAAAGAAACTAAATTCAGATATCCAGTTGAAGAAATTGGCAAAACATAGATAAGTTTTTTTTATTAAAAAAGAGAATTTTTAGTAGCTAGATGGGAGGACAGACAACAAATAGAAATACATTTCAGCTACATGTGTCAGGTAGCAACAGCTACAGAGGAACATTTTTTTTCTGTGGAACCAACATTTTTGAAAACTTATAATCAGTTATTCACAGGACACCTTAGCATTGCCTGGCAGGAAAGAATCACAAAATCATAGAATGGTTTGGATTGGAAAAGGCCTTAAAGATCATGTACTTCCAACCTCCTTGCCAAGGTACAGAGTTGTGGTTCAGCCTGAAGCAAGGGAAACTGAAGAAGATGTTGTTTGTTTATCCACTGTCAGTGGTGTGAAGCCTTTGTCATCAGAGATGAGTATCAGGTGGCACAGAGGCTGCTCCTTATGGGGCAGAAGCGAGAAAAAGCACGAGTGTTCAGAGCAGAAAATTGCTTCTCACTGGGGAACACACATAAACAGGGATGCAAGAGGTAAGAAAAACTCTTCTAGCTTTCTTGTTACGGAAACAAAACCTATAGGTAGTGCCAATGATGAACATTTTAACTCACCATGGACTGGAGAAAAGGCATTGTATAAGCTAAATATTTTTTTCCCTCATGCTTGATTTTCTTTGCTATTCCCCTACAATTATCTCCTTCCTTTGCCTTTACTCTTATGCTATTCATGGGCCAGTTAGAAAGCCTTCATGTAGCAAATTTAATACTTTCAAATCCCCATCAGTTATAATCACAGTTGTGGAGTCTGGCAGCTGATGAGTCTGCCTCATATTTCAAAGTTTAATGAGTTCCATTCCTGTTAATATCACATTTGTATTAAAATTCATGGTCATTTTTTCCATTTATTTCATTTATAAATTAATTTCTTCTAATTTTCTAAAGCATTAACATGACCAGTGACTTATGTAGGTCATCCCAAATGAGTGTCAGTAAAACCTTTATAATGCAACATCTTGTGTTCTGTACATCTTGATAGTGACCCTCACACAATTTATAACTGGTATTCACAAGGTAAGGAGGAAGAAAAGGGACAATTTTCATAGTTTATGTTCAGAAAATGGTGAGAAATTAACACAATCCATATGACTAAACAAGCTCTTGCATAAAGGGTATGAAATACCTACGAACTAAGAGAATTCTGCTTCACTTAGTTACAGAGAATAATATATGGACAGAAAGACTAAAAAGCCTAGATGTTACACTGTCTTCTCCTTTCTTCTTTTTCTGCTCTAAGACTGATCAGCATGCCAGAATACAATCATGTCCTGCAGGTAAGTGGAATAAGAAACTAAGAATAACGAAAAGCATCAATGTAAGGCTACTTACAGTGCAAGAACACCTGAAGCAAAAGTACTGAAAGTTTACTAGGATGTTTTTGAAGAGTCAGAATATCCTAGAAGGTGCATCACATACATAAAAATTATTCAGCCAGTACAGTGTATACCTACAAAATTCTAACAGAAAACAGCAGAAGCAATAAAGTAAACAAAATAAAGAAGGCACAGAGTCCACAAGTGCTGAGAGGCAACAGTCATTGAAATGTTGGGTTTTGGTACAACCTTATCAACTAAAAGTTTAAAGAGTCACCCTTGCCCAAAGAAAAGAAACTTTGCAAGCGAATCTCATTGTTTCATATCAAAGATACATTTGCGGTGAAGCATTTTTGGGAAGTATCATGTTCTAGTCTTCACAGTTCTGACCTACAGTTTTCACCAGGATGTGCACTGACACAGGAGGGGTAGCTGGCAACCCAGCAGCATATACATTGTGCTGCAGGTGGAAGGCCAATGAACTGCAGCAAAATGTGGGAGATACTTCATTGAAGCTTTTTTACAAGGAGGCTTAGTAAAACGGGATAATTTGCTACCCAAGGATTGTAAATCTTAGCACTACACGAAGTGCCTTCCTGTCCTGTAATGTGCCCTGATATGAACATCAGTATGTTAACATATTGGTGCAAGCAGTCATTGCAGAAACTCTTTGTTCTCCCCAGTCAGTAACTCATGACACGTCTCAAAGTTCTACCTTACACAAAGTACAGCAAAGTGCAATACAAAGGGCCATATTTTCTTCACTCACACACTGATTAACCATCCCATTGCTGCAGTTTAACACAGTATAGGGACTTCTTAAGAATTCAAAGTCAATTCAAAGTCTTTGGTATCATTTTTGATGCTTCACATAGGTTAGTTGAAACAAACAAAACAATGTGAAAACCATTATTTTCCTGCTACAAAGTATTTGCACTGTGGTATCAGTGCATTTGCTATTGCTATGCACATCCTATTTTACACATATTAAAAAGAATCCCATGGAGCTGCTCACAATTTACAGAGAGGAATTCATTTTTTAGCTGCACAAGTAAAAGCTGCAGACACTAGCTGGAGGCTCTTGAAGCTTTTTATACATTGCTTCCTCAGCAAAAAAAAAAATAGTTCTGTACATAAACCTGCAAATTTTGAATCACCGGCAAAGTGTAGGCACATAGTTATTATCGGATTAACTCATCTAGCTGGAAGTAGTAGTTCTTAAAATACCCAAAGATATCATTATTTTGTTCCAGGGAAAGCTAAATTGCATTAAAATGTCAGAGGATGTCCAAAACACTTGCAAAACTGAGATGATTTGAGCTCCAAGGAAACACACAGTATTGTAAAGCCAATGTAAAGAAGGTCTTATGTCGCCAAGGTCAGGTGGAAGTATCAAATACAAAATGTACTCACTTCTCCATTGTGTAGTTGGAAAGACAAAGTAGATGCAGTCTCTGGGTCAGGTTTTGGTCTAGAGAAATTAAGAGTCCCTAGAACATTAATCACACTGCTTACTGCAGTGCCAAAAGGAACTCAAATGCTTGAATGATGTATGGGCCTATATTGAATAGAATAACAGCACTTTATGGACACCGGATAAAATGATCTCAATCTAATTATTTGAAAACTTTGCATTCTCCAAATCCAAACGCATTGCCCCCCACTGTAAGCACAACTGCTTTAGAAAGCAATTATTATTCACAGACAGGAACCTGAACAGTTTGGGAAGAAAGGAATGGGAACAGATGTCAAAACACTGAATTTATTATCTTGTTAGGAAAAAAAGGCATGAAGAAGAAAATAGGATAATAGGACCATATAAATATGGCATATATACATTTCAGTAGTCGAGTTGAAGAACTATCAAGCTTTTATGATAATGTTAACCACTGTATTAAGTAGCCACTGGTTAGTACAGAGCTAGTTAATATAGCTCTTCTTTTACTTGTCTGGATGAGATTTTAATGACTGAAAATACTATGTTCAGTTTTATATGATCTGAAACATCCACTTTTAGGTCCTTTTTGAAAGCTAATTTAGCAAAATAAGCGATGTTATCCTTTGACCCAGTCAGAAGTTCTAACATGTGATTCAAGCAGAGACTAAAAACACCCTGTCCTGATGTGGTAGTAAGAGTTACACACTTTTCAAATCTCATTAAGAAGATACCACTTCTACCTCTGCCCTACAGTGGTGGTAAATATACATGCTCAGCATTCTGTGATAAAGGCTGCTCTCATTTAATTTTCAGTCTCAACAGTGATGCAGACTGAGGTGTTAATAGGACTTATTAATCCAGAGCAAAAGGCAAGATCAGGCCCCACAGCTCCACTGAAGCACTTCCTGGAATTGTCAGTCAGAGGGATTTCAGCTGCTTGAACATAGCCATGAAGTGCCATTTTAGATGGTCTTAAGAGTGTGATACGTCCATGTGGGGCTAAGACACATGAAATGGGCTTGCAAATTCACAAATTTCTGGACAAGTAGCTAGATTGTAGGAAGGAAATGCAGGACACCTGAAGGGACACTATGTTGCCTCTGTTTTGAAAACCTGATCCTATTCCCTGTCTTTTAAACTTCCTTCCAAACACAGTTTACTCAGAGAGCATTTACTTATTGCTTGTATGTGTGATTCACATTATGCAATCTCTGACTGCATCACTTTAATTGTCATAGTTCTATCTGCTCTGTTTTAGTCCTACAGCAAATTTTAGTGCAGATTAAACAATCCTGTGAAAAGATCTTTTGAATCTTCTATGAAAGAACTAACAATTTTGTCCCCTGCTTCTCCAAGGAGAAAAATTTAGAAGACTCTTTCCTACAAGTGCATAGAGAGCTTGAAGCCACATGACGCTGCCAATGACCTATGTTTTTTTCCCTTTTAAGTCATCAGCTTGAATCCCATTCAACTTGAGAGGTTGTCATTGCTTAGTCCTGAATGAATTTCTCATAGCCAGGGCTATGTGCTGGAATACACTGGAAAAAATAGAATCCAGAAGCAGTTTTTTGTTAAGCAAACTGACGCTATCACTATTAACATCAGCACAAAGCACAGCAGGAACTAGGGTGAGCCTTTTCTTCTCCTGACAGCAAGGTATCAGGAAGGGCAAGAAAGCATAAGCTTTCTAAAGTAAGAATTCATCCTAAGTGTATGTTCTGGATGCTCCACAAATCACCACATCTACACATACCTGATCCACGCGCATGATGGCCCTAAAACTGTTTCCCCTTCTCACTCTTCCCCACTAAACTGTATTTGGTGAAAGAGCAACATAGTGGCTCAGTTACACTGTGTTCTCTAGTTTGTGTTATGGTCCATGTATTCCACAAATACCAGCACACTACTGTTCTCAATAATTAATAAGAAATAACACTGGAATGCTTAGCTGAGCTAAACTCTTTGCAAGTTGCCCATCAGCCCTGTTTACTTTCATTTAGTGTCATCGTTACAGCAGAAATACTTTTATTTCAAAGAGACATGACACACAAGAAAGGAAAGGCAGTGCTTGGTCTTCCTTGTTCTGAATTGCCTTGGGACAAGGCACGGTTTCTGCAGTACATTACAGGCTTTACCACTGCGCTCTGGTTATGAGCTCTGCTCTGCTTACACTCAAGGGAAGTAGCAAAGCTGCAAACATAAGATCAGCATTTTTTAAACATAACTCGAATAATCATTTCTGGTTTTGTTTCCAAGGGGAAAAGCTATGATGCATTAAACAGCACACTCAGACAGCGAACACGGATAGTATAGTAACCTGAAAAATTCATGTTCAGTAAGAGTTAAAGTGACATTACTGGATGTACCAATGTAGTCAGTTCTATGTCACAACAGCCCATTTGGCTGTGGTGAAAAAGAAAAGAGTTTATCTATCCAAAATAACTAAATATAAATAACTTTAATCTATCTCAAATAATTTCTTTTCTAATCAGAAAGTGTAAGATGCCTGGTTGTACACAGCAAGAAGGGGCAACATCTGCAAATGAAAGATGAATGGCAAGAGTTCTGTGATTCTTTTTAATTTTCCTTTTTTAATTTTAATTGCTGTGGCAGGTCCTGGAAACTTCAATACACCAATATATATTAAAGATGGGAAAGGTTATGGCAATTAAGGGGAAAATATAGGATCTGGACATGACATAGATGGTCTAGAATAAGGTCAAGATAATGGTCTAGATATGTCCTGGGTTCAGCTAGAATAGAGATAATTTTCAGAATCAGCTTGGAGAGGACACTGCTGGGGCAGCTGACTTAAACTGGCCAAAGGGATAATGTATGCCATGATGTCACACCCAGTATAGAAGGGGAGTAGTTGGTCAGGCAGCATGGTTGACAGTTCAGCTCTTGGCTCAGGTGTATGGCTTAGGAGCACATCTCGAGAGCATGTGGGGTATTGGTTTTTCTAGGCAGTGAGCAGTTTGTTCTGTGTATCATTTCATAGAATCATAGAATAACCAGGTTAGAAGAGACCCACCGGATCATCGAGTCCAACCATTCCTATCAAACACTAAAACGTGTCCCTCAGGACCTCATCCACCCGTGCCTTGAACACCTCCAGGGAAGGTGAATCAACCACCTCCCTGGGCAGCCTGTTCCAGTGCCCAATGACCCTTTCTGTGAAAAACTTCCTCCTAATGTCTAGCCTAAATCTCCCGTGGAGGAGCTTGAGGCCATTCCCTCTTATCCTTTCTCCTGTCACTTGGGAGAAGAGGCCAGCTCCCTCCTCTCTATAACCTCATGTTCAGTCAGCTGTCGACCAACACCCCCAGGTCCCTCTCCTCTGTGCAGCTTTCTAGACAGACTTCTCCTAGTCTGTAGCACTGCATGGGGCTGTTATGATCCAAGTGCAGGACCTGGCATTTGGCCGTGATAAACCTCATCCCATTGCCCAGCGATCCAGGCTGTTCAGATCCCTTTGCAGAGCCTCCCTACCCTCCAGTAGATCCACACTTCCACACAGCTTAGTGTCATCTGCAAACTTGCTAAGGGAGCACTCAATGCCTTCATCCAGGTCATTGATGAAGACATTGAACAGGGCTGGACCCAGCACCGAGCCCTGAGGAACACCACTTGTAACTGGCCTCCAACTGGATTTAACACCACTTACCACCACTCTCTGGGCCCGGCCATCCAACCATGATCGCTTAGTCCTAGGCGTCCACCTACTGCCACATCCCCCACAAGGCCTTCTCTGTTGACAAACAGCAGGTCCAGGAGGGCCCCTTTCCTTGTTGGTTCATTCACCAGTTGTGTGAGGAAGTTGTCTTCCACACACTCCAGGAACCTCCTAAACTGTTTCCTTTCTGCTCTATTGTACTTCCAGCAGATATCAGGGAGATTGAAGTCTCCCACAAGAACAAGAGGCATTGATCTAGAGATTAACCCCAGCTGTTTATAGAAGAGCTCATCAGCTGCTTCTCCTTGGCTAGGTGGCCTGTAACAGAGTCCCTGTAGACAAAATCTACCTTCTTATGGGCTCCTCTGATTTTAACTCATAGGCACTCAAACTCATTGCCACAATCCTTCTCAGTAGTGTCCAAGTCCTCCCTTACAACAGAATGATCATACAGTTGAGCATATTAAATGCTGACTATAATTTCTGTTCTGATGATTATTTGAGAAGCCCTCAGAGTAATAAACACTCACTTAAGAGTTATTAAAAAAAAAGAATCAACCTCCCCTGCAATTTGTATCCTAACAGGGCAGTCTTATCATAGGATGCTTTCTCTGAGGAAGACGAGACATGTCTATTCAACTGCAATTCAAAGTAGACTTCACACAGCTTATATTAGGGAGATGTAAAGTGCCTTCTGCTTCACATTGTTACCTCCTTAGACAATACCTCATGGTGAACAGGTGCATGAGAATATTAAATACAGGAAGAGTCATATCATCCTGCAGGACAGCAAACACAAAAGGGGAAGAAAGCACCCAAAGTGGTGACCATTCACTAATGAGGATCATTTCCAGCAGTTATTCAGAGGGGGCTTATCCAATTACTTACTGTCTCTTACAGTTGGCATTGGTTGTCCAAAGTTAATTCTTTCCTACCATGCAAGAGGAGTTTAACTTTCCAAATGAGACTGGAAAGTTATTTCAGATGAGTAAGAAAAGAAAGGTAGTTTGTGATGCCGACAGTCGTTTCAGGTGGCTTATTATGTACCCACAGTACTATGAGGACGTTTAGGCTCTAGTTCACAAACCAGCAATGTGATGCAAAGATACTGTGAAGCCATTTATCAAGATCTACACATCAAACCAATGCCTGAGCCAAGAAGTGCAGAAGGGTCCAAACTCACATCTTCCTTTTCATTCTGCCGGGAAGGATCCACACCCCTAATTGCAGCTCACCTCAATGGGAGACAAAGATACCAGAGCCAGCGTGAAGATCAATCCATAAGTGACTGTTAAAGGTCTATTCACTCACATACATAATTGGTGGAATAAAAGAAATGCTGTGAGACGCCTCTCCCTGCACTGAAAGTGAGGAAAATGACATTCTTCAACTCCCTGTACTAAGACAGCATGGGTCTATTCATCAGCCAGGAAGACCCTAGGCCATATTTAGGAAGTGGTATTTATAATGCAGTAATACACTTTTCCCAGTGGATAGTCTGTGCTATCTCTGTTTCTCGAGTGGAATTGAACTGTTGCTTTCTAGATTTCCCAAAGCCCTGGTGCAAAATAAATCCCTCTCTTCACTTAATTTTAAAGAGCAGGGGATATATGCAGGAGAGAAACAAAAACAAGGAATGAATTGCTTTATTTTTCTTTTGTACTATCTGTAAAATTATCATTTAAAATACAAAAACTGACAAAACTGAAAATACTCTTATGGATGCAAGAGAGTAACTGCCACAAGGTACAACCATCACCACTCTTTTTCACTCCTGAAGTTACATTCACTGTTCCCTAGTACACAAGATCTTTAATAAAATTAAGGGAAAGAACAATAAATCTGTAAAATTAAACATATTTCATCTGAGAAAAAGAAAGAAATTGAGAGCGAACAATGTATAGATTTATTTACAGTTCACGTAAACTAGCTTTCACAGGACTATGGTCAAGTCTGACTTGTTTGCATTTCACTTCTTATTTTTAGCAGATTTATACAGCTCTGCTGACTTAATACATACTGCAAACTGAAATCCAGTTTACAAAGCAGGAGACACAATTGCTTATTGTGAAGAAGTCACAGAACAGAGTTACATTATTTACATTTCTGGCTATATGGGACTTTAAAATTCAGCCTCTTAAAAGCTGACACAAGTCTATAAGTTCTTCCACTAAGAAAGCTGGAAGGGGCAACTCTTCATCCCCTGACTATTCATCCTACCTGTTTTTAAGCTTTCCTCAAAATCCTCTTTTTAAGCACATACCCATAGTAGAAAAGAGGTGTTGGTATCCAAGTTAAGACGCTAGCAAAAAGAGCAAAAGCAAGCATGCTTCCTTGTGTTCTTATTTATGGGAAGATAAATTCTAATGTATTTTAGTGTTTGCACCTTTACAGTCATTCAGTGCATTAACTTACACAAGCTTCTAGTTATGGTGCTGCCCTTTACATTCAGACAGTTTTACTAATGGATAGCATAACTGATAGAAATTTGCCTAGTGTCTGAACTTCACCTGGATTTTAGTAGCATTGGGATCATAGAATCATAGAATAGTTAGGTTTGGAAAGGACCTCAAAGGTCATCTAGTTCCAACCCCTCCCAGCCATGGGCAGGGACATCCCACTAGATCAGGTTACCCAAGGTCCCATCCAACCTGGCCTTGAACACCTCCAGGGATGGGGCAGCCACAACTTCCCTTGGAAATCTGTGCCAGTGCATCACCACTCTCATGGTGAAGAAATTCTTCCTAATATCTAGTCTAAATCTGCCCTTCTCCAGCTTAAATCCGTTCCTCCTCATCCTATCACCACAAGCTTTTAGAATAGTTTTTATTAAGAAACCTGGAGAGGAACTATTCATATTCTGATGTATCTCCAAATGCAATTATTGTTTAAAGGAGCAATGTTGCATCTCTGATTTCCTAACTAGAAAGAAGACAAAGTAAATAGGCAGTAACAAATGTAATTTTATATACCCATTCTGCTCTCTCATGTAAGTGTCTGCTGTTACACATGTGCATGCAGACACACAGAACTCACACGCAGGAACAGTCAATTATATTTATTCACACATGTATCAATTTAATGTCCTCTCTTCTTTAAACAATTATCCATGATAATCCATTGTATTCCCCCAGGTACTTAGTCATCAAAGCCACTTTAAACCTCTTCTTGAAGATCAAATGGCTCTTTAATCCATTTATTTACAGTTTACTGAGTTATAGAAAATTAATCAGGATCATAAGTTAGCTACTGCAGCAAGCCTCTTCTGAAGTCTGCTATCATTACAAACAATAATTCGCAGTGAGCCAACAGGATGGGGGAAGAAAGGAACAAATCTCCCGATGTCTGTTGCTCCCATCATTTGCTGTCAATGACTGCCTCTCTCTGATCCTCATTTCATCAAACTGCACTCCATCAAATCCATTTAAATTAATTAGCACTACTAAGGTAACAGAAGAGCTAATTAGTCTTAAACTTTTGGTTAAGTTCTTCAAATAGTGTCTTCTGGTATCTAGCAGGCTGAGCTAGATGTTTCCCTCTGAAGTTCATTGGGCACAACAATGCGTATGTGAGAAAGTATGCGAATTACACAAGAGAGACCACATTTCTTGGAACACTCCTAAAGTTTCTCTTTATTGTTTCATGTCTTCATCCAAATATTCCCTTCCTTACACATAGTTCTGTATATTAGGCAGCCTACCAATGAATACTGGCCAACTTTCTGAATGTCATCAATACTGAACCACTATAATTGTTCTTTGTCTAGACAAGGTTCCACGAATTTGGGGGCTGACAGTAATCATTACATATTCACACATAAGCCATGCATATTCACAACAGTTATTCTCTACAGTGGTAAAGAAATTCAACCAGGAAAAGTGATACACAGCAAGTACCTGAAGTAAGTTCTTGTTAATTCTGTAAAACCTCATGATATTATTAATAGTTATATTGACATACACATGCAAACACAGATACAAAACCCCCTGAAATGCTGTTACTGCTTTTTGAAATCGTAGGAGCAGAAAGAAATTACAAAACATAGCTTTGACAAGGAAGTGAACAAAAGTGCCATTGCTAATGAGTGCTGCCAGAGGTATTCAAGTAGACCAAGCAAAAAAGAATTTCACAAAATAGAACAGATCATGTAGCAAGAAGAACCAACTTCTCAATCGCACGTTTCCCTTAAATTCAGTGGTACACATTACCAAGGTCTAAACTTTGCTTCTCCTCCAAAAAAGATATTACAATTATGACCTACAGTGTCCAAAAGCATATAGTGCAATAAAATAGACATACTAAAGCTTTGCTGATACTGTAGTCAGTCTTCGTATGGAGATAGCACATAAACCTTTTCTTCATCACAAAATGTTAAGCTATTATGCCACCCCAGGCAGAAAATATTCACATGACACTTATATAAGAAGGTGCCTCCAAACAGCTTCATAAACGACGTCTTAATTTCTGGTTATTTCTGCATTTAAGGTATAATCTCGTCAGACTAGGATTTGTCATAGGGTAACAATCCCCCCCGATATGTAACATTTATTTACTTTATTTCTATTACATCAAATAATTAAGGAGCTAGATCCTGTCTGAAAGACAACGTGTATCCGACAGTACTACTGCTAAAAAAGCTACAGTCTGACTGATCCTGAGTGCAGTGTTTCCACACTACAGCTAATTCCAACCAGGTTACATGCTAAAACACACATTTCTGTTGGGGTTTGGTTTTTTCCAATTGCATACTTTCATAAAAAAGGTAGGTCCTCACAGACTGAAATTCTGTGTATTAAAAATTGTTTTGATAAATAAATGCTATTTGAGCAACTAGACTGCTTGGTATTCATTTAGTAGAATTATTGAATAAAAGCATTTGGGCCAAATCAATAGGAGGATGTCAGGAGGAGAAAATTAAAATAGATTCTCCTAATTTAATGTGACAATTTCTTCTGGTTCTCTACCAAGAAATATAATACCAACTTTTATTCTTGTACAATCACATACCAGTAAGCATCTATTAGAAGGTCTCAGCAGCTAATTCTTCTTTCACATATTTCAGTCTGCTGCTAGACAGGTGCTACAAAGCATGTGATGTCTATATAAGAGAGCCTAATTCTGCTTTTCCTTGCACTGATGTAAATCTTAAGTAACGCCACATAAAAAATCTGAATAGATGAAAAGAAAATCTAGCCTAGTAAATATAACTTCAGCAAAGTATCTGCCCCTGGAGGTCATCTGCAGTTTCTTCCTCCAGTCTCCCTCTTTCCAGGTTTCATTCCTAAACTGCCCAGTCTAAAGCCAAAGGCCTGTAGTAGTGCTGAAAAAAAACATTTCGGGCAGAAAGTTAGGCAGCCCTCAAAACTCTTCATAACTCTTCATACCTCTATAATACACAGAAACAGGACAGAAATTTTAGGACTGGAAGATATGGGCAACTTCAAAGAGGAAGTGAGACTCACATTTCCAAAAAATGCACAACAGATGTTCAAAATGTTCAAAGTGCACTTATTAACCTCATATTCTTCATGTCCTAAAGGATCTCAATACAGGGTCTTATAAAGCTATCCTTAATGGACCGTGTAGGCATTTTCAGTAGAACAGCAAACAACTCTGCTACATGTAGTTTATTCTTCCTTTTGCCTAAGGAGAGGCTTGTGTGCATTTCCTGGATGGGGGCAGGAAGGAAAATTCTATAGCACTTTCCAAGCACTGAAACTCCCACTAAAATAGAGAGCTATGATTCTTTTCTTCTCAATGTAACGCATGGCTGCATAGAATAAAATGATTGGGGACTATAAATACTGCTCTCTCCTCCCATACACCTACAAGGAATTTGGAACAAATTATAACAATACATTTTCTAGTGACCAAAAGATGGCAGTGTTTCAGAGCATTACACATAATCTACGTATGCTTTGAGCTAGCCCTACATGTTGTCCTTATAATAGTAAAAAATCAGCTGAATTGTGATTCTGTAATCCTGTCACAGGGACATTAGCAAAAGGGGGTTACACCATTTCATTACAAGATGATCTACAAAACCATAGTAATCAACTGCAAAATCTTCAAGACTAGGAAGTCAAAGCCATGACCAAATTTATATATTTGCTTGTTGGATAGATATGTGTGTGTGAGACAGTAAAGATTTTACGATTAAAAGTTATATTTTAAAGAGTTTTCTTCCAAAATGTCTAGGCAAGGAGCTGTGCTGAGCTAAACTTTGCATCAGAAAAGCTGTAAGATCTAACCGTGTTGCATGGTAACCAAATACAGGGAGGGAAAATCATACATGTGTCTGTGAAAGTACTGCAATTTGCTCTCAGTTGTGCAACCCAAGAATCTGACAGCTGCACGTTTTTGGTCTGTATCAGCATCACTGTGACATGGAAATGAGACATCATTATATAACAGCACTGCCATTCTCCATACCTTCACAAGGAAAACTCTTGCCTCCACCTTCAGCATCTGTACTCCTACAACATTTATGGAGATGTCTGCATCCCTCAAATGCCTTAGAGAACTGCATGCTCATTAAGCCTATTTTAATTGTCCTGTCACAGGTAGATTTCAAAGGTTTGGGAACTTAAATGTTTTTCACCAAACTTGGCTGCTCCCAGTCTCTTATAGATGTACCAGCAGATTAAGTAGGTATTGAGTAATGCAGGTCTACACAAAGAGGCTACAAATTATCTTACAGAGGGATTCTTCATCTTGCACAATTGCTTAATTCCATTTCCAGCTTCAGAAAGAAGAGGAGCATCTGCTTTCTCTCTGTACTCTTTTCACAGCTTTGTACATTTCTAAGTTTCTCTGTTTCATGACAGTTTTCCCTGACATACCTTTAAGATTTCCTTTTGCCTTTATATGGGTTTGTACAGTAGCTATCTTTTCTGAGTCCATTCTTGATGCACAACTAAACCCTCTTAGCAGTACCTCTTAAATGTCCCACCACAGACTTGTACTAGCCATTTAGCTCTTGGGTTTTTTTTTCCTGTATTCCCTGCAGTTTCAAAATTGTGACTGCTCCATTTCACCATCACATTTCTGCAGATTTTTTTGTTGTCTTCATTGACTGTCTTCATTATACAGCCATCAGTTTGTGCGAGGGCAGTACATAACATTTCTCTCAAACATGCCAGCTGCTGTGTTTCCTGAAAAGTCTGCAGTCTCTCACATCCCACAAGGTTTCCACACACAGTAGTTGCTAGCTGAAATGTTACTTGCATGTGTCCTTCCCAATTCACTTTTTTCTCTTCGTTTTACACAATAAATCTATTCAGAGAATGAACTGTGATTTTGTGCTGGAAAGAGCATTAGTCTGTATGACCTAAGTTTACCTGATGCTAGCATAGGAAGACTTAATGGTAAGGAAACAGGAAAATGGAGGAGGAGCAAAAAGATTTTATAGCTTAAGAAATTTAAAGTCAACCTAAAGAACAGTATCTAATCTCTATCTCTCTCATTGGATGTCCTTTAGATGATACTGCTTTAATCTTCACATCTCAGTCTGCAGTCTGTATAAAGTGGATGATATTATCCTCTCTACTTGAGAGATGCCCTTATACTCACAGTAAATGCTGTCCAGTGGCTTCAATGCAAAATACAGGGTGTTTTCAAAGTAACAACAGGTTAAAATAAAACCCTTCCTCCCCCCACTGTCCCTCACGTCTTCTGCAAAGAAGCTACAGCCAGAGTTCTTTGAGTTTAAATAGAGGCTTGAGCAAGCAGCCAAATATTGAACAAGTTTAGCAAGGTTTAGAAATCTGTTGGAGGACAGAAAAGACACAGAAGACATAAAGAAAGTTATTACCTGCTTCAAAGTGGCTTTACATTCCTGGGATGGCTGTGCTGTGCCCATTAGTACTGCCACAGCACAATGTTACTAGAGCTTTCTCTTCAATTCATTTGTTGTGTTCTTACAGAGAAATAACACAGGTGAGGTTCGGATGTACCTACTGCCTCTCTTGATGGAAAATGGCAAATTGTCTTTGAAAGCCTGGAACAAGCAAATAAATATAGTCAGCTGATAACTTTTAAAAGATGAAGTTTCTTTGAAAAGATTAGATGAACTGGAAGGGCTTCCTCCTAACTACCTGCGAATACCATCCTGAGAAGTTTGGAAGAACCTATTGCTGGCCTCTCAGACTCTTCTTTTCTGGACTTTAGTTCCCTAAAAGAAATATTTTCATTTCATTGATCACTTTGATAGAGCATTGGGAAGGGCAAAAGACCTAATAACTTGGAATTACAGAATGATAACGAGCCTGAAATGAAATTATTAGTAGCCACACAGGCAGTGAGAACACATACAGTCCCAGTAGACCCAGGTTCTTTTCAGAGTGGTCCACTTTGTACCACTTCTTTCAGCCAGCTAATGAAGCCTAGTGACTCTCCACTGGATTTTCTAGAGCTCAGGACGCTTTCTACAAGAGAAGTATGAACACTAGAAACCTACTATTCATCTCGGAAAAAAATAGTAGTAACTCTGATCCACAATATCTAGAGATTAAATGCAAAAATAATGATAGGAAAAATTATTCACTCAAATAAAATTATGGTCTATCTATTGTTTTCCATCCTATTTTTCATTTAGCATTTTTCAGTGTCAGCATGGTTTCCAGTAAACCCATTTGTCATTAATCTTTATGCTACTCCCATTGTAATCATCAGCCTTATTTCAACACACGATACCTCTAATAAAAGTTTTTGAGGTAATCTCATAAAAAAAATTAGAAGGCAGTACAATGAAAACACAAAACTCAGAAAATCAAAGGTGAGATACTGCTTCTATATCAAGATCTTTGGGTTAAACATGAACTATTCACATCACAATTGTCCTTTTTTCTTCCTTGGACAATATTTTAAAATCTATAATACTACACAAGAACACTCAAAACAGAGACAGGAAAATCTATATTTTTGGTAAGGGTAGCAGTTAGTGATTGTGTTTTTATTCCTTCCTGGGGACCAATACCTAACTTTGCTATGATAAATTCTCCCCTTTTATATCTCCCTCTCTCAGTGTTTAAATGACATGACGTTTTTCCTGTATCTGCCATGCCACAATACCTAGAAACATATTTGACACACTGTTTGTTGCATACAGTGCTTTACACCTCATAAAATATTGGCTCAATCTTTTGGAATTTCTTTTCTGCAACAGCACCCACATAAAGCACATGGAAAGAGGCCACAGTGGAAGTGAGGTTGGTTATCATTTCCTTCACATTTTCCCATCAGGAAAAGGAAAAATTGAATTTTTTCCTTACTCTGCACTCTCCCTCAGTGATCTGTTGTCCTGGTTTGAGCTAAAGCAGAACTTATTTTCTGACTTTTCAGCTAAGTGTTGTCTAAATACCTTCATTTCCTGAAAATTAATTTTCCCTGTGCCTGTTCTACAGCATCAGTGGTGATATAAAGTCATTGGTGAGTTCAATTTCACATATTTGTATATATATTGTTTGGTTTGTTATTAATATTGTTTTCCGTATTTTTTTTTTTTCATTTAAAATGTTTTTGTTTCCAATCCACAAGTCTTTCTCTTATTTCCCTTTTCTCTTTCCCTGAGAGTGGGGATTGGGTTCACAATTTCCTGTGCTTAGCTGCCGATCAAGCCAGTTGCTGGGGCTAAACCCTGACATCTGTTATAGTCACTGCCACATATGACAAGGTACTCTGCATTTCTTTTGTAACCAGGTCCCAGTATGCCAACCCCTTTGATGAGAATACTCCCCTTTCTGGAAATCCCTGAATTATCTGGTCTAGCTTCTAAGCAGATCCCCTCAATGGATGGTAGACACTTACGGGCTTGCCCCTCTGTAGCTCATCCTTATGCTCCCAGCCCTTCTCACTTTTGAGCCATGAGCCTACACTGTGAATATCCAAAGTTATAGAGGGAATCCTGAGAATGGGCAACACAAAGCTACACCCAGATGCAGTGATAGCAGCCTTTAGGGCTGGCATTGCAGAGGGTCATTCAGGTCTTCAACCTGATCCTGCCTCCATTCACTTTCAGAGTTTGTTCGCTTCATTCAAAAATTCTTCCAGCTTTTATTCACTCTGAGAAGGGAAATGTGCAGTTTTCACCCATAGGCACTATCATTTCTGATTCTAAAACACCACCAGTATTTTTCAAGGCCATACACATGGTGAGTCAAACACTAGAGAGCATTTCTTTTCTCCCCTGACAAAAGTTATTAAACCATTCTGTCATTTTTACCTTCACAAGGGGGCAATGGCCTCAAGCTACGCCAGGGGAGGTTCAGAATAGATATCAGAAACAAATTTTTTCACTGAAAGGATTGTTGTGCACTGGAACAAGCTGCCCAGGGAGGTGGTTGAGTCACCATCCCTGCAGATATTAAAAGGAGGGTAGATGAGGTGGTCAGGGACATGGTTTAGTGGCAGATTGGAATGACTGGACTCGATGATCCAAAAGGTCTTTTTCAAACTGGTGATTCTATGAGTCTATGATCATGACCTTTTTCCTTGTTTCTCATCTTTCACCTCTATACAACTTCTTTCATGCTCTTTTCCACACACCCCCAAACCATGACATCATATTGTGCAGCTGCACAAAGATACTGTCAGGATGCTGTCTCTCCAGAAGCTGTTTTTCAGGACACGTCTGCCTTCCTGCCAGAAATGTGATTCCTATTAGCATCAGTGGAAACTCTGCTGCAAAGTGACTGCAGTCTGTGGCTCACAAGGTCTTCGCCAGCTTAGGGAGGTTCTGATGGTTTTCAGACTGCAGTTGTGTTTAGTTTGTTTGGAATACAGAATTATTAATTACACTCATTTATCTTTTAATAAGAATGGGCTGGTTTTCCAGTATCTTTTGCTGTTACTTTACAGTGAAAAAAATATAACTGTCTGATAAGTTTGAGCTAAGACACAATAGGCATATTTTCTAAGTGACTCTGCAAGATCACAAGAATCAGAAGACTCCACTGAGCTATTGTGACTGCCAGGCTGTGGAAATAAAGGAAGATATAATTTCTTAGTTACACACGTAGCTTCTGAATGAGCTATAGCATCTGTGTAGCAAAACCACCTGTGACAGATTACAGGCTTTACATCAGATTGAAATTATTACACTTGTTTATGGAATACAGTACTTAATAGTGAACTGGATGTTTTATTTCAAGATTTTCTTAAAAAATAAGCTATGTATAACTGTGGTAAGTGCACCACTTGCTAATAGCCCATGGGTATGTATGTTCTTGGAATATAGTTCGTATTGAAGTAAATACTGTAATTTTCTCACGTCAACCATCAGTACCACTTACACTCTCAGTTTTAAAACAAGAATAAACTCTGTCCAGGAATATGGAGTCCTCTTGGGCTCCTCTAACTTCAACAGTATTAACTTTGCAGACAGGTACCTGTTGTAACAAAATCATTGTCTTTTAATGACTTTTTGTCATACTAATCCCACAGCAATTTGAGGAATAAAAGCATCCAGAAAACAATAAGAAGGAGTACTAACTGTTAAGTAAACATTAAAGAAAATGAACTCAGACAAAGAGTCTGAGTCAAGAGAATGTTGTTTATGGAGGATGACAATAATGTTGCATCCAAGTAGGTATCGATTTCTGTGGACTGGTAGTTTTCCTGCACTCTTTAAAGTCATGTATCTGTGCTTGGGAAGTTCCTTTGCAAATCATGTATTCTTTATTTGAGTTGCCATGAACCTCCCCAAAGGCATTGAAATGTAAGATAGGATGTATAGAGTTTAGGATTTATCAACACTGTCTTTGTGATGCTGGAAAGGGACAAGAAAATACAGATGTGCCCCCAAAAAAGCATTTGAGGAGATGCACATCATGAAAAGATGAATGAATACAGCTTGAAAAGGACAGTTCTACTATGGAATTTAAACACTAAGTCCAAATAAAACAATCTGGTCACCATCCACTAGGGAGGCTCAGCCAGACTATAACAAAATTCAGAGGCGATAGATCACAGAAAATCCTCTCTTTGATGACAGATGATGAAAGGATATGCAGAAATTTCTAGCTGAATTATGCCTGGAGTGGAAAATAGAGACAAGGAGGAGGATAAGGCAATGGATATAGAGATTAGGAATCAAAGGGCTTCCAGATCTCATGGCTTTGGCATGGTGCACCTTAAGAATATTTTCAAGTCACTCTATATTCATTTGACTCAGTTTCCCTAAATATTAAATATGAAATATAAAACACAAATCATCAAAGCTAGATGTATTTTTCTTAACAGGAAGAGCAATGGAATATAGTAATACAGAAATTGTTTATAATGCAAATTTGAAACAAATTTGTAATGCTTTGCAGTTAGTTTGCAGCCCCATACTAAAGAGTTCTCACGCGTGTGTACCTTTTGAGTTGAACACTCAAAGGAGAACAGGCTTTTCTGATCCTGCAGTGTCTGTGGTCCAATTGTCCTCTTAAAATCAATTTCTTCTTGCAAATACTTTTATCAGTTATTCAGAAATAAATATTAAATAGTCACTGCATATAAAATTTGGTAGGTGACACATTAAAACGGAGTACAGAGTGTCATGTCCTCCTGTCAGAACAACATATGGCTTACAGAGTTGAAGGACTGGGAAAAAAAGAAATCTCACGGCCACAGCAAACAAACAATTCCATGCAGACTGTAATGCTGTAATAAAAGCAGTTGATGAGAAGCCTTGATCCAAAAAGAATAGAGTCATTAGAAGGAAAAGGAGATGACATTGCCTTTCTATTTCATGCATTTTATACTAATCTCAGACAAACATATGCAGTTCTTTTGGATGGTTTTCCCAAAGGATATTAAAAAATGGATGCAAAAAATAAAACATATTTTAAAATATCTGAGAGCTCTACAGGGACAAAGACAACGAGTGCAATGGCTTTAACAACAAATAAGTAAGTAATTGCCATGATGGGGAAGAGGTATCTGAAACCAAAAATATTGGCAATCCCAGAGAAGAGAAATGTAGAATACTGACCAGTAGCTGAGGAAAAATTTAAACAAGAAATGAGGCACAAGATCTTTTGTTGATTTCTTGTTAATAGTGATGGTAAGTAACCATTTTATTTTTCTCTCCAATTTAAGAGGACTGGATGACTGTTAGGATTATGCATGTTAGTTATCTTTAAAGATCATGAAAAGGAGCAACTAGGGCCAAGACAATTCTTTTGCAGAGGAGAAGTGGGTATAGCAATGACTTTCTGCAGAGGCTCAAACCATCTGGCAGTCATGGTCTGTAGTTTGTGGCTTCATAGACACTCCTAGATAACACATGGAGGTCAGGAGCACATAGTAGGGGGAGAGGTGATTGTGGCATTTTGCACTCCTCCCTTTCATGATCTTTCTTTAAGAGATTTACAGCCCTTCTCAATTCACCTAGCAGAGAAGATGCCTTCCAGGCATCTGTCTGTATACAGGGTAGCATTCGGACTTCCACCACATAGAGCTTCAGTGACAGTTTGGAAACCAGTTCCACCAGCTGGTCTTTGGTAATAATAACAAGAGATGTTACTGGGTGAGCCATTTCCTTCTGGCTTTTTCTTAACTCCACAGGTACCTTCTGGAGTCCCCCTTTCTTCTCTTACAGAATTTCAAAATATTGTGTTTCTTGGCTATACAAGCAGGCAAATTTCTATCTGTCTGTCTTCATTACACTTAGTTTTATTATGTCAGCAGAAATAATACATAATAACGTGACATGTTGCAAGCTGTCATAATAAATTGATATGTCATGTAATAGGGCATTATACTTTCAAAATATCTATACATTTGTGTGATCTTTCAAGATGGTTGACAGAGGAAAGTCTAGAGCAGACATCCAGGAGTCAAGCAACAAAAAAGAAATAAGAACATTCTTTTACCATAGAGTGCTTAATGCATCTCTCTATATGAAAACACCCAAGGCTAGGTAAGTGTGTAGAAACACAACAGAACTGGAAGCATGTAATGCTAGTTGGAAGTGTCTTGCTCTACTGTTAGGACAAATATCTCAGATGATAATTTTAAATTCTTTTTATCTTTGAACAAAGCATCAGAAACAAAGCATCAAAAACAGTCAAGGAAGTACATGAGCACAAGAGTGACCTTGTTATTCTGGTTACACAATGAAACAAATCAGGCTGCAAAGGTCTATACATTTATGATCTGAGGATCCAGAAAGCCCTTCTACAGACCCTGAAGTTTTCCAACAGGATGCCTGGAAAATGTGTCTCAACAACAATTCACAAACCACTCACAAGGCTCAGTTGCTTGATTTACCATATTATATCAAGTTTTCATTGCAGATTTCAGGAGAAGGAGCAAGAACGTTAAAAGAAAAAAAAAAAAGAGAGATTAAAGATAGTGTATTCACTGAAGCATTCATGCCTCCACTCAAGATCAAATTTATTGAGCCCTGCTATCAGCAAGCACCTCTGAAACCTTTTGGTAAAAGTATTTTCCCTATCTTACTCTCGTGCTATTCAAAGCAGGGTTTCACAGAACTTGAGGCAAGAGAGGACCTCTATGTTCTTTTCTGTATTGAAGCAGCACCTATTCCAAAGGTAAATACTTTTACCTAGATGGGTGTTTCTCAGCCCACAGAGTGTTACTGGGAAACCACAGGCGAAGTCAAAGTGCTACTTGGGTTTGATATTCCTATAAGATGACCCTGTCAGACTAAGCATGTGGGGAAAAGGTTAAAAATTCCAGGTTCTCATCCCATTTGACAGAGAGATTATGTCTTGCTCAAAACACAGCAATTGATATGACCCCAAGTAAGTGAATTAAGACACACCAGCCAGACAACTTAGGAAAAAGTCCTGTCTCAACCCATCTAGTCTTCTAACTACTTCAGGAGGAAAGGGAAAATGTAGGATAGAGTTGGCTGGCTCAGAAAACAGAAATGTTTCCTGACCAATCAAGCAAAACCAGCTGTTATCCTGAAACTTAAAGTATGATCAGTCTCAAAGAGAGAGAATTGCATGAGAGCTGCAAACTTTAGGATTAAGTTGAAGATAATGAAGGCAATACGTTGCTCTCAATATCCAAGAAGAAAAGGATAAATATGGGAGATCTGCCAGAACCTCCACATCCAGCACTCTTCCCAAATATGTGTACTAGCTTGATAATTATAATTTTTTCCTCAAATTTATTTTAATTCATATTAAAAAAGCAAGACCAAAAAAAAAAAAACCCATCAAACAGCCAAAACAATAGCCTCACTTTGAAAAATCACAAATAATAGTGAAGAACTGCTTCTCATGCAGCTTTTACAATCATTTCTAAGGTTCACTGCTAAGCCATTGCCTTTTACTTCATGGAAAGGGTCATTTGGCATTGGAATAGACTGCCCAGGGATATGGTTGATTCCCCTTCCCTGGAGGTGTTTAAGGCATGGGTAGATGAGGTGTTGAGGGACATGCTTTAGTGTTTGATAGGAATGGTTGGACTTGATGATCCGGTGGGTTTCTTCCAACCTGGTTGTTCTATGATTCTAAGATAAAACTGTCTGGTTTCACCTTTGGATCTTTTTACACCTTTGTTAGCAAAGCTGTAATGCTCTCCTACCCTGAGATAAGCTGTTTCCCATCAATAAGTATCTATGCCCAGTAATAAGATCACTTTGCAATTTCATTTTGATTAAAGGAGTAGTTGCTACTGCTGCTAGTTATTCTTGCATTTTACTGCAAAAATAATTTATAACACACCAGTTAAGACACAGAATTCAAGGAAAAGCTACTTCCAATCAAGAAAAAAAAAGGGTCAACATATTTTACTTAAGGTAAATATTTTGTTCAACCTTGTACAAATGCCTGCTGCAATTTTTTTTTTGTTATTCAGTCATATAAATGTTTTTCTGGGGTCTCTTGGTTTTTTAGACCATGTCTAAAGATATGCTGCTCTCAAAATAAAAACGATTCACAGGCTTGTTTTGAAACATTGAACCACTCTGTTTCAGTGTTTCTAGAATGCCTATGTGTTTTTTCTTATTTTACATTTTTAAACTTCCCCTTCCCTGTATTTTTTTTTTTTTCAAAACAACAGGGATGCGGAAGGATCACTACAGAGAATTTTTCAACTTTCCTGAATTTGTCTTTTTCTCCCCTAAATGTCATTTTTCTGCCAATGGTCTGCAGATCAGCGTCCTCACTTTTTTGTAGATAATAGGGAATTTAATATGTCTACAGTGTCTGACCACCACCCACTAAGAGAGTATGAGTGCAAAATATCAATTAGTTGGCTTATAAAGACAGCACCAGCCATCCTGGCACTGAATGTGGGAAAAACAGTATGTGATCATGTAATCAAAGGCTGGATCACAAAGCCTGTGCACAAGGGGATTGAGTTAATCCTGCACAGGAAAATACCTTAATTTCATCATTTATAAATTCAACTGGCATTTCCTGAACACTTGACTTTGCAATCTGAATAGCATTAATTAGTTTAGAGGTTGTGTGTAACAAACGATAACTAATATGACAGACCCATAATCACCTACCTGTCCTGATGGGAAAATCAGATGCTTAGATAGTCAAGTTTTTCACATAATATTATCTGAATAACAAATAAAACAGAGCCTAGTCTAACTTAAAAGCTCACAGGGCTTGTGAGTTAATTACATGTTGGATAGCAGTCTGCACGTGCTTGTAATTTACTCAATAGATCAGACCTACCCATCACATTGGAGTATAGTATTGGAAAGGAGTATAGGTTTTACTTCTTGATGATACCTTACACTCCCCATAAATTTTTATCTTGAACACTATGATTGCCCTCTATGAAAGACCAATTCTTCAATTTTTCACTGTCGTATCACTCTATTCATGATGCAATGATTCTTTGTCATCATACACCTGAGTAGATCCACCAGACATGAGGTGACCACTAGTGGGAAAATAACTTTCCTTTGGCATGGATACTTTCATTTTTCAGAGTTCTCATTTCTTCACCATTTTACTCTTCTCTTTTTTTTTTTTTTCTTTTTTTTTCTTTTTTTCTGTTGTGCTGACTTGATCATTACTTTGCTCAAGACATTTTTGATGTTGGAAGAATTTCCATCTGCTATCAACAGCAGGAGAGAAAGGTAAGTCAAAAATAATGGTCTTTCAATCACTGCTACACAAGAAAGATTATGGACCCTAACCAGAGCCTGCAGTAGTAATGGGAAATTGTCCTTATTAGACTTTTTGGACTGCAAAGTAAAAACCAATGTAGCTAGAGGGATTTTCTTAAAGAAGATTATCTTCCAACACTTCATGTTAACATCCTCAGACAGTCAAGAACAAGAAAAATGAGATGACAGTAATCTTTGGAATGTCCTAAGAGGTATGTTAACAAGTACTACAGACATGAATAAAACGTAACCTGGTATATTTCGGATATTAAGAGTCTAGAATTACTGCAAAGAACCATGGCAACAACAGGCAATTAATTCACATTTATTCAGATTACCATAGAAACTGGACCAACACACCAAAAATTATCCATAATTTCTCACTCCAAACATTCAAGCACAGCCTATAATTTCCATAGTAATTGACTGCTTGTAATAACCACAGAAATATTACAAAATCTCTATGATACACTACGAAACCTTGATATAATGAGTGCCAAACATAATTTTAAAAACCTGTACAGCTTTTGCCTGTATTATAATATACACACGGGAGCCAAAAAACTTTTCATCTTCCAACATTGTACTGCAGAAGAAATTAACACTGTTCTGTCAGATGAAAAGAAAAATGCACTTGCATCACAACAAATCACAACAAGAAGTTGCCAAGGCAGAGAAGAGCTGCAGTGTGCAGAGCACAGGCTCTGTGAAGCATAGCCTTGCTCTTTTATTCAAGAAATCTCCTTAGCTCAGAGCCGAACAGCCATTTTGTTGCCGAAGCTTGTACCCAGTACAAGTAATACTACATAAAACATACTTGTATACTATTTATATGGTATTTCCAGGAGTTTCAACTAAAGAATTGCCAGCAAACCCATTAAAACATAATTCAAACTAATCAATGCTGCTAATAAGGGTGTGGAATTACTGATTCAGTGGAGTTTTGAAGGTATTAGACAGGCAGGCATGGAGCAGAAGTGAATGAAAATTATTGACTCAAAAAGCTGTGACAAGGAATACATCCCAGAATATAAACTGCCTTTTCCCTTATGATTCTACAGAAAGACTATGGATAACTACTCTCCCCATGCTAAAATTAATCCTGGAGCATTTCTCCTCATCACCACCATCAACCCACAAGTCCATTACTTACTATGCATTACACACGACATACTTCAAAGCACATGGAAGTCAATGGGAACATTCCCATTAACTCCAATTGCCCTTGAATCAATTCTTCAGAGCAGTTTCACACCAACTGATCTTCATAGCTTTTGACTGAGTTACTCCTAATTTACACTGGCATAGAGATTTCTGTCGGTGAATATGAGAATCTTTGTATAATTTTCACACAACAGATAAAAAAAAGTCAAATAAACACTCGATGCCTGTGGGAAAATGAAAAAGGCAATCACTCTGTGCTGAACATTTCCAAAACATATTGTGAGAGATCCTTCTCTCTTAAAAATACAGTCAGCTTGAAAGGAAAAGATCATAGTACACAACAAATGTGTACAGGTCTTGCTGAACAAAAATTAGTGGTAATTTGTGAAAGTGACTGAATTACTCAGAACTTAGAGCTCTGGTTTATAAATATCCACTTTCAACCTTTTGTGTAAGTCCTCTGAGTTCTCAAGTGCTAGCAATCAGGATGTAAAACTTATGAAGAAATCCTGTATGCAGTATTTTCCTATTCCAGTGGCGTAATGATGCTAAAAGTCAATTGGCCCACATTCTTTTCCTCTTCTTGGAACGCCCAAATTTAGGGAGTTCACAGAAAGAAACAATGTAAAATGTTTGATTCAAACTCTATTAAACAACAACAAAGTTTAGTTCTTATTTGTTTAGCAATCCTGGCGGAAAATCATAACAAATCAACCACACTGTCTGATGCAATTAGACATCAAGTGCCATCAATTATAGACAAGGTACTGAATGACTTGTTAGAAGTTGCTTAGTGTGGTTCTGTCATTATAGCATATATTAGATGTTACAAGGATATTGTAAATCATTTGTCATTGATCCTTGAAAAGTACTAATTCTTGGCTGAAATTGTTATTGTGTGACATAACACTGTACTTTTCATTGTACCTAAATGAGTTTTGGTTTGAGGTTTCTTTTTTCATCCCCCACATCATATTTTTCGGGAAGCTCAACACTACCAGGAAGGTACAAATTTCTCCAGGCTGTAAATGCAACACATCAAATATTTAAAGTGAAATCTGGGCTTGGTGACAGTTATAAAGTTAACCTAGCTCTGTTTCTCAGCCTCTACAACCTCTTAAACACATCACAACCCATAAGATGAAATGCTCTCCAAAACCCCGTGCAATTTGATAGGTAACTTAAAATTCAAGGCTTTCAAAAGTACCACCTACACAAGGTATTGGATGTGACTACAGCTGTGCAACTTTCTGCCAGCTGTCAGGTCCATGTGCACATCCCAGTGCCACCAAGCCCTTCATGACCATAGTTGAGAGGCCAGGGCACGGCAGCACCTTACAGAATGTATCCGACCTGCACAAAATGGGCACAGACATTGTGGCCACCTGCGTTTCCTCCTGACAAAACAGCCGAGATTCATAGCTACCTCCTCCAACAACTACTAATGTTTATTCCCTTTTGTCAAAGGGACCCGCCAGAAAGAAGTAAGGCTTATGAAACATTTACAGACACTAGATTAGATGTGGTGCGGTTGTAAGGGAGCTGAAGAGCAGATAGGGAAATTATCACAGTCTAGTGAAATATTCAGCCCTCTGGCAAGGGTCAAATAAAGAGCTACTCTCAAAATTTAAGATTCAGAGACACAGTTCTGTGTGGTATAAATACCTGTGATTTTATGCACAAGTATTTCCATGAAGCTACCATGCAAGTGTTAATAGTTTCAGTTTGATGCGTTAAGTATCAAGACAGAAGAACTACTCACTTGCTTTACACTATATACGCAAGATAATTAAGTATTTTGCTGACTCGGTATCAGGTCCTGGATGAAGCTGATGCCTGAAAAAGACCATCAAGCCTACTGAAAAGGCCTGCTGTCACCTCCAGAAGAGGGCAGTGCTGGCTTAAACTAACGGGACGCAGGCTCTTTGATAGTCTTGGTTTGCAAAGGGCAGTAGATTGCTTAAAGCAAAACGTCCTAGTCAGAATATTGTGACTATGTGTAAAAACTACAACACTACGCAAGAACAGTCGGTAGAGCAGTCCTGAATGAGACACCCAGTTTTGAAGCATTCCTCAACAATGGTCATATTTTATCTTGAGATCTGGCCAGAAACTGGGTCTGTTTCTTACAATCTTTCTGTTTTTAGAAAGCCTGAGACAGGTTAGATTAATTGCTATTCCTAGGAAAAGGAAAGTGATTGATAGCAGTTGTTATCTCTCATTTGATATTGTAGAGCTCAATCTGCCTGTTCTTTTTGTCAGAGGCATAAGGAAGGGCTTCAGGCTCAGAGTGACCCAGATATTACACCCTCAGAGGCACAGAGAAACATGCGGGAAGAAGCTCTTGGTTCAGCTCCTCCTCTTACCTGGGTAACTCACATGTAAAACTAGTGAAGAAATTGCATGTTTGTAAAAATGAGGTTACTTAGAGAACCAAAGGCACAGAATTCTAAGAGTATTCTTTGTTAGCTTTCAGGCAACAAAACCAGAAATTATTTGTGGGAATGGTACTAAGGTAACCTCTGCACAAAGGTAAATAACAGGTCCAAAGGTCAGCGTGCTCTTGACAGATCCTCTGGTTTTCCTGACAACCACCTGTTTTCATTAAGCAAAAGCAAAGGGACTGTGAGGAACTGCATGTGCTCTCAGTGTTCTAGGAAGAGGCAGTGAGAGGAAGGTGTTCAGCCACAAGCAAGGCTGGGATGATGGGTTCACACCCTGGAAGGCTCAGGCTGTTATTGACCTCCTTAGCTGTGAGTGATTCCCAAATAAAGCACTAGTCCTGTGGGTAAAACAAATTCAGAAAACATCTTAAGAGAACGAAGCGATTCAAGCCCCAGCCAGAGCCAAAACTCATGGGAAATGAAGAGAAAGATAGAAGGCTACTGCCAAGGATTTAAACAGAGCTTTGTTATTTATCAGCAAGAAATAAGTGCCAGCAAAGCGGAGGGCAATCAGAAGATAGCTTTGTCTCTGACAAGCTCCATTCCTGATAGGTTTTGACTCTGATCATTTGACATTTTAAAGAGCTTTCAGTTATTTGAGGTACAGGAGGTTATGAAAGGCAATTATGGGATCTGGAGGAGGCCTGCACAGACGACAAAAACCTGGCAGAGATGCTTTCAAGCAAGAGGCACAGAACCTGAAAGCTTTGTGCATTTTTTGATGCAAAGAACAGGAGGGGGTTTTGGGCCATGCTTGTGCCTCAGGATTGAACACAGGGAAATAATCTTCCAGAGTAGTTGTAAAAACACAGGAACTTAACCCAAAAGCAAAGTTGAGATTAGGAAATTCAGACAATGGCTTCACACTATTAACATGATAGAAATAACAAGACACTACTCAAAATACAACTGGAAAGAAAAGGTCACACACAGATCACTGTCAGGGCACTGCAGGAGTTGGCAGCTCCATGGAGCGAGGCACCAAAAGCGTTGGAGGCTCCCTGGGTGAGTGATGGGAGGGCCTGGAAGCCATGGGCTGTCCCACCACCCCAGGCAGGAGCAGGGTATCCAGGGGCACCCAGGGAGCCCCAGCCCTGGGAATCAGGCACCTCCGTGGGAACAGGATGGGTCAGGAAATGAGCTGTGGGTGGAGGGTCAGGTCCAGTGACAGGACCTGGGGTGAGGCACAGCAAGGCCTGATAGCATCCTCAAAGCCATGGCACCTAGCAGAAACACATAACATTCAAGGAAAAGGGAAGCCCTAAAACACATGAAGCTACTACCTTCAGAGTTCAATAAATAAATAAATAAATAAATAAATAAATAAATAAATAAATAAATAGCAGAATCTAGGAGAAAAAACAGAACTTAGGAAAAAAACACCAACAAATTACAACAGATCATAAACATATTGGAAGCGGTAATGATGTGTGTCCAGCATGGATAAGAGGGCTGCTAGCATGGACAAGAGGGCTACTGCTACCCAATGAACTGTTCTCCACAAAGCAATTCCAGAATAACAAGAGATTAACAGCAGTAATAGAAGTTGTCCATTTAGGAAGAAAAGGCATATTTTCCTGTTTCAAATTTTGGCATGTGCACAAAGAAATGGAACATCAAAAAAACAGTCTGATTTGCTGTGTTCAAACTTTGAAAGGAATGAGCTAGTCAGGAGAAAAGAGCAGCCTGCTATTAAGATGGTGGGGGCAGGGGGGAATAAATGTGCTCATCTAGCTGTAGCATAAAAGGGTAAACAAGAAGAGTCTTATGTCAGTATTACTACACTTTCCATTTCCAACTTTGAGAAATAGGCAAGACTAACAGAAAGTAAGCCCTTATCCAGCATCACTGCTCATTTCTTACATTTGTGGTTTTGTAGTGAAATTCAGTGCTACCAGGTACTGTGGACTTCCACACTCTATTCCTCTCCAGGGGATCTCAACAGGAGCAAAAGCTAATAGCAATTTGTAAGCTACCACTAAATGATTGAGCCCTAAGTCAACAAACAAAACTTTTTTTCCCACAACTGGCTGACTCCTTGAAAGTCTGAGTTTTGCCCCTTCTAATAATAAACCAATAGGTATCCTAAAGACTTTTCTGTGTCCAAGTTCATTGCCTTCAAAAGGCTTTATGCTATCCAATATTTCAGTACAACTTCCCAAAAGAGAATCTAGGCATTCCTCCACTCCCTTGAGTTAACAGTGTTCAGAAGTAGACCTGTGACTAGCACTGATTTGTGTCAGCGCTTGCAGGGCATTTTCCATTGAAGGAGGCAGGGGAACTTTCATTTCCACAGTCTCGCATGCAGGAAAATATATGTAAAGGAGATGGAAAAGAAAGAAGAGGGATTTATAAAGGGGCAGTAAAGAGATTTACTGTCTTCAGTCAATCAACAAGATGATACTAGCGCTGCAACATCCCAGATTCCCCTGGCAACACTTCATGGTTTTTATAATTACACTTGCCTTTAAAATTACTTTTTCTCCTTCACTGTTGTGGGAAAAAATCCACATAAGCAACAAGAGAATCATTTGACTGTACTTCAGGGAAAGAGTGAAATTATTCCATGCAAAAGTCCTTTGAAATACACAAAAGGAATTTAATAAAAGAATTGTAGTCTCGTGGATAATCTGTAACATTAATAGGCACAGTCATGCAGACAGAAGTGTGATTTATTTTTTTTAATCTGGCACCATGCATCAGGGTATCTGAGAGCCTAAATTATCTCCTTAATCCACATGTAAAACACTGTTTCTACTACCTAACTTTTTTTTCTTTTTACCTTATCATATTCATTCTTTACTTAAAGGCTCTGTGTTCAACTTGTTCTTTATAGAGACAAAATATTTGATCTAACAACTGAAATCTCTGCACGTGCAATACAGATAGCATGTTATGTCTCTAATTTAACTCAATCAATTCAGAAGAGTTTCTTTAAAAAAATCTGGGATTCTTTAATGAGCATGTTATAGTACTGGTATCACACTGTAGGATTGAACTTATCTCGATCCTGAGTGATTCTAAGGGTAGGACACTGCTACAAAGCTACAGCCAAGAGAAGGTTTTCTAAATCATCTCTCAGAAAACTTTGCCTATGCTTTATCTGGAATTCCAACTTGCAAGACTTGGGAAGAGCTGGATATATATGCTGTGGATTTACAAATGAACCAGTCTAAATCCATTTATTCTGCTACCAAAGCTACTAAGAAAGAAACCAGCGATAATACAGTAGTCACAAGCAAGCAGACTTTATCATTTCAAATTGAAGGCTAGCTGACAGAGGAAATATGTTTCTGGATAATTCACAAGGGCATGATTAATGCAATATTTCAGTAGACTTATCACGTGACACAGTCTGATGGGTAAAGGCAGTAGGTGGGGAGGTGTGTATTGAATTCAGTGAAGAAAAAGAGGAAACGTAGCACACCATTAACCAGGATCACTCTCTTTGGTTTAATTTTACAACAGTTGGACATGAAATAAACAGAGCACATAACTGTGTAGGAACCAGTCAGCTATTAGGTGCAAGTTTGTGATGATTTGACTCAGAGTAATCATTACGTAATGACAATTAAGTTGCTGTGCTTAATGATTGCTCCTGATTGAACGCCCCAGTGCAGGTGCTATTCTGATTTACATCCGTCATCTGGAAAGTGTAGTTTAATGTAGATGCTGATGTTATTTACAAATTAAGAGCTGGGGTTGATGCAAAACACACATGGACCTCAGTAGTGCATAGCTGGACTGCTTCAGCCACAGAGGATGCACCTAGACCAGATGAACCTTTGAAAGCCTCTCCTTTTACTGCAAGGGGGAACCCACATACCACTGAAGATAAATGACTGACATTGGGCCAAACAATCTCTGATTACTTCTTCCATTTTTCACTTTCTTTGCATTGGTACCATCAACATCCAGCATTACATGGGATGTAGCAACTAAAGTCATAAAGGGGCATTTCAAGGCTTCTGAAAAAGTTTTCCACTAATCTTTGCCGTTAGCTTTCTTTCTCCCAAGTGAATTCCTCTTCCCACAATCCCCTAAAGAGAGCATCTGGCATGCAATTAGTATTGCAAACATGTCAGCATAGCTTGCATGTCAGGCACACTCAGTAGGTTTGCCTCCTAGACAGAAGTCAGATCTCAAGACTGAGTGAACCCCTATAGGCAGTGCACATAACTGCTGCAGAACAGAAGCTAGAGAGAGGACATAGACAAAACAGGCAGCTCTGGATCAAACTTCCTTTATAATTTGGTAGTGGAATCCATGCCAGCTCTTGCTGTGTTTAAAAGTCGGCTATCTCAATCACTTATAAAATATAAAAGAGGCCAATATAAGCTCTGATGCGAGAAGTTCCTATGGCTAAAGCAGGCAAGATTTCTCAAGGAGCTATCCCTCTGGGCTTGCCCTGTTTCTCACAATCTTTTCCTGACAGTCTGCCACTGGCTACTGTCAGAGTTGGGGACAGTGACCCACATAAAATTTTCTTCTGATTCAGCATGGCCATTCCTGATGTTCCAGCAAAACAGTGACTGTCTCCCTTGCCCTCCTTAGCACTGTCTAAGAAAGTATGCTGCTTCTGAAAAGAAAGACTTTGCATTTCACCCAGCTGACAATAACCTTCATGAAACTGGGACAGTAACTGTGAAGACACTATATCCTGCTTGACAGACTAGGTCTTTTAATTTTTTTCATTTCTGCAGGTACAGTATGCCAGGAAGAGTAAGATAGCTTAAAAGCTGATATAGATGACACTGAAGAAAACCTGTCAAAAAACAAGCCCTCCTCTATAGTCACATGCTCTACAGTTAAGTATGTTGAAGTACATTAACTCACCTCACAACACTGGTTGAGGAATATTGCAGTTTGAGCTAAAGTAGAAATCCATCCCATGTACGTCATACTCAGTATAAAACAGAGAGATCACGAGGGTCTCACTTCTTTGATGGCCGACATCCAATAAGGGCCTCATGGGTCTGTTTGCTCCTGATCCTGGATACATGCATTCCTGAATCCAGTTCCTGAGCCCAGCTCCTTCCTAGGCTGGACACTTTCCCTCGTGTCTGCTCTGCAGCATTTGTGGTGACATGCAGTCATCAAGGGGTGGGGTTGCAATTTCATAGATTGGTATATATTTTATTATTTTCTTATTATTTTCATCATTCTTCTTATTATTAATTCATTAAAGCTGTAGTTTTAGTTTCCAACCTGCAAGTCTTTTTCCTCTCATTTTCCTTTCCCCCTTCCCAGGGCCTGGAGGGTAAGGGAATTGGGAACTCAGCTGCTCAGTCTTAGCTGAGCCAGGCCAGAGCTAAACCATGACAGGATCATCAGTATAAGGAAGCAGAGAAGTACCCTCATACCTCTACAAGCAGTTTCTTCCATCACTGCCTTATGGTTGATAAAAAAAGCTAAATTCCGAGATACCACGGAAGAAAACTTGATCTGACAGTGCAGATGAGAGAAGATCTTAAATTTCACACAAAGCATAGCTAGCAAATGCTGAGGTAACAGTTACACCCAATATATCAGATCAGCATCATACATCAAAACTACCCCAAGGGTGAAAACCACTAGACTAGAAAACATCACAGGGTTCTGATATTTTGTTTCTTGGGGATATCTATAATGCCATAGTCAGTAGTCCAGGGCTGACAAGAACAATAAAGGTTGGTAGGCTACCTTATTCTTGTCAATAAGAAAAAAAAATAAGAACAGCATGAGCTACGTGGATAGATTTATGTCTCCAGCCAATAAGTGACTGTAGAAAGACTGCTTGGACACCTGGCCCAGCAATTAGAAAACAACTGACCTGCAAAGATAACACTCCAATTATATTTTCCTCCATTCTGAATGAGTCTCATTTGCATTTTTACAAGTAGCTGTGTTCATTCTATGGCTATAGTCCTATTTTTCTCATAAATTCTAACTCCTAGCTCATTTTAAATGATTACTAGTGGGTGGAAAGAGCATGTATAAACAGATAAGTATTTTCAAAATTTAAATAGCTGCTTCACCTGCAACTCTCGGCCACAGCTTGTGCAAAATAAAAGATCTGCATCAGTCAACCCCAACATCCAACCTTAATCTTCATATATTATTGAGTTAATCCGTGTCTATTTCTGTGACAGAAACTGCTCATATATGAGGAAGAAAATGAGCAGAGCCCTGTTATATTATTTACAAGGTGTCAAAAAGACGCACAAAGCTTTACTCAAAAATAAAAAAAAAGTCCCTGCCCTTGAGATTTTAATCTAATTTTGAAGAAACACTGCCAGTGATCTCAATGTCACATGGGCAGAAACACCATGTGTACAGACTGGTGGCATATATGTGGAAAGTCCAGAGGTTATTTTACTGGTCATCACACAACGCCTAATGTTTTCAGATTAGCATTTCCACATGTGCATTTTCAGATATCAGCCTATAAACTGCACATGATAACCCATATAAATAATAGAAGTTCATTATGAACAGCGTCTCTGTTGCTGGCACATTTAAAAAGCTTTAAAAGGTTTTAAATAACTTTTTGGTTGAAAGAAGTTAAGCTATTCCTCTGTTGTGTTACCTATTTTCATGGTTAGTCATTGGCACCAATAGTGATGCTGTTCTTCAGGGGTTATGATTTCTAAATTATGTTCATTGACCTCACCATGAAAAAGCCAAATGACTTTCTGAATTCACAAGGATTAACTCAAAGTATTCAACACACAGCCAGCTTTCGGTTCAGCTTTAAATTGTTCTTAAGCAGTCTCTGAATGCCACTGGATTAATCTGATCAGAAACAGAATCTGAGGCTAGGGAATTCTAAGGGAAGTACAGCACAGGTTAAGAAACCAAGCATCAGTGATGTACAAGAAAGATGCTCGCATTGCTATCAAAACTATTAGAGAAAGTAGAAGCCCTACATTTCAAGAGAACGCCAAGATTACCGTGTTTAGTATAGAAAAGAAAGGGGAAAATATGTTGGCAGATGTTGGAGCTGTTAATTATGCATACATGAAACACTGTCAGCATGAGATGGGGGAAAGAACTATTCAGGCCAAGGAGCCAGAAGATAAAGACAGGTAATGAATAAACTTAACCTGTAAATTAGACCCTGCAATGCAATTTGATACACAAACAGCCTTCTAATGGGAAACGGAAGAAAGAGAGCAGGAAGATCTAACTGCTTTTAAATGGAGATTGATTAATCTGTGGCAGAGACTGCCTGATGTGTTTGCACCCCAAAAATAGGACTTGATGGTCTGGGACAGGAGTCTCATATAACCATACACAGTTTAAGTCATAGGGGCTGGGATGGAATTTGAGGTCTGTGCTAGAGCATGGAGCTGTAAACCAAAAAACATGCCTGACACAGCAATGATGGCTTGTGATCCAGCAAGTGCTTTGGCTGTGATCAAAGGGTTAAATCCAGCTCTGCTCTCCCTTCATATTGTATCCTGTTTAGAAGAGCTAATGAAGTGAGGCAGAGGTAGGGGAATACTGCTGGGAAGGTCAAGCTCCAGAGGCAGGCTCATGGGACTGGGCTGACCCTTATGCCAGGGGATTTTCTACCATAATTTCTTGCCAGAAACAGTTGAGCAAAGCACCTTGCTGACAGGCTTCATGCTTTCCTGCTAAATCACTCCCTCTCATGCTATTATGAATGGATTCAGGAACTCAGACGTACATCTCAGCAATTTCTTTCTTAAAATAAAACTTACCAGAGAGAGAAGAGGGCTGTAGAGTTAAGTGCCAATAACTACCTACATTATCGGAAAGATGTACAACAACATGTGCCAATTCTCTACAAATCAGCTGGGCTGGGAACAGTAAGCTTAGAAAAAGTTGTTCTCCTCTTCACACAGAAAGATAAAAGCCTAGATTCATGCTGTTGTTTTTTAAATTCCCCCAGGATAAGTAGCTTCCCACTGTGTACATGTGGGGGTCAGAGAGATTCCACAAGAGTTGGAAAAGTGTGTGTCTATTTATCGATGAAACAATATAGTTTTACCCAGAGCAAATCAAGACTAAACTGCTTAGTTCGCAGAGGTAAATTCAATCTCTTTTCATCAACAAAGGTTAAACAAATGAAAAAGGTGACTTCTAGCTTTGACACTTGGAGGGTGGTCTGTTACACTTCCCCAATCACTATTACTGTTTAAAGGTGAAACCTGTGGGTTACACATGTTGAGACATTTATCTTTTGTATACTGCATCTTAAACCCAGAACAACAGTTATCTATATTATCTGGTTTCACAAAATTAGCCACAGAAGTTGTTGGCACTTTCCTTGGCTCTTTGGGATACAGAACCGATAACAACAAGGATTAGCATCTCATTGGCAGGAGCCAATATTGTCCCTACAGGTATTCCAGTCAGATGTTGCCATGACACCCTTGTTTTGGCATAAGTAACCAGAGTACCTGGGGTGTCATGTTCAATTTCCCTCAAAGCAGACTTACCTCACAACCTTTGACCAGTGATTTATACACTGAGCCACCAGATCATTATTTAGCCTTCACTCACCACTGCATATCTGCTCAGATTTCTACTAAAACAATCTGATCTGACCTGTTAATGAGTTACAAAGCTTTGTCCCCATACAGTGATGATCAGTGGTAGAGACACATAGGAAATTTTATCCAAGATGTTAGTGGTCAGCTACCTATTACAACTCAGTCCTGCTGAGGATGGGTGAACATCAATGCAGGCTGTCAATACGGCAGACACCAGTGCTCTAGACTGCACATTCAGCTATTAAAACTGGGGGCAAACAGGAAGCTGAAACAAAATTTTACCATGAATAAAATCCTGGACTGGATTGTGAAGAACATCTAGGAATCAGTATTTGTTGGATCAGTAAAACCTCTACTAATAAAATTAAGGTCTGCTTATGCTTGCTATCTACATTAAGTAACACAACAGTGATGATGGGCACTTGATCTAGCCCATGTCTTGAAGGACAATACAGAGGCAACGGCATCCTCCACTGGGGCAGTAATGCTTAGCAGATCCATATCTGTAAGTTTAGGTTCATAACACATGAAATGGAAGATAAGTAAGGCAGATACTCTCCACGTCTTTTGACCAGTTACTTGGTCTCCAGGCTTGCCCCTCCAAAGACACTGCTCTCCCTTATGAAGGAGGCTGGGATGTAACTCACTGGAGAAGCCAAGATTAGTACTTCCCAGAAAGTATGAGAATTGGAGCAGAGTTCCCCCTATCCCTTTTTCACTTCTTGGTTTCACTTCAACATAGAAGTTTCAGTCAAACCACCTCTACGTTACATTATGACTATTCCCAATGAATAAACAGAAGTCAGCTCAACAAATATCTATCACTCTTGAGAGACTGATAAGTATCTTCCTACTAGATAGTTACAATGACAAGGGAGGAAGCAGGCTTTCCTCTCTTTCATTACAAAATTATACACCCCACTATAGCTTTAGTCACTGCAATGGGAGATTAGTTCCTACTGCGTGGTTGGAAACATTAGGCAGAAACAGTTGCCTGATAGAAAGAAGTCTTCAAAGACCCACCTAGTAAGAATCAGGTGTTTGCCTAGAGTAAGAAAGGCCTTCATCTGGTTAAACACAGAGATACCTACATTTTCAAAGAGAGGTCACAAACAGAAATGTCATATAACTAAAGTACTCTGACAAGACCTTAAGAGAAGTTATGTGCATGCAGGCAAGATGCCAAAGAAAGTGGTCTCCTGACATGAAAATCGTTCTGATGAGTCCGGAAAGCTATAAGGTCACATGAAAGCATTGATAAAAGCATCCAGAGGTGGCCCTGGTAGAGGCAGAACTCAGCAAAAACCCTGCAGGGAACACAGTATGTTGCTAACTGATTTACTGTGAGAAGTAGATAGCAGATCATGGCCTTGAATATCTTTCAAAGCAAGTCCAAAGTGCCCTCAGCCCACAAACTCACGAAGGAGTGGAAATCTTATTTTTTTACTGATATTCTTTAGACACCTCTGCTTTTCCCTGATGGGAGAGTAACCCTCCTTTCAAAACAAATTACAGTAAGTTACACTTGTATGAAAACAAATGTCTCAGCAAGACTCTGGCTTTGTTTTTTGACTCCCCATATTCAGTGTATGAAAACATGTAAGAAAATAATAATAGCACTATTTTCTTAAATACTTTTAGGCAGACTGTTGTTTTGGGGAGAGCTGGAAGAACACCACAACTCAGTACTGGTAGTGTCATGGCATATAAATACAATTCTCACAGAGAGCATAACAATCACTTTGTTTTGATGTGCGCAGCTGAGAAAGAAGTCATCACCAAAATAAACCGGATTCAAACACTCCAGAAATGCTTTTGTTTCTTTTCTTTTTGCTCTTGGGTCATATTCACTGTTGGTAGAAGAAAGTATAATTGCACTGAATTCCATGTTGTGCAATCTGCTTAAACTGGGCACTAATAAAACTATAAATATCCATTTTCAAAATATCTGCTGGTTTACGTTTTTAGCCTGTTTGAACTCTGGATCAATATTTTTCATTGTTCACTATTTTATTTACTGTCTTGTGATGAAAATAATGAGAAGTAGATGAGCACAACTCTTACTTTTTTGTAGGAAAGAATATAAGCTTTTATTTGTATGTTTGAATAAAATCTCTGCTTGGAAATACATATTGACTGAAATGTCTTACCATAGAGGTCAAGGGTTTCTTGAGGTATAAAGTCAAGTGCCTCTAACTAGCAGGGAGCAGCAGGGTATTTGCGTAGAAATCTAGTGTTAATGGACCCGTAGATGCTTGCAAACTCCCACTTTCCATCCTTTCTCCCAACAACTGCTACATCCCCACTGAAGTCCCCACTGATAGCATGACAGTTCATCGACACACCTTCGCTCTGTTTATTACTAAAACCTCCTCAGACAGGAGTGAAGATGTTCCCTGCCAGGCAATACTTCCTTACAATTCCTTTTCTAGTCTTATTAAGCAAACATTGCAATTCACCACATCTGTTGTGAATTCCTCCCTCATTGTTTATTCTCCTTCCCTACTTTCACAAGCTAGCAGTGATGCAATGTCTTTAAAATTTTCCTATACAGGTGTTAACTCTCTTGGTTTCATTAGAGGCTTGAGTTTCTCCCTCTCCCACATTGTGGTCCAACCTTAGGATAAGCATTGATGGTGTTGACATAGGAATGATCACAGAATCACAGAATCTCAGAACAACCAGGTTGGAAGGGACCCATCGGATCTTCTAGTCCAACCATTCCTATCTAACACTAAACCAAGTCCCTCAAGACCTCATCCACCCGTGCCTTAAACACCTCCAGGGAAGGGGAATCAACCACCTCCCTGGGCAGCCTACTCCAATGCCCAATGACCCTCTGCATGAAAAACCTCCTCCTAATCTCCAGCCTAAATCTACCCTGGCGGAGCTTGAGGCCATTCCCTCTCACCCTGTCCCCTGTCACTTGGGAGAAGAGGCCAGCTCCCTCCTCTCCACAACCACCTTTCAGGTACTTGTAGAGAGTAATGAGGTCTCCTCTCAGCCTCCTCTTCTCCAGGCTAAACAACCCCAGCTCTCTCAGCCGCTCCTCATAGGGTCTGTTCTCCAGCCCCTTCACCAGCCTCGTCGCTCTTCTCTGGACTTGCTCCAGAGCCTCAACATCCTTCTTGTGGTAAGGGGCCCAGAACTGGACACAGTATTCAAGGAGCGGCCTCACCAGTGCTGAATACAGAGGGAGAATCACCTCCCTGGACCTGCTGGTCATACCGTTTCTGATACAAGCCAGGATGCCATTGGCCTTCTTGGCCACCTGGGCACACTGCTGGCTCATGTTCAGTCGGCTGTCGACCAACACCCCCAGGTCCCTCTCCTCCTGGCAGTTTTCCAGCCAGGCTTCTCCCAGTCTGTAGCTCTGCATAGGGTTGTTGTGCCCCAAGTGCAGGACCCGGCATTTGGCCGTGTTAAACCTCATGCCGTTGGACACTGCCCAGCAGTCCAGCCTGTTTAGGTCCCTTTGCAAAGCCTCCCTACCCTCCTGCAGATCGACACTTGCACACAGCTTTGTGTCATCTGCAAACTTGCTAAGGGTACCCTCAATGCCCTCATCCAGGTCATTGATGAAGACATTGAACAGGACTGGACCTAGCACTGAGCCCTGGGGAACACCACTTGTCACTGGCCTCCAGCTGGACTTAACACCATTTACCACCACTCTCTGGGCCATCCAGCCAGTTTTCTACCCAGGAGAGTGTGTGTCTGTCCAGGCCAGAGGCTGACAGTTTCTGTAGCAGAATGCTGTGAGAAACTGTGTCAAAGGCTTTACTGAAGTCCAGAAAGACCACATCCACAGCCTTTCCTTCATCCAGCAGCCGAGTGACTTTGTCATAGAAGGCGATCAGGTTGGTTTGGCAGGACCTGCCTCTGGTAAACCCATGTTGCCTGGGCCTGATCACCCAGTTCTCTTGTAAGTGCTTCATGATAGCACTCAAGATCACCTGTTCCATGACTTTCCCTGGCACTGAGGTCAGACTGACAGGCCTGTAGTTCCCCGGATCCTTCCTTCTACCCTTCTTGTAAATGGGAACTACATCAGCCAGTCTCCAGTCCAGAGGTACCTCCCCAGTCTTCCAGGACTGCTGGAAGATGATGGAAAGGGGTTTGGCCAATACATCCGCCAGCTCCCCCAAAACCCTAGGATGTATCCCATCTGGCCCCATAGACTTGTGGGTGTCCAGTTGGCCAAACAGGGCTCTGACCACCACCTCTTGGACTATGGGAGCCTCATATTGCTCCTCTGTTTCCCAGGTATCTACACAGAGGAAACAGCTTTCTTTACAATTAAAGACTGAGGCAAAGAAGGCATTAAGTACCTCAGCCTTCTCCTCGTCCCCTGACTTGTCACAGAACTGCTCAGGGAAAGACACAGTCACCACAGCAAGAAAGGATACTCAGGTGGTACTCAGAGACTGGTATTCTCTTTGCTATTAAAGATGACACACTTTTAATGCTGGCATTTACTATCCTGAATAAAACTTTAATGAAGACAAAGCTCGTATAGTTTTCACCTTTAGCCAAGTTAGAATTTTACCCACAGGTAGAAGGTAAAATGCTGGGCTCATCTTGCCCCATAGGGTAAGGATAATAAACACAGATATCTTGTTTCAGCTAGTGCTTTAGAGCAACATAAGCATCTCATGTTAGCTATCCATTGCAGAAAAATCCACTCTTTTGGCAACAAAATCAATATAAAAGTTTGCACTCTCAGTATCCACAGTCTACTTGCATTGCAACATCAAAGAGAAAACACAGTAACAGTCAGAGAAGATGTTATTATTTCTGCTCAATCATACTGAACAAAGGTTGTAATGTCTTCCCAGCAGGTTAAATAAAGGTCTGATTTAATATGATATGACCCATGCTGACACACAAGCCCACCCATTATTTATGACTGTGCAGTTTTCTGCCATCCAACAGCACAAAGACAAGCCACAGTGGGAGCATGGGAACAGTAGCAGTATCAGTCAACAAAGACCAGGTATTAAACATAAACGGCATGTGTGCAGTTGCTGGTTCTGCTGCAGATCTCCATGCCTACATGGATCACTACAAGCAGTCACAAATGACTTATCCATATTGTAAATACTCCTTAGGTCCCATCAGCCCTCTTTACGTAAATTAACTGAATTCTAATCACAGTTGGTTCAGGTGGCATTTTCAAGTCCTCCTCTAGACTGCAGAAAGCTCCTTCTTTTTATTTTAAGATCAAAGTTTAATTCTCATGCCATCAAACTCCAAGACCAAACTAAAGAACAACACTGCTAATCTAAAGCCATAATATAAACCACCAGAGAGAGAATCCATCATACAGAAACAAGTCTTGGCTAACTTTGGATTATCTTCTGACAAGTGATTTCTTTATTGTTCTCATTAAAATGACTTCTAAATTAATGAGAAATACCCTGCGTGTTTATCCTATTGAGCTCCTCCTCCTGCTGCCTGAAAAAAATAATTAATCACTGTTTAATTATTTAGTCATGTCCCTTTTGCAAAGTAATGTCTTCCTGTAAATGGCTCATGCCACCACAGACTTCAACATTATCAGCACTCCCATCTCATTCTATTTAACAGATTACAAGCTAAATACTGCTTTAATATTGCATGCTAAACAAACATAGAAAGAAAAGTTCATCCAGGGGAAAACAGCAAGTCAGGAATATCTGGTCTTATTTGACTCCTAATGTCATCAAGGAGAACACCTGAGACTTAGAATGTCAGGCCTGTCAGCACCACAGGATGTAGCTCTCATTAAAAGGAAATACTATTTTTAAAATATAACACAGGTGTCTTAGCAGAATTCTAAACAGATCTATGATAACACACAGTCAACTCACTCATAAATAGAAGTGGCCAAAGGCAGAATGACTGATGAAATAGCATGATTAGGCAAAAAGTGAGGCTTATTCTGTTTTGTTGTGATTCTTTCTGTAGATAAACATTGACTAATATAACACAAAAGCATTGCAACCACATTCCCAGTAAAGATAAGTGAATGAAATTGATGTAATAAATTTTCTCATTGTTGTATTTCTTGGCTCAGGTGCACCTTGAGAAAAGTCCTTGCTGCGTGTACTTAGAAGCTGTTCTGAAGTCATCATATTGATGAGTAACAGCAGTGCCAAGTCTTGACTACAAACAAAGAGGATATGACAAGAGATTTCTGTTATTGCAGTGGTGCTTAGGTGACAAGCCTTGTGGAACAAGTACATTTGAGGGACATTTGGGGCAAGCAAAACAATTCAGGCAAGCAGTGAACTTAGATGACAATAATTCACATTAAAACCTGTCAGCATCCAAAAATACAATACTGTCTGAGAAATGAAGACATCAACCTCATTCTCATGTTCCTCCTCTTTGAAAGCATGAACTCTGTCTCTCTTCTGAAAAGCAGCAAAGCAGTTCCTTGAAAAGCAGAGCATAGAGTGGAACACAAACCATCTTCTCACTTATTGTGATTTTCAATTGGTTTTGTAGTCGTTTTCTTTCCCTAATGTCACATAAAAGAGCAAGTCCCTTCCCTGGCCACTGCCCTGCCACTCATTCCCCAGAGGAAGCTGAGAGTTTCTGCAGAACAGAACCCATAGCACGTGGAGCAGAGTAGAAACTGGCCCATCCCAGGCAACCATATACTTAAAAATCCAACGTTTTTTTCTTTTCTGTCTCTTTACATCTCTTCCCACTACCCATCTATGACACCAGGTTTCTCCTGTGTGACACAACCAGCTCTACAGCACAGGAGCTTTCTGACTAGGCTCCAGCTCAGCACGGGGCTGTCCCAAGACCTTCCACATCACTACTCCCTTCTTGGAGGAGAAAATGTGAGCACCAGGCCATGTTAATCCTTAGTACCTCTTCCTGCCAACAATGGTGCAAAACCAGGGTGCTGCCAGTTCTGAGGATGAATATCTAGATTTTGAGACCTTCTACCCACTGCAGCAACCTGCTCATGCTGCCCCAAGGTCTAACCGTTCATGACTTCACTTTACTCTCAGTCAGAAAGCCCTGGAAGTTGATCTCTTTTCTGAGAGCTCAAGGCTGGGGAGCCAAGGCTGCACATTCCATCAAGCTCAGCACTGACCATGCTGGTGGTTGGTGAGCAGTGGACACCTGCAGTGGGTGAAGAGAGTTTAAAGTTTTAACACCCCCATGGTTCTGAAAAGCCAGATAATATAACTCATAAGAAGCCAAGCTGTCCAGAGACAAAGCTGGTTTTTTGACCAGATGGCTCAAAGTACTGACCCTCCTGTTCCCAGATTTGGGTACACACCATTATTACTCCCATTTTTTACACATGGAAATCTATATTCACTGCATCTCATGGGGAACAGAGTAACAATCTCTACCACTCAACTTCAGAAAGCCAAGATGTCCTCTGCTCCCCATTTCCTAAGGCTTTGCACCTCTTCCTCTGTCTCTGCCCTTCAGTTACTGACCCTGAGCATCACCTTCTCGGTGCAACCCATGGAGGATGTCTCAGCAGCAGCATCTCTCACTTAGTATGGAAACAATCTAGTATGGGGAAAAAAAATCAATATTGAGTTTCAGTTGAAAACAGAAAGCTTTTCATTTGAAACATTTTCTCTCAGTTTGTCTGGGGAAAGAATATTTTCTACAATGACTAAGTTCAATACATTTTAGGTTATATACACTTTAAAGGGAATATAGAACTAATACATTTTTAAAATAAATTTATTTTATACAAGACATTTTAATACTAGCAAATTATAATTTCAAGCTAGACTTGTTAAACTTGAGCATATATCCAAGGTTATTTCTGTTCCTCAACATATTATATTAAGATAAAATATGTTGTTGTATTTGGTTTTGAAAGATTTTTCCCCTAGAAATGCATATTTCTTTTATCCTTCCAGGATGGGTACATACCATTTCTGATCCTTAAGATTATGTAGACTCTTATTTACAGAATAACAGTATGATATTAATTGTAATTTCAACACTGTTTTTCTGCTTATTTTAGAACTATATTAAGAGAAAGAAAAGAATGCACAAGGTACCTTAATATGCAGATTATTTTTATCCGCAGCCCATTGCATTAACTTAATTTGTTGTTTCAAACATTATTTGTTATTTCATAAATATATAAAAATGTAGAATCCGTATGCTAACTTAACTACAGAGAATATCTTTCTCATCCTTTAAAAAAATGTAGGGTCTCAGGGAGAGAAGGAAGGAAAGGGCATGAAAGGGCCAGGGTTAGGGGGGTTGACAAGAGCTTTTGTGGGAGAATGGAGAGGCAAAGACATCTTAGGAGGTTGGACAGAAGGGGAGGAAGAATGGAGAAATGGGGCTGCATGGAAGGTCAAACTGCTGTTGATACTTTTAGTGGCTGGAAGTACGGAGGGAGCAAACACAACTGCTCTCCCATGATGCCATTGCATGTGCTCTTTCTCAGTAAGGGTGGCAGCAGCAAGCCCAGCACCACACTAAACCATCTGGTGGCAAGTAGTCATGGATCATCCAAGCAGCGTGAACTGCTCAGAGAGCCATGCCTTATCTCCTTTGGGTAGGACATAAGCAGAGCACTGTTACTTGGCCATCACAGCAATCAGCATGATCTCTCCAAACTCATGTCCACATAGCTATGTCAGAGATTCAACCCCAGGGGTCTTCTCTGATGGTATCTGTGATGCTACCCTTGTCCATTTGTAATACAGAGATAATAAGATGCATCGGCATTGTCCATTACACAGAGGCAATGTCTCAGCTAGGGCACACGGGATCTTGCTCCAGCAGCACCTTGACTTCATATCCAAGCAGAGCTGGGCACAAAATAACTTTCCCATGCTTGCCTTTTTCCTAAAAGGAAGTCAAAGAGGACTTGTTACATGATTTGATGTTTGGGCACATAGATTAGTCATGGCAGTGCCGGGCTAAAGTTTGGACTCCAAGATCTTCTAGGTCTTTTACAACCTAAATAATTCTATGATTCTGTGTCTGGTCAACCTCCAGCCAGCGTCCATGGGAAAGAAGGCAAAATTGACTGATCAGTGTTATCATAGCTGGTAGTCCCCTGTGATTTCAGGTTTCTGAATGCTACTGACAATGAAACAACTGACAAATGCAGGTGCTTTATGTCAAATGCAATCCACCTAATAGGTTAGCTCCTTTTGCTGAGAGAATAAGCCCCCACAGCTAACACCTCCCATCTTCCAGCCAATATGTCATCATTACTTTTAAAATATACCTCCTAATTCATAATAATAAATAGAATAGGCTTTCAAAGTTGATGTAGTTAAGGAATAGAAACACTTGTGTGTTACATGCATACAAGTATTTGGGTCCCTCTAAGACAGAAGTAATACTACGAGCAGTACAGAAAAACCTCTGGATATTTTTCTGTCCTGGAAATCCCAGTCTAACAGTGCAGAAACATTCTATAGATGGTTTTCTATTTAATTTTCAATCCATACAAAATTGAACTGTATATAGTATGGCATTCCACTTTTCCAGTAGTAAAAACAAAACAAAAACCAAACCATCCAGAAAGCTGGTTCCCACCCAGTGAAAGGCTTGTGATTTGAGGAATTTTAACTGTTTATAAGCACATATGTTCCTTTGGCAAGGGCAGTACATCTAAATGGCATTCTTGCTTCCTTTCTCCATCCTCAAGGCTTAATAACACAAATAGAATTAGAGGCAAATATTTTTGTGTTTGTTTCTCATGTCTGACAAGTTTATAAAATGAACTCTAGATAAAGTTTTAGGGCTGAAATACATTTAACACCCTTTGCATTATGTCTAGATGTAGCATGCATATGTCATTTAATTACAGTATCTAGGCCCCATACTTAAGCAATAACACGTGACCCCCATTGTGCCCTAAAATGGAAAATCTCAAAGTTCAGACATTAGATATTCTCAGACTAGACCCTTCCTGTGGCAGTGGGCTGGAAAAAAGAGGCTTCAGACCACACATTGGTACATCCAGTGGCGGCCACCTTCTAGTACCTGAAGGAAGTGTACAAGAAAACTGAAGAGGGACTTTTTACAAGGGCTTGTAAAGGTAAGACAAGGGGGAATAGCTTTAAATTGGAGAGGAGAAGATTTCTATTAGACATTAGAAAGAAATTCCACACATTGAGGGCAGTGAGGCACTGGCACAGGTTGCCCAGGAAAGTCGTGTATGCCCCCTACCTGGAAGTGTTCAAAACCAATTTGGATGGGACCTTGAGCAGCCTGGTTTGGTGGGAGGTGTCCCTGCCCATGGCAGGGGGTTGGAACTAGATGACATTTAAGGTCCCTTCCAGAACAAAGCATTCTATGATATGCTTGCAACAGATGCATCATGTTGGCTTTTTGCATTTACATAGAACTCTCCACATTTCCAGATGGAAATAAAATGATTGCCAGAGCATCATTGCCTTTAAAAAGAGAACACCTGCTGCAGTCTCCCAAGATACTGACAAGTAGGGCTTACAGCAGCATTTCATTATCATTGTCCAAATTACATTAAGTGACAGCTAGAAAATCATTAAGCATTTCAGCAGGATTGTAGCAGAGCTCTGATTAATATTTAAGCAGCTATGTTTGTAGAAACAACATTTTTATTTGTTTTAAAAATACATCTGATTACAGAGCAAAACATCATTCATAAGGAAAAATACAGCCATGTGGCATTTATGAATAATCCTATGCTTTGTTTTGCGTGATTTTTTTTTGAGTGATTTTTCATGACCATACAAAAGTATCTCAGCAATTCAGACTGTAATTGAACTGGAACTGCTGGATTACGACTATTTTCTGTTTTCAGTGCCTACCTGCTGAACTGATTTAATTCAGGACTTATCTCTTAATGGAATACTACGAAAGTTGAAAATTTTCTGATTGCAACTATTGACTGCAGGTTCTGGAATAGCAGAAGACCATGGTTAGTCCCTGGGTTCCTTTTGTTTCTGGCTCTTACTGTCACAAAAACTAACTGTGGGGAAAAAAAATAATTGTTCCTACAATCTTGAAATATATCTTCGTCTGAAACAAACAAACAAAAAAAAAAGGTATGGAAAGGTATCAAAAGCAGAGTTATTTCCTTGGTTTTGGTATGATTTCCTGGAATTCAAACAAGCTGAAGTGAACCTTCCTCTAAATGGTAAATGGTCTAAGCTCAAATGTGGATAACTATAGACCTGAAGTAATTGGTCTAGAAAAAAATACATGAGCTGCTGAGGGAGACTGGAGCACAGCAGGGTTCTTCCTCACCTTTACCTGTGCAGTAAATCTTTTATGTTATTCACTGTTTCAGAAATCTTGGAGTCTTTCCTGATGAGATGTAGGAGTTTCAGAAAATGACCTTAAAGAATCGCAAGGACAAATTTTCTTCATCAGTGCCACAATAACTGCACTTCCAGTCACTGTCAAAACACAAAAAGAAAGGAAATTACACCTTCAAATAAGTGCCAAAATTAGCTATTTTATGGATAAAATCCTGGCAATTAAAATCCAGAGAAATCTAATGGACATCTCAGTGCCAACTCAGGTCAATGTCAGCTGAGATCTGTTTGCATCTAAGAAAGAATCATCTTAGGAGTGTTGCAAGCTCAGATATTTATGTTGTGACTGGAAAGGACCTAGAGTTCAGTGACCCTAGATGAACTGGAAAGAGGTAACACATTAAGCCTCAGTTGCTCCAGCAGTATTTTTAACCAAAACTTGGAGATGTCATTTATAATGTGTTGCAGGAATCTCCGTCTAAAATTAATGGAATTACTCTGAAGAAAGACTGCACAATTAATATGTGGGAATAGTATTGGAACAAAACCACACATCATTTTTCGTATCAACAGGAAGTTGTTAATTTATATCAGCTGGGTTTTGGAATGAAGGTCTGCAAAGTAATTTCTAAAAAGGGTTTAAAAGATGAACCTCATTAATAAAAGGGTGGATTTTCTTATGATGGTTTTTATCTGCTTTACTTTCTTGCCACTTGTAAATCTGTTGGATGAGGTTTCAAAGTTCTCTCCAAATTCATCTTTTCAGGAACCTACAGATTATTTCATGTATCTTAAAGCACTGTGCATTAGTACTAAAGTGGTAGGTGAAGCTATAAACAAAATTCAAGCAATTTTGAAAATATCATTATTTATCTTAAAGCTATTAATGTAGCACAAGAGAGAATGTTTCTACTGTACCTCACATAGCATTACGTAAAGTTTTTTATTATAAAAAAGAGTTAAATGGTTACCAGTGACCATATACCAGAATACTATGGCTCAGCTTTTGATGGAAATATAAAGCAGAGTGAGTTTGGAGCTGGGAAACATTCAATGAATGAGTCCAACACAGTCATTTAATTTGATAAAGGAGGTGTCAGTCTGTAATTCATAAGGCACTTCAGTTCTGTGAGCATCAAAACCTGAGCCAGCATAAAAGATTGCATATATTAAGGTCCTGGTCCCTTAAGTCAAGCAAACTAAATATTTTTCCTTTGTCAAGGAAAAGCTTTGCCTTGAAGCCTTCAAGGCTGGATTGTACGTGGGAAATACTTCAGGCCTTAAAAGCCCAGCATTAGGTGAACCAGTATGCTTCTAAAGTATGAATACCACAGGCTTTCTGAGCAAGGAGTTAGCAAAGCTGGCTTGGAGACGTATATGCATACTCACTGGAGTCTGAGAAGGAGACTCGACATGGTGCAAACTCTGCTTTAACTGTAAGACTCCACTTTGTCTAAGAACCCTTTTCAAAATTTGTTTTGAAAGGTTATTCATAAGGAGTGTTCACCTATGACTAACAGCATGGGGTGGCTCGCTTCATGAGCCCTTGAAAGGTAATCACTCAAAACTATAAAACAGTTTCTGCTGAGGAGAATAAATTTGTCCAAGGGGAGTGACTTGTACACCAGGGTCACCTGTCAACACTCCAAGTTAGCATGGGCTTAAGCCCTCCAGAAGCAACTGCGATGTCTCTTGTTGGCAATCCATTGAGTGGCCAAAATAAGTATCTACCAAATCTGGCCAGAGTATGTGAGTACAGAATTTTTACATTTAGCGAAGAGGTTGGGAAGCAGCTCCTAAGCTCCTGTTCCACCCAAGCTCTTCCCAATCATATAAGCCTGTGTAAAAGGAAGATTTACAATTTACAGATTATGTGTGGACACGTTGTGAAACAAAAAATCAACTATGAGTGCCAGGTTTCCAGAAAAAGCTAAGTCTTTCTGACCTCAGAGAGAGGTTTCACATCATGGAAAGTACTTCTTGCTCCACTACCTGTATCAGCTTCCAGGGGCTGACAGAACTGGTACAGAGTCAACATAGACTACTACAGAGCTGGGAGGCATCTTCTGCATGTTCAATCCTGCGAAGAATTCACTGACAAAGACTGTTCCAAAGAAATGCCCCCCAAAGACAGTTACCCATCCAGAGCTTGCTTTGAATTATATACAAAAGGAATCTGAGCAACAAATAATGAAGATACAAGTCCATATTTAGCCAACGGGGAGATGAAAAGCAGCCTGCTTACCCAGGTGTTTCTGTGCTGACTTCCACACAGTATCCTAACCTCTGTGAATGATAGCAAGCAGCTTCCAAGTCTGCTGTAACTTAAAAACCAGATCTCTCAGGGGCAGGGGGGGAAATATGAAATGCTGAGTTACTGTAGCATGAGGCCCATGAGGAGAGTTCAGCTAGTATAATCTCAGCATTTCTGATGCCTCTGGGTTTTAAACAATACTACTTGAAAAAGAAACTCATCAAGCAGTTATGTGCACCCAAGACATCCTGCAAGGTGAGGACACATAGCCAAGGCTTTCAAATCATAGGACAACTCTGCTGTTCTGAAATTCACAAGTTTATTTTTGTAACTGTACTTCGCACCAACTCTAACACAATAAACATTTCTAATGTTAATACTATTTCAGATAATAGTGCATAACAAAAATAGAACATAGTGAGAAAGACAGAAGAAACTCTGGGATGTGATTTGTTCCTGTGTTTCTTCATTCAAATGTTAGAGGCAGTGAAGATGACAATGAAGAATGAGACTGAAGAGTATCAGCCTCAAGTATGTCAGTCTTACTGGAGAAAGTAAAATCTGGGCTAGAAGGAAAAATAAGCTTCAGTCTTTGCTAAAGTGCTGCTAATTTCCTTCCATCACCTACTTTAAAAACACTGAAGGATTTCCCCTCTAGTCCCCAAGTGGCCTACTCCAGATAATTGTGCTCATACTGAAATTTGAGTTCTAGTGGGGAAAACCCTACAAGCTATGGAAATCCTCTGACATTATTGTATTATTCTTAAGTTTTTATTCCATGATTTAATTATGAAATACCACGTGTAACATAACCTGGGATTTTTTTGTTCCTCCACAACTTTTCAGGAAATCTACAGCTCTTTCACAGGACATACAGTGAGTCAATCTCATACACAAACCCTTTCATCTAGTGGTTTTCCAAAGCCATTGATTGCAGTATTTTCTTTAACACTAAAATTGAATGCATTGCTATCCTCAAAAGGCTTAAGTAGAAGGGATAATAAATAAGAATAGTTCCCCTCATTTTATATAATAGCAATGACTTAAAAGTATCACAACATGATTTGTTGTTTAGTAGGCATCACAGACCAGATTTAAACTGTGTTATAGTCAATGGAAATCTTTCCTTTGGGCTTAAACTGGCTCCATATGAAGACACAAACACAGATTCCTTCCTCTTCCCCAGTACACCAGAAAATTCTCAGGTGTAATGCATGAGCCTTCTTACACCAGTTGCTGTATATTCCCGCTTTAAAAAGGGGAGATAGAAATGGTATAATACAAGCAATACAGTGCTCTAAAGTCACAGATACCAACTCTCTGGGGAAAGGACACGCAGAAACAGAGAAAACATATATATATACTACATGCCCAAACTATTTTAAAAGAGCTGCTATCAACCTGCAAAACCAGGCAATCAAAACAGCCGGTGAGAGAACTGGGAGTATTTGCACATCCTCACAGTTTGGTTCCACCATGTTTGCACTGCTGCTCTGCACCCTGAGCAGAGCTGGCTCCATCCACATGGCTCAAAGGTCTCTACCTGCTCCTCCCTGCACTTCCAACTCAATTCTTCAACCCAGGCAGCTCACATCTGCCTGCACCTCCTAGTGTGCACAATTACTGCAAGAGCAATGGCTCCATAACCAGGCTCTTTCTTCCTACAGATACTGCTTGAACTGACTTGGCAGCTCTTTCACTTCAGTGCTTGGCCACTCCTAGGTTCAACCCAGCAGGCAAGAAAAAACTGTTATATGAAATGCCCTGACATCCCAGATCTGCTGTCCTCTGTTCTGACTTTATTCCTCATATCTTTCTCTTCACACTTTTATCCCTTTTCGACTTGCCTCCAACAGCCAAGATGTGTTGGCTTTCTCTACCTCCCTCTGACCTAGACTTCCACTAAAGCATCCTGATCAGAGAGTCTGTTACACTAATTCCATGTCTTCCTCTGTAAGGATGAGATTGCTGGATTGTACTTTCGGGTATTTTATAGGTAGAACACACAATAAACTGCTAAGTATGAGACCAGGAAGCATAAGTCCCTATGAATAACTTCCCAAGTGCCAGTGAAAGAGCAGTTCCATCCCAGAACCATCTAAGAGGAAAGCTTCCCAGACTCCAGTCTAAATTCAAAAACCGAAGAACAGCTAAGTGAGCATAATAGATAGGTTTTGTTCACCTTATACATTCAGGTACCTCTTGCATCTTCTTACCCTATATGCAGAATTTCAAATGTTTTTTCCAGTCTTTACTGCATTACTCCTCTCAAAAAAGTAAATAACAGCAATAGGGGAATATAGTTCTGTAATGAGGTATTTTTTTTACCCACTAAGAGAAACTGTAATACAGAAATGAGTTTGTATAGTACAGAATGTGACTGGTCATTTTGTGCCAGAAATGACCACATTATTTTCATTAACTGCAGGACAACGATGCCTCAAGGTTAGTGCCCAAGGTAAGGTCTAGGATTTTAAAATTTAGGTGACAGCAAATGCATGAGCCATGGAAAAGATCACACTCAGTTAAGCACTGTTTAGCATGCTGCCTGTGTCTGCATGGCAGGAATGATGTCATTATGCTCAAATCAAAAAATTGTGTTCAAATGTGGATATGATAAAATCCACATCTGAAACTGAAATCCTACATTTAAATGACAAGTCAGTGATGAGAGTTATAGAGTACATGACAAAGCAGCATCCACAACCTCAGTTCTAAAATGAGAGCTGATGGGAGAAGAACCTGAATGCTAAAGGAACAAGGGCAGTATCTATCACTATTATATTCTACATTTGTGACATAGAGGGAAGATACTACATCTGAACGAATAATACAGAATGGTCCTGATATCGCGACACTTTGGAGCTGAAAAGAGTGAGTGTTATACATTCAGGGAGATAAAGGACACATAAAGCAATGACACCCCAATTTAAAAAGTTGTTAACTCTCACCCACCTCGTCTTCTACTGGAACCAGTATCCTGGATTTGTGATAGTATACTTTCCAAATAGGTGGCATGAGGGTCAAGATGGGGAGAAATCCATGGGGATTTTCTTATGTTGTTATGCAGAGCTCCTAGTTCAAAATCCGTGCTTTATTTGCTGTCTCCACTAGTGTAATTTTAGCTTCCAGCTACAAGATCATGTCACACGCTTGTCTAGACCTCATAATTCTCCCTTCTTGAAGGAAGTTCTGTGCTATAAACCTGTCACGTCTTGATTCTCATTGCTGATAAAATAAACCGAGATACTTAAGTCTTATTTCAACACCTGATTCCCAAGCCCTCAAAAAAACATTCACTTTCTCTTTTTCCTTTTTAGTTTTCAAAAAATCTTTTGAAAAAAGGCAGACATCAGAAGACTCTATAACAATTTTACTGCAGTCAGGCACAGCATAGGTCAAATTATTACCTAATCAGTAAATTAGTCACAAGTATTAGGTATATTTCACTACTCCTAAAGTAAAATCAACTCCCACTTCCTTGATATCATTCTCTCTCCTTCCCCACCTGCTTTGAAAGAGGTTCTAATTTCAGCATTCCAGTGGTTTTTCAGGACTTCACCAAAGCTTGTTTATACTTTTAGCTATATTTTACTACAGCGAAGAGAGTCCCAGTTTTCAAAAGTGCTAAGACACCACATTTGACTTGTTTCACATGTTTGTGTTTGTTAGCATTTTCCATCTTTATCTTTTGCTTTTTTCTATAACAGAACAAACTTTGCTCTTAATCAGTCAGTTGTATTACTCTGAAAACCTATTCATATCAATCAACTGTACCGAGTGCTAGGAAAGCTCCTCAGTTTTCTTCTAGATCTCAAATTTTCCTAAATATCACACTCGAAAACCATTTTTATGGGATGTTCTGAATTACAATTATATCTACTGTATGTAATAAAGCACTTTATAATCTTCATTATTATACCTATTGAGACTCATTATGTCTCCAAATAAAGTCTTAACCCTCACACTAGTATTTTACAGCACTATAAATCTTGATATTGACATCAGCAGTAGTCAATGGACTTGACCAAGACCTAAATTGCATGGATACAGAATATGATTGAAATTAAAAGAAAGCTGAGTGAACTTGGAAACAAAAGCAGATAGTGCACTGGGACAATATCTTCACATTGATATCTGGAAGACAAAAGTCTTTGGCTATTGAATCATAGAACCATAGAATCATAGAACAACCAGGTTGGAAGAGACCCATCAGATCATCGAGTCCAACCATTCCTATCAAACACTAAACCATGCCTCTCAGGACCGCATATACCCATGCTTTAAACACCTCCAGGGAAGGTGACTCAACCACCTCCCTGGGTAGCCTATTCCAATGCCCAGTGACCCTCTGTGTGAAAAACTTCCTCCTAATCTCTAGCCTAAATCTCCCCTGGTGGAGCTTGAGGTCATTCCCTCTTGTCCAGTCCCCTGTCACTTGGGAGAAGTGGCCAGCTCCCTCCTCTCTACAACCTCCTTTCAGGTAGTTATAGAGAGTAATGAGGTCTCCTCTCAGCCTTCTCTTCTCCAGGCAAAATAAACCAAGAGGCTTGGCTCTTGGCTCTTGGCTTATTGGTTATCTTTGGTTATTACTTTTTGATGATGTACATCAAAAGTAGTTGTGCATCTGGATTTGGAGTATTGGCCTAAATGAGGGGAAATAATCGTGTGAAATTAATAAGTTGAATTCTACCATTTAGGAGTTAATTTTCCCATTCATTTTAATGATCTAAATAACGTGTAGTCTGGAACTTCTTGTATCAGCAAAATTCTCATGGTTTACAGCATTTCCAACGCCTAGTTCATCCGTCTCGCTCCATTCTGAGTTGTTGGGTGTAGGTTTTGGGGTTTTTTGTGGAGGGGGGCGGAGGGAACAGAATGATGTAAAAATTGTGTGGAGCAAACTGGCCTTTTCAAAATCTCCCTCGCAAACCTAAGAATTGAAACACCTAATACAACAGAAGGAAGCAAGGATCTAAGATCAGTGAGAAGACAGACTTTAGAGAAGCAGATGACCCCTCTCAAGATCAAAAGCTCCTTGCCATTTTCTACTGACTTTGCTGAGCAGGACAAAGAAATTCAGATACAAGAGCTCATTTATAATGTCATCCTCCAGGTCAGTCTCAGACAAACAGTGCAAAGCAAAAGTGTTTTTCTGTTCCATGAATCACATTGTGGGTTTTGAATATGGAATGTGAATGAGCTTGTTGCTGAGGGAGAGCAATGGGCAGGTGCCTGAAGTGTCAACAAATGGAGAAGTAGGTATGAAAAATGAGGTTGTTTGTGAGCCTGGTGAATGGAGGATGAATGGTCAGCAGGATGAGAATGAACAGAAGTGAGAGATCACTTTGCAAAGAAGTGGCATTATTTTCTGCAAAAAGCCAAGATGAATATCAGACGAGTAATCTACTATCTCTTCTCCTTTGCAATCAGAAACTAGGTGGGCTTAAATTATTAAGTCACAGAAAGCTGCATTTAGGGTCTATATTAGTATGGCGAGAGGGTGTACCTGCCACCATCTTGGGCTAGCCAAGGTGAAACACACTAATGAGCAAACATCTCAAGGGTTTGATGGCTCAGCAGTTTCTGAAAGTAGGATCTACTTCACATGTACCAGTCTGAGCACCAAAACAATGAGGCTTTGTTTCTGCTGACTGACAGAAACAATCAGTCAGGGATAAAGGAACAAACACAAACAAACCAAACCTCTCATTGCCTAAAAAAAAAAGCTATTTTTAGGTGCAGAATTCAAACATAAGTGGCATACAGCCATATTTCAGTAGATGAGTGCATGAACAAGCATAGTGGTAACCACAGAGGTAACCACTCTGATCCTGGCGGAATTTTCCCCTGACTTAAGAGCAGAAACGGATCCTAAAGGCTAATTCTGTGGCCTGAATTATTCTTATTCTCTGAGCAGTTGCATTGATTTGACCTGCGAAGTACAGTGCTGCTAGAGGTGAGAAATGATATCACCATCCGGCCCCAAGGATTTTGTGAACGCAACAGACTTTGAAATGACCAAAGACATAAACATTTTCAAGCTCTGACCATACAACTAAACCTTGTAAAGCTGTCAGTGCAGAAGACTGACAGATAGCGGTTGAAAGGTCATAAAATCAATACACAGAAACTCAGTTCACAGAAAAGCTAATAGGAAAGTTACTACCCTTTGGCTCAAAACAGGAGAGAAAAGTATGCATCCCTGATGGTTTCTAGGTGGCAGTTTCTCTTCTGCCTTCAAGGGCCAGAAGGATGTCTTTGTTTTTCTACATCCAGCTTATTTTTGCAATCAGTCCAATCTGCAGCCACTATAATAAGAACAGGGCTTAAATCTGGAGGTAAACACTATCTCTTCTGACTGATTTACAAGTAAAGAGTGAGAGAGGCATTATCTGATCCTTGAGCCTTCTGGCTGGGCTGCAAGCATAGTTCCTCTGTGCAAACTATAAAGAATCAAAGCTCCAGTGCCTGTGGCTGAAAACAAGCTGTGCAGATCCAGCTGGCAGGAACAAAACCACACAGGCTGCAAGCATAACCTGAATAAGCCCTGTGGCACAGCAGTGCTTTGGAGAAGACCAGTATTCATTCACTCCTGGCCTGCAACCTTGCATGATTTCCAGTCTCTACCTAAACACTTCCAAGGAATAAATACAGCTGGATAGGACTTTTCAAATTTATAGCCTCTGTTCCAGGAAATATCAGTGAAAGGAAGCCCATCCTCTGACTTATGGAAGTTTTTCCAGTCTGGACATGGACTCCTTTGCACAGGCCAAAACTCCATTGGCAGGTTGATACTGAAAATGATGCATTTTCTTCTCTTACAAGAGAGAATGTTATGGCAACTATAAATTGAACTGTCACATTGCAGGTGAGGGAAAGCAAAACTGAAAAACCACAGAGGGGATAACAAAAGGAATGAGACATAACTTGCTATTCTGTAAGAAATCCCAGCAATTCGATTTAGGTTATAAGCACGTGTATGTAATGCAATGACCAATTACTCTAGTGCTCTTTTCCCACCAATATCCCTGCCTCCAAGTCTTAAAGCCTAATTTCTTTAACCCAGTGAGACTCCAGTATATGGTCTCCCACAGAATGTTTTGCCCATTTTCACAAATCAACTCCAAGTTATACAACTTAGCTGTGTATACAATTATTCCTGTGTAGTGTTTCCAGTGGTCTTGAGGGAGCACGGACAGCAAGTGTAGTGTCCTATGATCAGCTGTACTTTAGAGAAGCTGGAGAGAAATTAAAATTAAAAAAAAATCCAACAAAAAACCCCAAATTCAGGTAGTGTTGCAGCAAAAGAGGAAGGTCACATCATTAAGCAACCAGACATGGGTACGTGTTTCACTGGTATTCAACTGGCAGTGAAAACATGTTGGAAACTCACGCAATTGCTGTGTTGAGTGGATAATCAGTTCAGAAGTGTCCACTTGTGTTTGCTTCCTTCAAATACTTAATAAAATAAATACCAGCAAAAGCAGCCCTCTGAAGAGTTCAGTGGTAACAAATGAAATTTTTTATTTTTAATTCAAAAATCAGTCAGCAAAATGAAACCAGATCTTTATGATCTCCACTAAGCCACAATTCACCATACTTTTGCTTTTCACATACCTGTAAGTAATTTCCGCAATGGCTGCTGAGCAAAAAGGTACAGTTGAGAATACACTGAGTAGCTCATAGACAGTAAACGGTATGCCCTAATGTCCATTCATCTTTGTTGTGAAACATTCCTCAGCATTCCTCATACACTATATACACATCATCGAAAATATGTATCTATTTGCATAAGATGTTCACGTGCAATTATTTGCAAGATGAAAGAGAGAAGAAGGCATTTTAACATTAAAGTATTGGTACCTAGTAATTTGGAGTCACATCATATGAGCAAGTATACCCATATATGTGCATGCATGGAAGAAAGAAGAAGCAGAAAGAGATTGTTCCTCTAAAACTTAAAAGCTCCATGTTGTGCTGAAGAGTAAACTCTCCAGCCTTCTTATTATTTTAGAATAAAGTTTTTTGCAAACTTTTTCCTACAAGTTCTTCATAACCTTACAAAACCTACCGTATGCTTCCAAGGCTTCTCAGGGAATACCATATGAAATTTTACAACATATACAAGGTCAGACAACAAAAAACCCAAGACTAGCCCTATAACTTGGGAGCCAAGAGTAGGAGGGGAGGGACAAAAAGACGGTTATAGAACGTGTTCTAACATGTCACAGTGAATGCCAACACTCAACTCGATATGTCCACTTGTCCAATATGAGTGGACAAGTGTTCAAGTATAGATGTTTTCTTACCTTCAGTCAGTGCAAGAGTGAACAGCAAGTTAAAAAGAAGACAAGACAGCACCCCACAACACTTTGTGAAGTATTTTTCAGCTAATAACATCACTGTGATTGAGCACCTACCCTACTCACCAGACCTATCTCCCTCCTCCCAAAGATCAAGTTGGTGCCCATAGGAACCCATTTTTTTGTTAGTAGAACATGTGAAAGCAAAAAAATAAAGAGATCCTCAATAGCCTTTCAGAAAATGATCTGCAGAATTGCTTTAAACTTCAGCAGCATTGTAGGTAGCTGTGTGTTAACTCAGAAGGGAACTACTTGGAAGGTAATCATAGTTGATTTTCTTAATTTGTTAAATAGAAAGAGTTATGGGCTAAGTCTTGAGGTTTTTGTGTGTCAGACTTCATATATCATTAAAGATAAATACACACATATACAAGTGCATTTATACACGTACATTTATTAAATATGCTTCAGCTTGTGCTATTTCTGAATTCACACATAGATTTTGGATTAATGTGAAGGAATACCAGACTATGCCTTTTTTTGTTACTATTTCAGCTTCATACAAACACTTTCAAGGAATAATAATTCAACAATTATTCCTTGAAACTTATCCAATCCTGACATGATACCTCCATCATGCTTTCTACTTGACTGAAACCACACAGGCATACAAGATGAATAGTTCACTAACACTGATACCTATGTTACCAAAGGAAATGACAAAATCGTATTTTTTGTTTGCCTTTGAGCTTATCAACCATTAAATAATTTCCAAAGGAATGAAAAGGTTGTTCTAATCATATTGATGAAGTATTGATTTTGATACATTAATATGCAACTCAATTTTATTTAAGTTTTCATATACACCATATTCTGAAATGTCTTTATGCATTAAAGAACGCATGACAATATTTTAAACAAGTTTTAAGCAGTTCATTTTGAATTCAGTCATGTATTCTCAAGTGATTGAGGTTAGAACCTTCATTTAAAAACAAGACCTGAACATACTTTTAAAAAGGTATTTTAAGGAGGTTTCTGCACAAGGTCTGCAGGAGGTGTGATCAGGAGGACTGGTAGTTGGGGGGTTTCTTTAAGGCTTGCAGATGTAGCTTGTGCTGCATGTCAAATAAAAAAAAAATAGCATTATAGAACTTAAAGGTAGCAAGGACCATTAAAGTGTCTTGCCTGATACCATCTCATTTCCTGGTTTCAACCTAATATCCTGATGCTTATAGGTTGCTTCATACCTCCAAAAGCCAGATTATAGGTCACCTGCAGAAAGCAGGAAAGAGTAATCATCTCAACGTGATGGTTCTTTGGTGCCTGTGCCTATTTGCCAGATGTGTGTAAGTGACTCTAGCAGCAGGCCCTGCCTGCCCGTAAAAAAATGAAATATCAACACCCATCTGACCCTGGAGAGAAATTTTTTTGCTACCCTCAGCTTTGTTAATTACCATGGCCCATAGCACATGAGAAGGGCACATTATCATAGAATCATAGAAGCACCACATTGGAAAAGACCCATGGATCATTGAGTCCAACCATTCCTATCAAACACTAAACCATGCCCCTCAGCGCCTCATCCACCCATCCCTTAAACACCTCCAGGGAAGGTGACTTAACCACCTCCCTGGGCATCCTGTTCCAGTGCCCAATGACCCTTTCAGTAATTTTTTTTTTTTCCTAATGTCCAGCCTAAACTTCCCCTGGCAAAGCTTGAGGCCATTCCCTCTCGTCTTGTCCCCTGCATCTCAGAGGATGCTCAGCCCCAGCAGTGAGCTGCTCCATTCAATATTCTACCTACAAGCACTGAAAAACACGTGTTTATTAGCAAGGTAAAAAAGAATGTTATTAGCTTTCCTACTGTGTTCAGGTGTCTGAATACACTAATGAAATCACCCCCTGGCGACCAAATAGGCTAGCTGAGGAAGATGAAATCTTCACACTTCCCTCAGAAATGGCTCTCAACATAGGCAAAGTAATATTTTCTTTTAAGGCAGCAGATCATTAGCCAGAGGAAAATGCCTGTAGCCCAATTTCGTACTTTGCCTCTGACAGACTCCTGGTAAACCAAGCCACAGGGGAGGAAGAGGACAAGGACAGGATCCTGACATATGGGCTACTACACCAGCAGTTATCTCCACCCTCCCTTTGCTTCAGCTGTAGCACATCGAACAGTCCAGCCCTGCTTCTGTTGTCCAAACACATTGCCAGCAGGTGCAGAACAACCCAGTCCTGGAAGGAAAGAAAAACAAGAGCCTCCCTGGCATGGTATGGCAGGAGGCTAATGCAGAACTACTCATAGAAGGCCAGAGAGAGTCAGAGGGACCCACACCTAAAAGAGATCCAGGCATTGGGATGGGAGGTTGTTCTTAGACCCAACACCAAAATCCCCCCTGGGGAACAGCACAACCAGGAGAGAACCCAAAGCAGGACTGGCAGGGAAGCTGTGAGACAAGACAAGGCTGGGGTGTCTAACCAAAGGAGTTTTCACCCATGGAGAGGGGAAAAGCTAAAAAAGTTGTGTCAGCAGCTGCTGCCCCAGCAAAATCAGCCATAACAACATAGAATTTGGTCCTGCTTGGGTGAGGAGTTCTACTGTGCATCTCTGCCACACAGTCTTGGGACTGGGTGCCTGCCTGCAGTCTGCCTTCAGCAGCCCCATGCCAAGAGTGATCTGTGTTAATTTAACAGCACACAGCTGTTTCAATTTCAACAAGATTCCTTTCAATACATCCAAAGGGAATCCAGCCTTGTTTCAGACTATGTTCCCTCCTGGAGAGGGAACTCCTAACGAAGCCATTGTTTTCTTGCCTAGGTACATTACTTCAAACTCAGTAGAAGAGAAAACACACTAAGTGCAGTGCTAAGATTTAACACCTGAACTCCACCCAACTGTTTTTATTTTTCCACTGCTACTCAGGCCTTATCCATCCCTTGGTCTCTGTGTAGGCTCCTCTCTTATCAATATTTGAATACACACGGAAAAAAAGTAAAAGCAAAGAAAACAAACGTAATCAGAGTCAAGAATCTCAGGCCGTAAGTAAAGGAAATTTTAGATAAGTGCTTGGCATAATGTTCTAATCTGCTTCTCAGTAATACTTGCCCACGCTGAGAGTATTTCTCTCACTATTAGACCCGACACTTCAAATACTTCTCTTTACAAGGCAACTTGCTTTGTACAAATAGAGGTGGCAGAACTGGGCCTTCGTGATTTATCCACACTCCTCAAAGAGCCACCACAAAAAGTTGCCTAAATCACACCTTCCCCTTGTGCAGGCTTGAGCGGCTGCTCAAAAGTGATACATTGGTGCAATTACTGTGCCCATCTGCACCTGTGACCAATTAATTAGGCTGGGGACATGGCTGAGCTGAACAGGAGCTTGGGAGCTGCTTGCATGCCACAGACAATTGTCCTGGCTGTCTAATCAGGGCAGCAACGGATGAAAATATTGCTTTGTTTTATTTATTTGTGTGTTCTGATTCCCCTGAGTATGCCCCAAATTACAGTGTACCTTTTTTTGCCTTTTTAAAAATTTATTTCTAAATACAGGTAGGATGTGAAGCTGACCCACTGACATTCAAGAAGTCTGTTGAAGTCTGGGGATTTCAGTCTGTCCTGGACATATCACACTCACAGACAATACCAAACGTTCAAATTCTTCAGCAGCAAAAGCTGTATTTAAGGCTGATGAAAATCTCAAATTAATTCGTATGAGTTAGGAGACTTGATATTCTTTGGTAAAGATTGTGTTAGAGTGAAAACCACTGCATATTCATTGTCAGACACGGCACTTTATTTATTCTACTAACACATTTTTTTCAGTCATGCTAGGGAACACAACCAACACCCTTCTACTCAGTAAGATTTTCTGAAGGACTAAATTAACCCACTGTTTTTGCAAGCAGCCCCTGCTCTGGCAGCCTTCCAGCTGTTCCTCCACAGCTCTCAGCCCATGTCAGGAGACAGAAGCACATAGATTAAAAACCAATAATTGGAAGTAATAACCCTGGGTCAGGATAGCTCTGACAATAATCTACGTTGGCTAAATCCAGCTCAGGGTGTTTTTGCCTAATGGCTACAGCAAAGTAAATCCCCTAGTCAGCACTATACCTTCCAGTTAGGTCTTCAGAGCTCATCTGCAGCCCCTCCTCTGACCTATTTTCTTCGTTTCCCCCTTCCTTGGTGCTGTAGAGACCGTTACACTACATCTTCAAATGCAGACTGCCCAGCCTAATAATACTAGCGAAACACCACAGCCTTACTGCTCCTACGGCAAGGTCAGCTTCCAAGCATGCCAGTTCGCAGGAACAGAGGGAACTCACTCTAACATAGCCACAAGGGGAATAAATAGCAGACTCTTAGCTAGGTAAATTGTTACAACATCATCACCAAGCCCAGGGAAAGAAGAAAATCACTGAACAGCATCAAGGTTAGGAGGGCTTTATTCAGGCATTAAACACACAAAGCAATATACTCACCTGGATGAGGCTTAAAAATGCCACAGATAACAAACAGCAGGGAGTAAATCAGTCCTTCAGATATAAGGAGAAACATTTGAAAAGCAGTCATTAATTTGGCTACTATGATGAGTTCTTCTGTGGTGTAAGCAACAATCCGCTTCACTGCTTCACAGATTCATAGCCTAGGAGGGCCATGAGGAACACTGTGATAATTTAACCTGTCTTCCTGCATGAGACTTCAGTTACCAGCAATCTTTTATAGTGCCTTCAGCTGGCAGTAAAGGGGTGGTTTTGATGAGACATCTTTCATACCTTTGTGTGCGGCTGTTGCCTCACTCCACTCCTCATGGGGATCCTTCTTCCAACTTCACATGAGGGCAGCAGAGAGAGGAAGCCTGGCTGCAGAATGGCCCCATTTTGCTTTATTTTCCTAATCAGGTGCTTCCACTGTTCTCCCACTTTCCTATACTTGCTATCTAAGACTAGCTTTCCCAAGTCTCACACCTTGCACCAAACTCACACCTTCCTGCTACAAGGGCTGTGCTATGTCCACTTATGGAACAGCCCTAGCCTATCTCTCCTATCTCAGGACCCAGAAAACGTCTGAGCTGGTGACCAGAAGCACATCACCACCCTGCCCAAGGGGGGAAAACCACAGTGGAGGCAAGCCAAGGAAACATCATGCCGAAAGGCACCATTGACAGCAAATTCATACTGCATGCTCTCTTTACACACCATGTATAACACCTGTTACACAAATAGCTGAGCAGATTACTGCTACCCAGATACTCATCTACTTTATATGTTGTCATATATGATGCTTATAGTAGACAGCCCTTGAGGGCAGAAATGTGGCTTAGGACTGATATAAGTGCAGGATTTGGGGAATGCTGAATTTCCTATTGGTTATGCAACTACCAGGTAAGCTTAGGTCAATCTTATTATTTCATCTCCCTTTTTATTCTCCATCTGTTTGAAGCAGTAACTGCTGAAACACAATTCCTGCTCCCTACTTGTGTTTTCAGTGCTTATCACTCTCTAAACTATTCTAGTTAGCTTAATAACATACAAAAGGCTTTTACTCACTGAAGCAATGTGTCAAGTTTTTTAACAGATCTCATTTATATGGGACTTACACTACTAAAACAATCAAATTTCCTTTTTCCTAGTTTTTCTCAGAAGTCTCATTTGGCATTATTGAATTTAAAGACACTGGAAATGTCCACTTTTGCCTGTCTGTTGGCTGCACAGGGAAAGAAAAAACGTTGTTACTTGAGAGTGTTTCCATCTAGCCTGGAAATTAACAGCTCTACTGAATCCTAAGATTCTCTCATCTATTAGACTGGGATCTACTGAATATCAGTATTTCATGCCACATTATAAGTATCCCTCAGGTCTTTTTTCCCTTAACCACTTGAATTTTTCACTGGCGAAATTGTGTCTTTTGATCTCTACCTGTTCTGCTTGGGTAAGAGCTTTCCTGACTCTCAAAAAAAAAAAAAAAGTCCTTTCTCTACATAGATCACATCTCCCTTACAGTCTCAGTACTCCAAATAGGTAGTATAATCAAGGCAAATTCAGGGCAACTGTCATCTTCCTGTATCTAGTTTTGATGTATGCTACCCTTGCTGCAGGGTTGAAGAAGAGCTTGCGAGCACAAAAACTCAAGTTTTTTTCCTCAGTTTATCACTTCTGACAAACCTAATTTATGCTCTGACTTCACCCCAGCTAAAACAACCATATTCACTAAGGTATTATAAATGGCAAAGCACTGTGTAGTTTTGCCCAAGTTTTGATATAAAAACCCATTCAGACACATCATTTTCAGGCATTTCCTTTCTTGGACGATGCTCCTGTTCAGTTCTGCCAATTGATATTTGTCCTATCACAGTGAAATTTGGTAACCAAAGCTTAATTGCTTAAAGTCACTAAATGCAAAGCGAGGTCATGAAAGTTGTGTCATGGTACTACTAATGAAGACCCTCAACCTCTTGTGATTGCAAAACTCCACTGCGCTAAGCTGTATGAAGGCAACCAGTACCACCATATTCTTCACTCAAGACTGAAGTATATATAAAATGTTAAGGGAGACTGCATTTCCAGAGAAAAGGAATTGCATAAGGAGAAGCAAAAATAAAATCTAATTTCCTGTGCATTGCTGTCTCACTGTTCACTGCAAGCTCCAATTTAAGTTTTCTTCTGCTTGAGTCACTTATTGGGGAGCATCTCCCATGTGGTCTTTCTAATTTCTAATAAGATTCAAGTACACAGTGTAGCTTTTTCCTGTGTTTGGCACATAAAGGATCTGTGTTTTTCTTCCCTCTCTTCTTCTACCCACACATCATCAAAACAGAAATTTAATTATCTTTTAGATGGCTATCACTGTGTTGAATTTGGTTTCAAAGGTCAGTGAAAAGGGACACACAGATGCACAGCATGAATGGGCATGTCTAATTTCCATAGGAAACCAGGCTTAAGAATGGAAGATTTACAAGGAAAATAAGCCACACTTTTGGTCACAGCAACACATTAATTTGAAACATTAAACTGCTGAAAATAAAAAATTATTTGTATCTACTGGCCCTCACTCTTGGGGGTGTAAATCCTCACATCTCCCCAGATGCCATTGAATTTACATTCATGAATACCAGTAGCCAAATAATTTCATGTTTATAAGGATGTGTGTCACTTAACAAAGTAAGAGAGTATCTCTAGACCAATACACAAGCATGCATAAGCATATGTGCAGTTAGGTATCACAGAGCATTCACAAGGAAATGTCACAACAGTTCCATTCCCAAAGGTATTTGCACCCAAGTTAAGGACAAAGGTGTATCATACTTGCAGTGGGAAGCTGCCTGGGGTAAAAACAGAGGCACAAGACATTAATTTTTTTTCCCTCTTTCACAAGCTCATGAAAGTGGCTTTCTAGTGGACCACTTGAAAGTCACCTCCACCAATCTGAAACTTGGCTGAGGAGCTCAGTCTTCCTTTATTACTGCGTAACTCTATTAAAGCTCTCAGTGGAACTAATGCATGAATGTCCCAGCCAATTTTACTTTTTGCATTAAAAAAGAAAAGCACACACTAGGCTATTGAAAATCATTATGAAGAATTTTAATCATAGCAAATGTGTCTGAACAGTTCTCATAAAATCAGTGCTTCTACATGTACAAAGGACAATACTCCAGAGGATGGACTACAAAAATACCACGATTAAAATGGGATAGGAGAAAGTTAGAAACTCAGCAATGTTTGAGATGCTTTCTGAAACAGACAAAGCATGGAAAGAGTGTTTCTCCAGACTTCCAGATTTATCGACAGCACTTTGATTTCACCTTTATAAAGTCAATATTTGGCAAGGTTTTGACAACTCATGTATCTATAGAGGCTGCTGAGCCCTTCACGAGATAAGAAGGGGGAAGTAGTCTAAAACCAAGTCAGATATGTTTCTTCTGAAACATATCAAGGACTTCAGTTCACAGGCACAGAACAGTGCCAGCCTGCTTGTTTAGCTAGAATATAATTAACAAGGGTGCAGAGGGAGCATAGGAAGCACAAGGGGCCATATAAAACAGAGTGTAAAACAAAAGACAGTGGTAGAGATGTAGGAGAGCCATGTAATACCTGTGTGCCCGAGGCTAGACTCTACCTTCCAGCCTCTGTTGCAACTATTAACTAGCCTGAAATCAGGAGGGGAAGGAAAGAGGCCATTGGCACTACCAGGCAGAGTGAGGCCTTTCTGCCTTTGATTCTTAAAATAAGAGCCAAATCTTCATTCAGCTCTTGTTTTAATTAACATATTAAGTGCATGAATAAGTACACTTGTTCATATGTCTCCAAGGTTGGCACTGAGATAGAGAATTAGCTCTCACTTCAAAGCAGCGCTGAGGGAGGACACTTCAGCTGACGCAAAGACTGTTCAGTGATTTTCCTTTGCCTTTTTCTTTTTATCATCTGTCAAAGCTTATTTGCCTTTGCCAAAAATAAACCAAAAACCACCAAAAAACCCACAAAACCCTAACCATTCGAGTATCCCTGCTCCCGCTCCCACAATCCTTCTTACCTCCCCTAGTAACACAGAAACCTTTGTGGAGAGGGATAATGCAAAGACGAGTCCCGGGGGATGGGCTGCTTGAGCTTACACCTCACTTGCAATGCCTTTGGAGCAGTTAGGGATACTATAGTTGAAGTAATCTGAACTGATACCAACAGCAAGTAGCTCAAAATACATTTCAGGAAGCTGACAAGCAGATCCCCTAGAGAATACATGCATGTGTGCAGTCAGTACTGCCCTCTCCACTGCAGTCCAGTACCCCACCAGCCCACTAGTCTCAAACCACGGGGACTGCAGTAGGAAGAATGTCTCATTGCAAGGACTGCCACTGCTCCCTCTTTGCTTTCCAGCAATAACTGACTGCATCTGCTGTCTCCTGGGAGTTACAAATATTTTTCTTCTCAGAGGTCGTCTGCTTAGCAAGGTTTAGTCTCCACAACGGGAAGCCTATTGGGATTCTTTTGGAGCATAGTTGAAATTCAGGGGTATCTCTGCTTTCTCTTAACAGAGTTTAAATAGATACAGAACAGATGGTATAAACGTGGCCTGAATGAAGAACAGCTTTACTCTTCTTTTTGTTTTTCCTAGTGCCTGGTTTTTTTTTTTTCCAAAAAACCAATTATGAGCAAAATGAGGGTGGGTGAGGAGGGAGGAGGATGAGAAATACTTTTTAGAGCCTGTCACAAAAAACCATCTGAGCAACACGCTAACTCTCAGCGCAGTGACAGACACAGCACTCTGCGATGAGGCAACCTCCTTCAGGGCTACCCTTCTCATCTGAAACTGAATAGAAGGACAGGTTCTCCAGTTTGTGGGATTCTGGGTGGTTGGAGGAGTTCTATGTTTGTGATGACTTAGAAAGCAGAAGGAATCTTATAGAGAGGTTCACATGTTTCTTTTAAACCTTAAAAGTCATATCTACAGCAGAGGAATCATAAGACCCCACCCTCTAACCAGAGATGTTATATCAACAAGGAGAGCACTTGCAGTGTGTCCTCACAGGACAGTTGTTTCAACAGAGGTTTGTCGTAGGTCGCATACATGTTTTGCCAAGTTCAACACCTGTCCCAGGACACCTCCTCACCTTGAACAACCAAGAAAGCACAGCCAGGCTGTGCTGGAACGATATAACCAAATTCCCATCTTCCTTTCACAAAAGTCAGGTTGCTGACCCAACTGAGAACTTAACAATCCCTTAAGAAGATGGATAATTTGCTTTCAAAATTGCTAGGTATCTCTTTATCAAAGGCTGCTTGCTTTAGATCTGTAAAATAAGGACTGCCACTGCATATAGTATATGTGAAAAAAATGCTCAGAGGCCAAGCCTACTAACAACTTTGAAGGAGGCGTAAGACCGTGGTGTGATCTCAGAGAACTGACAGTCACAGATAATTCCACATATAGTTCTCTGTGCATTCAACATCCAGGAAGTCCAGGTTCTGCATATTTCAGCAGGCATTTTAAACTTAATAGGCTGCACATGACATTTCATTAAGATTTTGGTGCTAGTGCAGTTTTCAGCTGTTAGGAGGTTTATGAGGTATTACCAAACAGAAGCACATACATGCATTTTAAAATTCAGCAGGCTTAATCTAAGTCATGAATATGGATTTTCTTCTTATCTTCCCTCTCTATCAAAGGAAGTGGAATTGCAAAATTATTGTCACTGATACATTGAACAAAATAAAACAAAAAGAGTTGTTAATCAATTTTAAAATCTTATCTTAAAAAAACAGATCATGCAAATAATTTCTAGTCACTCAGTTGTTGTTTGTTATTTTGCTATTGCTTTTTTCCCAAAAATTTTAGGTCTACAGTAAAGAAATAATAGTCCAAAATACTTAGTTAGAAAGGATCTGTGGTGATAACAGAGGACAAAGAGGTATTGCAAATAAGACACTGTATGGAGCCCTGGAGATATAACTGTTTCTGTGGAAATGTTACCATTTTAATCACTGAAAATGCAGTAGAAATTCACAGTCATTCATATATAAAAGGCAATTTCCTCCTTGCAAACCTGCAGGGAAACAGGATGGCCAAACAAAGGGCAGAAGAAAGAGGAGGTGGCATGTTCATAAGGAAGCAGTACAAAGTGCTTTTTAAGCTTTTTGTTATAAAGGACAAAAGAAAGAACCCAAACCTAAAGATGCCAAGCATCAATACTAACAAACACAGACAGCATCTGGGGTATTAGAAAATATCCTCATTTATCCACTACTCCTGACAACATTTCTCTTGATCCCAGAGGTTTGCAGAAGCTGCTGTATGATTGTTCTGCCTGGACGGCTGCCGAAAGACATTCAGTGTGCAATTCTTTGTTTATCACAAAACTAGGCTCCTTGCTGGTAACATTTTACAACTCTTATCACACTGTTCAATCTAGATACAACTGTCCAAATCTGGTCTTCTCTAAACCAGAGATCAAAAAGGAAAAGAACAAATGATTTAAGTGTCCATTGCAGTTAGCCAGTTTAGCAAATATAAGCATGGATTTAGTTGTATAAACCTGTAGTTTTAGCAAATCTCTCAGCATTTCAGCACAGCAGGAAAGAAGCTATTAGAATTCAGTTTATTTCTCCTGATTTTTTTTTTAAATTGTCATCGCTCTGGATTCCTGGGGTGGTTTTTGGAGTGAGTTTGAATGGCAAGCTTTCCGCCCCCCCCCCCCCAACCCTCCCATGAGTTAAGAACTCTCAAGTATTTACAATGAGCAATTAAAAACAGGAGTTATAGAAATACAGGTTTCTACACTCAAGTGCTTCAAAACAGCTGCCTTATGGTATTACATAGTCTATCCTAGTCAATACGCTTTCAAATTTCAAAGTCAAACCTTCCCCAAAGCAAAGCTTATTACCTCAAATGTTCTTTAAGAATTGCACAGACAAGTCAAGTGTCAAGAAACAAACACCTAAGTGTAAAGTCCACCTCTAGTCATGAAAGTATTAAAACATGTGTGACTGAATCCCATCGTTTTCCATAGATTTAAAGCTTTAGTGCTTTCTCAGTTAGCACATTTTCCTAAATCATGCCCCAAATATTTCAATAAATTTTTTAGCAAATCTTTGAGAAACATCTGTGACTATTATTCCAAATAATTTAAGCAAGAAATTATTCATTTGCAGTTCAATCAGCAAATTGGCCATGCTTGGGAACTGAGCTCCCTTTTATGCTTGTAGTCAGGCACAAGTCTACCACATGACATGCTGCTTTGAAGGTACTGCAAGATACATCATCGTTCTTAAATACTTCACAGTGAGATCATATACTTAACAATGTCAGCCTGAATTCAAATCATCTTGCAGGGGAAGATTTTTTTTCCAGATCTTAAGTCAGATGTAACCCCCAGTGATTCAAATCCACTCTGCACATGCAAGCATCTATAGGGCAATGCTTCCCAAAAAGACCAGCACCATGACAGCACACGCATTAGTTCATAATTCTCAAAACAGGCAACTAAATAACCTTCAGCATGAAACCACTCAGGCTTCTCATTCTTTTGTTTATGCCACCTTGAAAATCAAGGCAGAAAACTACAAACCTCCAATCTAACTTACTGGTTTATTTCCTGTAAGCTGGAAAAGGGAAAACAGAGTCCTTATTTTTTAAATAAAAAGTAAAAAAGAAAGACTTGGGGAACTACAGGCCAGTCAGTCTCACCTCTGTGCTCAGCAAGACCATGGAGCAGCAGATCCTCCTGCAAACTCTGCTGAGGCACATTGAAAATAAGGAGGTTATTGATGAAAACAAACATGGCTTCACCAAGGGGAAATTGTGCCTGAAGGATGTGATGGTGACCTTTTACAACGGGGCTACAGCTCTGATGGATAAAGGAAGAATAATTGACATCACCTGCCCAGACTTGTGCAAGGCACGTGACACTGTCCCACACCACATTCTCATCTCTAAATTGGAGAGAAAAGGATTTGACAGATAGACTACCCAGTGGATAAGGAATTGGCTGGATGGCCATACTCAAAGAATAGTGGTCAATGGCTCTGTGTCCAAGTGGAGACCAGTGACAAGAGACATACTGGAGGGGTCGGTATTGGGACCAGTGTTGTTTAATATCTTTGTCAAAAATGCAGACAGTGGGATTGAGTGCACACTCAGAAAGTTTGTAGATGACAGCAAGCTGTGTGGTGTGGTCAACACACTGGAGGGAAGGGAAGCTGTCCAGAGGGACCTTGACAGGCTTGAGAGCTGGTCCTGTGCAAATCTCATGAAGTTCAACATGGCCAAATGTAAAGTCCCCAACCTGGATTGGGGCAATCCCAAGCACAACTACAGGCTGGGCACAGAATGGATTCATAGCAGCCCTGAAAAGAAGGAACTGGGGGTGCTGGTGGCTGAGAAGCTCAACATGAGTTGGCAATGCATGTTTACAGTTCAGAAAGCCAACCATATCCTGGGCTGCATCAAAACAAGTGTGACCAACAGGTCAAGGAAGGCAGTTCTGCCATCTACTGCATCCTCATGAGACCTCACCTGGAGTAGTGTGTTCAGTTCTGGAGTCTTCAGCACAGGAAGGACATGGATCCTTTAGAGGGAGTCCAGAGAAGGGCCACAAAGATGATCCAAGGGCTGGTGCATCTACCATCCAAGCTAGATGCATATGGTATATATGAGGACACATTGAGTGAGTTGAGCTTTTTTAGTCTGGAACAGAGAAGCCTCAGGGAAGACCTTATAGCAGCTTTCTGGTGCTTAAAGGGAGCATACAGGAAAGCTGAGGAGGGACATAAATTTTATCTGGGAGTGGTAGGGATAGGATGAGGGGTGACAGTTTTAAGCTGAAAGAGGGTAGATTTTCTTGGAACGGGTTGCCCAGAGAAGCCATGAAAGCGCCACTCCTGGAGGTGTTCAAGGTCAGGTTGGATGAGGTTTTGAATTTGGAAGGTGTCCCTGCCCATGGCAAAGGGGTCGAACTGGATGATGTTTAAGATCATTCCCAATCCAAATGATTCTATTCTCCAATGAGTGCAATAGTGGTATCAAATAGCCACCTCTTTTCTTTGTGGTTTCTCTAATTTCATAGGTTCAACAAATCCTGTCTTTAGCTGTCTAGCATTCCAACATTGCCAGCTTCATAATTTGTGCTTAGAGATGGCCACCTGCTTTTCGACATGCAGTGAACAACAGATGAACGGACATGCAAATAAAACAAGTTTTTATTTTAACCAATGCGACATATCTGTACACACAGAGAATTCAAGATTACTTTATTTTGCATCCCAGCTTCTTCCTGCTGAACTCCTGTTCAGCTTGTGTTAGAGTCCTCAGCTTCAATGATGATTCAGCACCCTAAATGATTTCTGCACATCCTCTGAGTTTTTGGTTGGGTGGGAAACTGAACATTTGACAAAGACAGCCTCCTAGCTCAAAGGTGTTGAAGGAAATGCAAGATCTGGAGTTTCACTGCCATTCTTGAGATACAATTTGACAGAAATGACATATGCAGGCCACTCCAAAACATGGTCAGTGGATGGTTTTGCACATACAGATCTGCATTTTCAGGCTACTGCCTAAAGGTCTGTTTATTTCCAGTGTCCTCCTTCTGCACCTTTCCTTCAATCTTTCAAACCAGTTCAGGCCAAGTCTGTATGTTGTCTTCAGGCCTTCAGATATGCTTTATGCATCTCTGTATTGAAAGCCCTCTGCTTGAACTTAAGACTCCTGAAAAACTAAAAGCCCGGGCATCTGGCTGTTCCGGGTGGACATCCCAGCCCGGAGGCACAGAGCAAAGATGTGGCTCCTCACCTGAACACCAGGCAAAACATCATTTGTGGAGTGGTGAGTTATCTGACAGCAACAGGAGTTGGTTTGCAGGAGACAGGTCAAAGGGAATAGCAACTCGTTCCCATGAAATGTGGGTAGTGATACCCAGACTTCATGCTACCAAGCTATTTCAGCATCTGATCAATAGAGCAGCATAAAGTACATGATTTCCCTGCGATTGCCTAGCCTGATGCCCTTCCACTAATCCTCTCTACTACAAGTAAGCATGTGCTATATGCATACAAATCTTTGAGCATGGAAACACACCCCTGTGCTCATACGTGTAGGGGTTCCATGCATGTCCACAAGTCCCCATTTCATCCCGTTGTTTAAATGTTTCAGTGATACAGATGTGAAGAGTGAAAACAGACAGGCTGATCTGAAGATGAATAATGGCAATAGAAAACACTTTCTTCTTCTAGTTGTGAATCTTATCAAATTCCTCATAATTGCCTCTAATGTTCAGGAACATGCTTAGCACAAAAATTACTGGAATTATTTAGAACTAAAAAATGTATTGAAGCATAAGGAAATACTTGAAAATGTATTTTGCAAACATTTATTAAGCATTGAATTTCACTATACTTGGAAGGTAATTTTTTTCATTAGAGATGTTCAGGGCAACTTAAGAAATGTCTGAAAAATTGTTCAACTTCAGGATGAAGCAAGCTGCTTAGCTTGTTGACATAAGCATGCAATAGGTAAAGTAACTAAGAGAAAGAACACAACACCCCAGCTGTGAGGTCTACAGACAGCGTGTAGCACCAGAAAGGTCACTAAGATACTGTAAATCCATTGCAACATTTCCAAACAATCTTGCCCTACTGAAGCTCTTAGAGAGAAAGCTTTGCCTTCAGGGCCAGCAGCTCCTTCGACAGTCTCCCAGATGATGCTGCAACTCATCTGCTGCCACGTATCTTCTTCCCTCCATCCACTCAGAAAAAGTTTGGAAAAAAAACAAATCTCAAGACACACTTTCTGTGCAACTAGGATAAAGAAGCACTTCAACTGCAACATTTACTTGAGATGCGTTCACTTGACATGCAAATGTCTCATGCTAGTAGGCCACCTTCTCTGGGGGCAGTTTAGCTGTGGGCACCGCTCCATTCTGTGACTGGGAGGAGGCAACATCCTCCACTACCTGGCATTGCTGTGAAAAGATCCAGGGAACACAGAGATTTGCAGCAGTTCAGACAGCAGATTGGTGCCAGGAGATGTGATATTAGGACAACTACAGAAGAGCTCAAATCACATGTGAATTATTGAGTTTTGGTTTAGCCTTATTGTGAACCTTACAAAACCAGTGTAACAACAGCCAACTCTGGTCCAGAAAAGTATTTGCAGTATTAGAAAGGTTCACTGCCCTGGGCTCCAGCAAAAAATAACATCACTAGGAAGGGGAACTCATGGGGAAGAAGGAGCTGGTGTGTCAGTCTGTATATTACATGTTTAAGTCAAGATCAGTAATCCCCCACTTTCATAAGCAAATGTCTACTTAGAACACTGAAATCATCTGATTAAAACAGAAAAGAAGAAAAATCTGTTGTGCGGCTCAGAAGTCAACAACTATAATTCTGTATTCCAAGGTAAATAAAACATGAAAAACCTTTCACTGTTTACCACAATCCACACTTAACACTTTGCCTCAAAACACCGAGAGCGAATTTCAACCATCCCCTCATAAAATACAGAGCAATTCTAACAAATTCCCTTCCATGCTCTTCCTTTGGTGGCAAAGTAACAGAGGTACCATAATTCACTTGATAGCACTCTTTTTCTGCTAATTTTTATTCAGACTGAGCTTCATTAATAAAGATGAAACTTTGGACTCATGATTGCTCCTTGTTTACAAAACATCCAGGTTCCTTTACATCTTGGTTAAGCATGAACAATCACTGAACACACAATTTCCTAAAAAAATCCTGCATACCAAAGTTGCATATTTTGAATTTTTAAAATTCACTAAACAGAATTTCACAGAGTGAACCCTAAAGTCTGTTTGCACAAGCCAAAAATGGGAGATGGGACCCTCCAGGAAAAAATAACAAAGCTGGACTCCAGCACATGCATCCTTCCCACTAAAAAAGGAAATAAATACACATTCATACCAAGTAATTTGCTCTAAAAATGCAGATGCTTGAGTAATTACATATAAGGTTTTAGTATAAATTTTGGTTGCTCAAACAGTAGTGAGTCACAGTAAATTTCTTTCTTTTTTTTTTTTTTTCCTGGTGGAACAGGGCAGTGATTTCTTACTGAACATCAGGGAACCAAGACTAGCCAGAACCTGATGATTTTGACGTAAGTCCAAAAGTGTTCCTCCACAGAGAAAAATTACAAAGGCAAGGCCATTAAAAAATGTAGATAGCAGTATCACTTTTTAATGCCAGGTATTGGGCAAAGAAATGGCACAGATTGCAGTGCATTTTTAAAGTAGTATGACTATCAACATATTTGAGAAACATTTTAACACTGTACATTACAACAAACTACTTAGTTCACTTCTACACGAGTCAGCAAAAGATCTAGAAGATTCAACATGATATGGCAGCTACAAATTTAAAATGATAGTCACAGTCTAAAGCCAGAACAGAAACATCTCAGGAAGTTCTATTTATAAAAAGGAAGGAATGTACACACCATGAACGCACGTGCATGCACGTGCATGCACGCAGACAAATATCTTGAGGTTTTACTTATTGCTCTTACACAAGTCTGAGAGCAGGCAAATGTCTGGATCAGAAATTAGGTCAAACATGCATTTCAGCAGGCACAAAAAGTACAGGAAATTGATATTAACAAAACAATGTACTTCATTAGGGAATACAGGATGGTATTCTGCTTATATTTTACATCATTAAACCGGATAAACACCAGCTCTGCCTGTTGCACAATGTATTATGCAGTGTGGCGTTTTAACCTAATTTCTGATTTCTCTTTCATACTATACCCTCTGTGTAGGGATGAAGAGAGCCAGTTTCCAAGACAGCTATTCTTTGCAATGCCAAACCTTGGCCACAAGAGCTTCAGTTGAGCCAGTACAGCTAGATTGAAGTTAACATTACCAGCACTGTGTCTCCAGGACCTGCTCTTTGACTGCCTTGTGGTTTTGTGTAATCTTTGACAACTCAGATAAGTTGCTGCAAAACACATCAGTGCTGTTCTCAGAATAGCTGCAGCTATGCTTGATGCTCCTGGCACACTCATCAGTCGCTACAGGGGATAAGGCAGTAGAGGGTCAAGTCCTGTATCTGGTCACTTCCTTAAGAGTCTAATAAAGGCAAGATTTTTTGTCATCATTGTTAACTGGCTTTCCTTTACACAATAAGCAGCGTAGCATGGGATGTCAGTAGAAATCTGGCTACCTATTGGCAACAAGAGACTAGCACATTCAGAAGACACATTTAGGAATTCCTGCCGTTCCCTACTGCTACCAAATGAAACATGCTGCAGTGGTGTCCATGTATTACAATACTCTTAAGTCAGTTTCAAGGCATACTGTACATGGGCCTTGCACTAAAAAGGCATTGAATGTGTTATCTGAGGATGGTTTATTTTTTGCTGTGCTATGCACAAATATGACACTAGGTAAGAATCAGCACAATGGTTCCTTTCCATACATGATGGAACACACATCATAACAATTAAGCACCATACATGCTACTCTTCAGTTAACAGGAGCTAAAAAAAATTGTTTGGGAACAGAGAGGGGCCAAAATCCAGCACAAAGTTAGAGGTATGTTCCTGATGGAAGTCCCAGCTGAGAACATTTATTGTGAACCAGCAACTGAATTGTGACATAACCAGAAAACCACCAATGTCTACAGGGCCAGCTTGGGTATGGCATAGTAAAAATTATGTTCTCCATTATTATAACATGGCATTGAGTGGAGCTGCAGGTAAACAGCAAGAGGTCACATTTCCAGGAGGTTACACTTTGTATTTGCAAAAAGCAGCTGTGCAAACCAATAGCTTTCTTCCATCTTATTAACGGTCTAGCATGTGCCCCTCAATCCAATCCCTAATCTCACATAGATTTCAGCATTCATACTTGCCAAATACCCAAATTCACACTGAGTTCTATCTTACTCATGAGCAGTACTGCTAAAGCTAGAGGGACTGCTTAATGTAGTGAAGGTTCTGGAATATGGTTCTTTGCAAGAAGCGAACTGCAAATGAATTGGGTTTCATGACACTCACACTTCCTGTGTTTTTTTCAATCCTGTCCTTGCAAACACCAACATTTAGAAGACTGAAACATATGGAGAGGCACTGTTATGCTCACCCAGACATTTTGATACCAGGACAGGCACAGTGGTTTAGGTAAACCACCCAGTAGAGGGTTAGGTTGGCCTGGGTTCTCCTCACAGCTGTCACTGTCTCTTACTAGATGATTGCATATAAGGGTCCTTGGTCTCAGTTGGGATGGTAAGGCTTGCTTAGAGCAACTCCTCTCTCATACTACCATCCATGAGAACACAGTTGCATCTCCTAGGCAAGAGGGAGGCAAAACAGGTCTAACATCTTCAATAAGAAAACCCAACCTCTAGAAAAATAATTACAATGACCCATTTGTTCAGTAATGGCTATGAAGGCCAGGTTGTTAGGAAGTCCTGCTGTCAGACTGGAGGTTAAACAATATGTCCAATGTTTGCCATTCAAAGCCATCCTTCGTGTGAAACCAATTAGGCACAAGTGTTTTGGCTGCATTTTTAGGTACTCCTCCTAGCCCGCTTTGCTCCCTGCTTGGAAGCTCCTTCACAGAAAAGATGCTGGAAGTGCCGCTTCCCTGTAGTTGAAAAAAATTGGGGGAAATGTAGAGGCAAAAGACACACACCATGGAACAAAATGATTGCTTGTAAAACATTTCCTTTTAAAAACTACTGTACAACTCCCTAACTTGGATCAATTAATGTGCAGTTTAAAAGATAAAAAATGCATTACCAGCTAAATGATTTCTTGATTTTCCAAGTCTCCCTCCCCCAATTACAAAATAATGTGTGTGTGGACTGGTACTGAATACCTTGTACAGAATTGCACACTAATTCTCCTTTAATTCTACATGGAGCAGTTTTGATTTTAATCTACTGTGTTTACAGAAGAGCCCATACCATATACTGTACAGTATAACCAGCTACGTGGATGTCTTTAATTTCATAACACGATTAAAAAAAAAATCACTGTTAAGTTGCAGTCCCTTTGATAAATGACTATGGTGATGCATGCAGTCCTCCTCAGTGCTGTTGCTGCCAGAAACAGGTCGTGATTTTCTCTGCACACTGCGTTGCACCAGCAGGGGCTGCGGCCAGGCCAGTGCGTTGCTGCCCCAGTGTTCTGCAGTCATTGGGCAATGCTGCGGTGAATTGTCTTGCTCGATACCATCATCACCACCAACCCGACCCAACCCCTAGGGGAGCACATTCCCCCTCCTTGCCTCAACCACAGGAGATCACTGTGAAGCGCTTGGAAATGCATGACATGTTGTGGAGGACAATGCCCAGGAGGAAGACCAGGACGCAGGCCACCAGGATCACAGTGCAAACACCCGACCAGGTGGAACTTTTCACAACACCTCTCCTGTCCGGTTCCTCTGCTCCCCCCTCGGCAGGAAGGCTGCCCTGCAGCGGCTGCTGCTCCGCTGGGATCGTCACCATCGCCAGGGACTTCTGCTGGCCACCAGGCAGAAGGCGGCAGCCAATGTCTCCTGGCAGTAGCGCCCTCTCCTTGGAGAGGGGCAAGGGCAGCATGTAGCACCCATTGCTGGGGAGTTTAATGAATACGGGGGTATGCTCTGAGGTATGGGGGATTGCAATGACGGCGATCACCTCAGGGTCATCAGGCAGCTGAGACACCGAGTACCCTGGCGGCAGCTTGGTGATCCCACGGCACCAGGGGCAGCGCAGGTCCTTCTGGCTGGTCCTCATCTGCTGCAGGCACACTGAACAGCAGGTGTGTTTGCAGTCCAGCAGCTTGGGCCGCCGGCGGGGGCTGTAGTAGTTGAAGCAAATCTGGCACTCCAGCAGAGAGTCCTGGGATAGAGTCTCCATGGCAGCTGGCACAGGGAGGTACAGCAGCCTTACGAGGAGGCTCACCCTCGTGCCCCACAGCCAAGGCACAGCACTAGACTGGCTGCTGCTTCTCCTTACAGCAGTGCCTGTCTTCCAGCTTCTTCTCCTCAGGGCAGTGCTGGGCAGCGGCTATGAGGAGCACAGGAAAACCTCCAGCCTGAACCTTTCAGTACCTGAGACAAACAAAAAAAGTGAGGAATGTGTTACTTACAGGAACTAGTAGGAACAAGAGTTCAGCTAAGCAAGAACGAAAACTAGTTCTGACCTTGTAAACTGGAAGGAGAAAAATTCATGACCATTAATAAGAAAGCATCTTCCCACTGGCTTCACAAAACTGCTCAACTGGAAATCTTCAGGTCAGATACCACTAAATCTCCCTCCCCACCACCACCACCACCCCAACTATAAAATCCCTATCAACCTACCAGTTCACCACTCACAGTTGTATTTATACCCCTAAGAGGGGAGGCTGTCGCTCACTAAGCAGCAGGTCAATATGACCTCCTGTCATATTTTCAGGACTTTTCAGCCCTTCCTGCACCTTAACAAGTGTTCTCATTTAATCCTTTAAACCCCTGAGGATTTTTAACTATTTGGCTCAATCGCTAAATCTGCATGAAGCATGAAAGAAAGAAAAAAATGTTTAAATGGATGCATTTCTACAGGCTTCTGCCTCAGCATCAATGAGCAATTTGCACACAACAAAAAAGAATGGCATGTCTTTTAGTCAAATCAGCTGTTTGCCTGGTTACACTAGCAGCTTATAGAACGTGGTCCGCTGAAACATAAACCTTCTCACTGATGACAGCTTCACCCAAGACAAAGGGCTCTGTTTAGACCCAGGACTGCCAAAGGCCACAGAGAACAATCTGTTAATGCCCTGAATTAAACAAATATTGTTACTAGTTTTGTTCTAAACTATTCATTATAAAGGGATTCTTGCATTTCCCCACTTGGTTCTTACAGCTATGCAAAAAACGGCAGTTGTGTTTACTTTCACAGTGAGTTGTTTAGCTTGCTTTGGTTCTAGTCTCTTCAGTGCATGATAAAATACGAAGGGGGGGACTTTTTCACAAATTTTTACATTGTCTTCCTTGCTGTATTTGAAGAAGTATGAACTTACATCCAGAGAATACAATAAACATAAAATATTTGCATGGTGACCTCTGATCTTCTCTTACTGCAATGTTACTCCCAAAACAGAGTTAATACCTGAGAACCACAGCTGTTGGAGGACTTCTTCCTTTCCATACAAATATTGCTTGCTCTTCCCTCCATAGCAACGAGGTTGCAACATGTTAATCGATGAGTGAGGTCAGCAAACCAGAAATAACATAGTTCAAGAAGAGAAGGTAGGCATGGACAGGGGGTTTGCAATGCAGGACAGCCCTCTGGACCACACTGTATCATATCCTGCTTCAGGCAGTTACCAGTGTTTGAGTAGGAAAAACAAAACCCACGTCATCTCTTCAGATGCTAACAACTGATATCACCAATGTTGGCATAACTGGTCCTGTTGCTGATTTTGTAACAGCATCAGATTTTGGCTCACGAGGCACTTCAGCAAACACACAGTGACAATCCTGACTCAGGAGGGAGCAGGGGCTGCAGTTATGAAGGCAAGAGCTTGTGAAACACAGACAACAACTGCAGGAGTAAAGAGCACGTGTTGGCTGCCCAAATGGCACTTTTGGGATGCTCTGCCATGGCAGAGAGGCTACCGCTGGGAGGGACACCGCCAGCACAAAGCATGGGGTCCTTCTCTGCACCAGCACCACATGACACATGGCATTAACACACATCCCATGGGCAGAGGGAGCCCAAAACTGCAACAAAGGGTGATGACTGTTTACCACTCACACACAGGCCACACCAAGGGAAAGTGGAATAAAATGAGCGGAGGTTTTATCTTCTTTATCCTTTCCTTCCTGTTACTACCTCTGCATCCCTATGGAAGGGAAGGTGGCACCGGTGGCACAAAGACAGTCAGAAAGGATCATTAAAAGACTATGGCACAGCTGAGAGTGAAAAACAGAAGAGAGCTACCCCACAATGCTAGGCAATTCCCAGCTGAAAAAGATGAGATGAAAGCCACATTAGAAATTAGTTACAGGAACTCAAGAAGGAATTGCTGAAGCCATCAGATCCAGTTTTCAGCTGCAAGCAACCTAGTAATGGCTTTACATTTTGCACAGAAGTATCCACACAAAATCTTCAGTCACACACTGCCCAAGCTAAATCTGAGCTCAGATACTTCAAGATGCAACTCTGACCTGCTTTATCTGTGAATGCATATAAAAAAAGCAACTAGAACAATACTGCAGTATTATTGAAAGAAAAAGCCCCAGTGCCTCTAAATTCACAAGGAAAGGCTTAGGTTTAACATCAGAGCAGAAGTACTCCTTCCACAGATGTAAATCAGCATCTCTGCATCAAAGCTCTGCCCTCCACATTTTGGATGTCAATGAACTGACTGGGGGAGTTCTCTGATCTCATTTTGCTGTCATCCATAACCAATCTCTGCACTTACAGATTTAAAAGTAAACCATTTTCTATTGCTGTGAATGTGATTGGGATAAAGATAATTTTTCTGACCTCATATCCCTGGTCCAGGAATCATATACTCAATGTGCTATCAAGCCCTACATTCCCTGTCCCAGTGACATACTTGTCGCAGAAGATCAGTGCTAGGGCAGAATGAGATGAGGTATTCAGAACTGAGGAATAAAAAAGAAGTCACCTCTCCACAAGAGCAAACAGTGGTGGCCTAGGGAAAAAAAGAAGAAAGAACATCCCAACAAGATCTTGGCTGCTCTGTACACTAAGTAATGCTGCTAAGTGTGCCTCTACAAGATCAAAGTTTTAAAATGTTAGTCCAATCTATAGGAAGAAAAAGGAAAAGAACAGAGACAATTTAAAAGGGTAAGATAAAGCTTGCCAACTAGGTGGCATACATTGTTCCGACACGTGCAAATATATTTGCAGAAGCTGTAAATGTAGCAACATCATCATTTTGACTCAGTGCTCAGTCAATCAAGGAAACAGCCACTTGTAACTGTGTGTCTGGAAGTCACACATTTTTCTTTTTTTTTTCTTTTGTTAAAGAACAACTAAAATCATTCTTCCAAGTAACAAGGTTGCATTGTGCATCTATCTATACAGAATTATGACTTTCTTACTGTCCCAAAATGTCTCAAACAATGATTTTGACGAACCAGTAGCAACAACATTAGCACGATTCCTTCAGAATATGTCTAAAGGCAAGTTAAAGAGTAGCCACGGCCATTAACTCCTTGGCCTTTCCTAACATGGTCTTGTTCAAAGGTTGGATATGTAGCTTCACGGCTGCAATATAGCTTTATTCCCAACACTACTGCAAGCCTCACAACCCTCCTACACTCTTCCACAGCTCAGTTTAGGAATAAAAGGCAAGCCATCATCTACAATAACAATTAAACTGCATAATATCTATTCAATTCCTCTTGCAGTACATAGTTTAGAAGGAAAAAGCCACAGAAGTTCTGTCAGCACTCTTATACCACTTGACTTCAATAACTACGCCAATATTTAATACTGCAGCAGGTCTCCTCTTGGACAGATGATTGAGCTCTCTAGTTTGTGTTTAACACCCCAATACCAGTTGGAGGTACTGAGCTAACACAGGTGAACACCTTGCTTGAAGCTTACTCAGACTGGATTATTCTCAGTGCTTTTAGCACAAAGGGAGGAGCCAGGCTGCACATGAGGGTACAGCTGGCATCAGCACAAGCCCCAAAACATTTTTACCATTATTTGCTTGCATCATCCACTGACAGCCATGTGGGGTAAGGGGACTTTTGACAGGAAAGCGGAGGAAGAGCAGGAATCAGAAAATGTTGTTAGGAATATCTGTAGGTCTCCACAAGAGAGACAGCATCTGTTTGTGTGCATATGGGCACACACGTTGGAAGGGAGGGCTGTGGAATATGACAGTGAAACCATACACATAGACAGAGGCAATTGTAAGTGCAAAAAGCAACTCTGCCTGGTGCAAACCTGACAGGAACCAGTAGCCCTTCAGGGCTGAAATCTAACTAGTAACATAAATAAAAACTAACTGGGTATGAAAATCCATAAGCTCCAAAAGTCTAGTGTCAGAAGAGTGCAGCAGGAGCAAAGGAAGTGACAAGCCTTCCAAAGAAGAATCAGAAGACTTCTCTCCCTTCCCCCACATCCTCTTCCACTTGCTGTGGGTCTACGCAACATTCACAGGGATGCTCTCTGAGGAGAGATTCACAAGTGGTTACAGAGACCTAGGGAGGAACCTGAAAAGCTGATGACCCCTTCAGCAGAAGATCAAGGTACAGCCAAGTGGCTGAGAGCATGGCACAAAGGTCCTTGCAGATTTGGGCTGTCCTCTGCATGAGCCAAGAGTTTTTAAGATTTGAGAAACAATCACATGACTCGAGAGCCACAAAGGTCTCAAGAATAAAACATGTATTTCAGCTGTTTGTCACTCATGTTACCTGTTCTGCTGGTACCTTGTCAGAGGCCACAGCAAAGGCTCAAGTTCTCTTTTTCTGGGTGAGCCAAAGGCCAGGAATGCCAAAGCATCAGCTTTCTACTCCCCAAGAAGGAGAAGGGGACAGGGACATCTGTCACTCTTTCAATTCATTGCTTCTCAGCAATACGCAGGCAGGTGCTGCAGGAAGTGAGCAGATGAAGGTTGCTGCAGCTGGTACAGCACAGCTATAAATAGCAAGAGGAAGAAGAAAGTCCAGGTTTGCTGCATAGGAAGCTCTGTACAAACATGAACCACAAAGTAGTCCTAACTGGCCAGGTCAGAAAGAAGTTACTTCTGGAACCCACTGCAAAGAAAGCCATTGAACGTCCATCACAGGAGTTAGATAATAAGTCAGAACACAATAATGCATGTTGACATAATATTTTTTCTATGCAAGTACTGCCCCAGTGACAATAAGCAGTAAAACGTACAGCCTTGAAGGTGTGCTGTCTTCACTAGAGAACACATCTTCACACTTGCTTCCTAACTTATTAGGGTCCAAAGTTATATTAACTTTAAAGCCCCAAAAATATACTTTAATGATGCTTGTTGAATCTAATAAAATTCACAGAAGATCAAACATCATATCACATTTTTAAAGACTGGTTTTGGGGCATGCTGATGTAGTTTTAGTGTAGATCACTAAAAGAAAGCCTCAAAAACTTTGCACAGACTTATGCACGTATTTAAGCATGTTCTACTTACTGTATGGCAAGGCTAATAACAGAATTTCAGTAAGTCAGTGCATTGACAATACTTCACCTTTCTCAAGGAAGGCTCATTACATAAACTCCCCAAACACATTAAGAATTCTTTGACAGTATTACTGAGTATGTATGATCTATGATGAAGAAAGATCCATTTATTTCAGGTGCCCTTAGGCTGGAAAAGAGATAGAATCAGAGAATCAGAGAATCACCAGGTTGGAAGAGACCCACCAGATCATCGAGTCCAACCATTCCCATCAAACACTAAACCATGTCCCTCAGGACCTCATCTACCCGTGCCTTAAACACCTCCAGGGAAGGTGAAGAGATTGGGGGTGAAGGGTGAGTAATGTTCTATACATGGGAACTAATTGCAAGCTCTGCCCACAGATATGGAAGAAAATGTGTGCAAGAGTCACTTAAAACTACTAGTGAAGAAGAAGGAACATATTTGATTTTTGTAAACATTTCTGCTGCAAAATTCAGCATCTGCATAAGTTTTCAACAAATTCATGCTTGGACAAAACATAATGCGGCTGTTGGAAATGCCCAGGATGTACTACCTGATTTCCCCTCAATATCCTTCACTAAATGAGCCTACTTATTTTTAGGCTATTCTGTAGTACTAATTACCATAGAAACTGAGAACAGCACAATGATTAATTAATTTATTCCTCACAACACCCTTGTTAAGAAAGAAGTATTGTAATCATTATATCCTTTCATCATCTAAGAAAAGAAATGCTCAGCGACAAGCAGTTTGTTCAAGGTCATGCAAGCACCACTCCGACTACCTCAAAGCTCCTGGACAACTTAATCACAGCTACATGTATCATGTCATAAGCCATCAGGCAGAGGTGACAGAATCTGAACAAATTCTTTTTTTGCCACACAAAATCAAAGCTCAGAAAACCATCCGTTTCTGCTCCACCTCTTCCAGCTGGAAGCACCTCCATGGTATAACTTAGAATTTTTGTGGCTTTCTTGAACATATCAGCTTTTCCACAGACCATGAAATCATGACAGCCTCTGATCCAGAAATTAAAGTACCTTCATGGGCACACCACCCACCATGTAGATTACAACTGAGAGACTATAAGCATTTAGAGGGAAATAAAGCTAGCACTAAGATGACAAAGTTAATCCATTCTTCTCTCCAGAATTACCTGTTTTCCAGGCACCTTTCTCTAAGCCAGGCAGCCATACACTCATTATCCTTTCCCTTCAGTTATTCACAATTGCACAGAAATATTGCAGAACAAAAGCATTTGAATTTGGCCAAATCCTAAGCCAGTGCAAGCTGGCACTGTTATTTTAGCTTTAGCCCTTGCCAAGATGACAATCAGGTGTACACACTCCCAGATACATAAAACCACAAAAACCAAAGCTGAGTTAAACTGCCATATACGAGCCTACAACATCCTATGAACCAGCTCCAGAGGATCCACGCTGATGGCAGAATCTGCTCTGGATGATCTCGATGGTGCAGATTAAACAGGACAGCAGTTGTCCTGCCTCTCTGGCAGCTGAGCAATTGGAGGTGGATCGTGAAAAAGGAGGCTAGTTACAAGATACCATCCAACAGCATTTACCTTAGAGATTGTCATCAGCCAGCCCTAATAGCAGGAGGCAGAGACAGAAACGTCACCCACAGGAATGAAACTAAATTTAGAAGTTTAAAATTCTGGAGAAAAAAAAAAGATCAGATGAAAATCTTTGGTGTTCATATGAAACAGAAAGAGACTCACATGCTGCTCGCTGTTCCATCTCATGTCGTCAGTTGCACTGCTCCTTCCTTTTATCTGCAAACTTTGACACATCCACATTACCCGGCTCCAAAGACCTTATTTTGGTCAAATATGACCAGGATAAGCTGCACTTTGTTCCAACAGCAAACACTACTAATCACCTGCAACATGCCAGGTCAGCAAACGATAGGTAAAGTTTCTTACTGCTGAGTCAAAACAGTACAGCTATGCTCATCAGACAGTTTCACACAAGGTACTTTACCTGTGAGAAATACGATTTTAAATTAAAATATTCCACAGAGATGTACCCATTCAGGCAGGCAGGCAGAGACAGAAAGCAGACAATTCTCTCCTGAACACCCAGCCCTCTGCGCAAGCAGCCATGGAGCCCAGGCTGTGGGAGCATGACCTGCTCCTCACCAGTTGAACTCTGCCACACCTGTAGGGTTTTGACAAGGTCACATGTCAAGTTGCCACAGGGCAAGTGAACCCTACATCTCCCAAGGTCCCTCTAGCCTCGCAGAGCATAGGGGACCCCAGAGTGCAGGTCTGCCCCACTGAGTCCCCAAAGGAGTCTGAAGGTATTCCTTACCATTTCTACTGTCCATTAAATCCTAGTGTTTCTCTTAATGCATGAGGGGTGCACTGACAGAATGAGAGACCTGTCTGTGGTCCCAAGACACCCCAAATATAAACATTTCCCGGCACAGGGTATTGAAAGGTTCCTTCCCAGTTTGCAAATAAACAAAATCCCCAGCATTCAAAGCATCCCAAGAGAAGGTGCTCATTTCTACAGTCTACGCCCTGTCAGGGCCATTAGCACTTCTTCAGGTTTGTTGGCTGCTTTTAATTATGCCTGACTCATTCCTAAACCCCAGTGTGAGAAGGAATTAAAACCATTTTTTCCACTACCAAATGAGAGACCCATTTGCCATTCAAACTGCCATGAAGAGGTGGGAGGGTTGTCATGAAATCTACTCCTTATCCCCTGAACAAAAGCCACATCACTAGTTATTTATGACTAGGACAAAGCGAGCAGGTGTTTGGGAAAGACAGGCTTAGAAGATGCTCATCTAACTTCAAGTGAGGTTATAAATAAAGTTACCAAGGCCAAGATCCCACAACCTTACAGAAGGAGTTTTGCCTAATCAAAGAGTAAAGCTAGGGGCATTAAACTCACTCTCAGAAACAGCTTTAAAATGCAATGCAACATCTTCTTCCTAAGAGATTTTCATTTATGGCAACCTGACAGGATCCTGTAGCATTCAAAATGCTGAGAGACAGAGAGGGGCATGAAGCACCTGATCACTTAAATGACAAATTTTGCTTCCCATTAGAGCTTTATGCGTCAGATGCCATTGACAGAATTAGCCTGATACCTGACGAGAAACTTAACTAAAAGATTCATCCCTGCCTCCCCTGATGATTTAGTATTAGACTACAAAATACATCATCAACAAAAAAGATTAATTTTAAATAAAGCTCAAATGCAAATGTTTCTCACTGATACAGGTCAGTGGGTGATTAAGTAGGAATCAGCTTGAATCAATGTTGAGGACAGCAGATTACAATTACAGAGAGTGCTACAGCTCCCTGAGTGGGTTTGATAAAATTAGGTCAAAATCTACCTGCCTATAGGCCAAGAGGAGGAGAGAAAGGAATTGATACTCACACATTCATATATTGCCTATACAATTCAAAAGCAGAAAACTCAAATTTCACACTTACCTTAGGAAACAGAAGTCCTTTCAATGAGAGATTTAATTGTTGCAACTCTGCACTGCGCTCCCACCTTGTACACCCCGCCTGCTTAACATGCTCTGCACTCTCTGCACTCACCCAGCACAGCTTCCTGAGGACGTGATTCTGAGACACACATCACTGAACAGTTACCTTCACATAGCTGCTCTCAAGGGCAGTGATGGTTTGGGGTTTGTTTTGTTTGGGTGTGAGAAAGGGTTCGGAGAGGGTGCTTCAGGGAAAGAAAAAAAAAAACCACAACAGACCTAAGGCAACCAAAATAGATGGGATTAAGAAACTGGAAAATATTTTATTTCAAGACACATAACAGAAAGTAAGGAAATTGTCTTCTTTCATACATTATAAAGAAGTAGAATAAGGTTTGAAGATTAAGGGGCAGGGAGAGATTTTTTTCATCTTTTTACCTTTCTCCTAAAATCTGCTAAGTGGGCAATACAAGAAGTAAAGCTCCCTGTCTACCTAGAGAAAAGGTGTAACACATGTCCTAACACAGAAGAACCACTTCCAAGAGCTTAACTCCACAAGAGAGTGGAAGTTCACCAACTAATATGCCTCCTCAAGGTCAACTGCTATGTCATTTCCTAATGCAAACAAATCATGATCTTTATGTATTTTCAGTCCCTGATAAGCACCACAGCTACTTCAGGTCACGGCACTGGTCATTCTGGTTTGCAGACTACACCAAAAAGGACTGGAACCAGACCAAAAGCTCCTTTCTTATTGGAAACTAATCACTCACCCTCTAACACTTCTGGCAGCTAGTACTATTCATACCGCCCTCACTTCCTGAATTTTGGGAACATTCCAGCTCTCACTGCAAATATGGATCACAAGCAGGGCTAGACCAAGCTTGCACTGCATACATATTGATGATTTCCTATTTTGTGATTTATTTCTCTTCTTTACATCAGTAAAATCCTCCAAAAGAGATTTAGCAGGCTATACTGGATAAATTTCTTCCAATACTTTTCCAAACCACATGCTTCTGTCCATGGCTATAAACATTCCACAAGCTGCAGTTCAGACAAGTTATGAAGCACGTGGCCTGACATTAACTTCCATGGTTAATCAGATGACACGTGTTCTTGAGGTCCATTGCACACTCACATACTTAAGTTGCTACCAATCAACATAACCAATACAGAACCCAGTAGCAGCAGCCGCAGACAGATCAAGGCACTCTCTAAGTGAAGATGCTGTTCCTTTCCCCTGTGCGACCTTGAAAACATGCAACTTGAGGAAAAACAACAAAACCTTGACAAAACAGCTGCAGCTAAGCCAACTGGCTGTACATCAACTCACTCGACCAGCCCCACATTATTACTCAAAGCCCCATTACCACTAGGGAAAATTTCAGACTATTAGTGATGAGACAAAGAACTGACACCAGAAAAGACTCTCAGTTCTCTCCTTCATGCCCATGGGCATGGCCATGCCTACAAGAGAAACAAGAATACTGCCACAGATGGCTTTCTAGGATGAAGCCTAGAACAGAGTGAGGGCATTTGCATCAAGTCACTCCCTCATACGAACCAGCAACATTTGCAAACAAAAGTAGTCTCACAGCTAAGCAACACAATATTCTTGAAGGTGAAGACCATAACTCTGGTTAGTAGCACCACAACACTCTTTGGTGAGGTGAGACAAATTTCACCTCTGAGAGACTGAGCTCAAAGCCACAGAGCTGCTAGCCTCTGTTCTGGTAGCCATGCTGTAATGGTGATAGGCAACTGGCTGCTCAAATGCTCAGGCACGTGAAGATAAACTGTTCTGGCCCGTATTACGTAAAACCTACTGTTGCTTTCCTTCACAGAGATGGTATTAAATTCCAATAGCCACTCACCTTCTGTAGCTGCAAGGAGTTTATCAGACCTGCCAAGCTTTGTCAGGTTGTATTTCATTTTTTACAATGAGTTTCAAAGTTCTGGCCAGACATCACCTGTCATACTTCTGCCAGTCAAAGTCTGGTTACTTATAAAATATCCTAGTGTGAAAATGCTTTCCATTTGGCAGCACTTTACTAACAGTACATTTTTGTACTATGCATTTTTGCTGTATGAAGGAGTACAAAAGTTGGGCAATGCTGTGTTATGCTATATTAGTGCAAAAAAAGAAAAAAAAAAGAAAGAAAAGAAAGAAGCAAAGTGCTTTACCTTATAATATTAGGCCTACTCTGCAGTGCCTGTAGTGTAATAGAATAACAAACTTAGAAAAGCTAACTAGCATAATATTTCTAATGCTCAAGACTTTATCACAATCCTTTATATAATGATAGAATTATTTAGGTTGGTAAAGACCCTAAAGATCGTGGAGTCCAAGCATTAACCTAACATAGCCAACTCCACCACTAAACCATGTCCCTAAGCACCACATCTACATCCCCTTTCAAATACCACCTGGGATGGTGACTTAACCACTTCCCTGGACAGCATCTTCTAAGGTTTGACAATCCTTTTGGTGAAGAAATTTTTCACTATAGCCAGTCTAAACCTCCCTGATGCATCTTCAGACCATCTCATCTTGTCCTATCCCTTGTCACTTGGCAGAAGAGACCAACATTCACCTCGCTGCAACCTCCTTCACGTAGTTTCAGAGCACAATAAGGTCTCTCCTCAGCCTCCTCTTCTCCAGGCTAAACAGCCCCAGTTACCTCAGCTGTTCCTCATTAGATTTGTGCTCTAGACCCTTCACCAGCTCCACTGGCATCCTCTGGACCTGGGATCTGCTCCAACACCTCAGTGCCTTTCTTACAGTAAGAGGCCCAAAACTGAACACAGTATTTGAGTTGTGGCTTCACCAGTGCCAAGCACAGGGACAAGATCACTTCCCTAGCTGCACTATTTCTGATACAAGCCAGGATGCTGTTGGCCTTTTTGCCCATCTGGCTGCAAAGCTAGTTTTCCACCAACACCCCAATGTCCTTTTCCATCAGACAGCTTCATAGCCAATCTTCCTGAAGCCTAGAGCATTGCATGGGGTCATTGTGACCTAAGTGCAGGACCCAGCACTTAGCCCTGTTGAACCTCATACAAATGGCCTCAACCCATTGATCCAGCCTGTCCTGATCCCACTATTGAGCCTATCTAACCTTAAACAAATCAACACTCCTATTCAACTTGGTGTCCCCTGCAAACTTACTGAGGATGCACTAGATTCCCTCGTCCAGAACACTAATAAAGAAATTAAACAGAACTAGCCCCAATGCTAAGCCCTGGGTAACACCACTTCTGACCAGCCACTAACTGGATTTAAACCATTCACCACCAATCTTTGGGTCCAGCCATCTCACCACTTTTTTACCCAGAGAAGTGTGTGCCCATTCAAGCCATAAGAAGCCAAATCTTGGCAAATTAACACTATGTCTATCTCTACACTTATCCCTAGTGATCCTGTTTTATCACTTTTCCTCTTCAAATCCAGTTTAAAGCTCTTTCAATAAGCCCTGCTAACCCCTGTGCAAAGATCCCTTTACTCTTTTGAGAGAGGTGGACCTCATCTGTTGCCAAAAATCTGGTGTTGTGTGTGATCAAAAATCCAGAATTCTGCTGGTAATATATATAGTGTCGGAGAGTATTTTTCCCGATACTATACAGCTCGTGAGTTCTAGCCTTACAGGATTAAGGACAATCAATTTAGAACTCAGTAAAAAGAAAGCTGCTAGCCCCACTCTGCTGAGGAAAAGCCTAAAAATGTGTACTTCAGAAGCCTTAAATCCCAGTTAGGTAGGACCCCTAGAACTGCAGACTCTGTCTTACAAGACATCTCATCATTTCTACATGTGGGTTAAAGCTAACTAGAGAAATGTAATTTTGAGGTGAACAAATTCATCGGCAGTTTCAGATAAAATTAAGCAAACACTTTCTCCTTAGGCATAAAGTGGTCATTTCAATTACAATACCAGCTCATTTCAACTTTCATTTCAATTTGACTATTTTCTTTCTGAAGAAGTGATTTCATAGAATGGCTTGAGTTGAAGGAACCTTAAAGATCATCAATTCCAACCCCCCTGCCATAAGCAGGGATAACCCACTAGATCAACCTGCCCAAGGCCCCATCCAGCCTGGCCCTGAACACTTCCAGGGATGGGGCACCCATGACTTCCCTGGACATTCCTCCTAGACCTATCACCACAAGCCTTTTTACAAAGTCCTTCCCCAGGTTTCTTGTAGCCCCCTTCAGGTACTGGAAGGTCGTTATAAGGCTTCCCCTTCTCCACGCTGAACAACCCCAACCCTCTCAGCCTGTCCTCATGTGGGAGGTGCATCAGCCTTCTGATCATCTTTATAACCCTCCTCAGGATCTGTTCCAACAGCTCCATAGGCTTTTTATGCCGAGGATTCCAGAACTGGACACAATACTCCAGCAATTTATAAAATAGTAATGCAAAATGCAAACAAAGCTTTTTGTAATGATGCTGGAACAATTTTTCTTGCGATGTGGTCAGCCACTGAGTGAGCCAGACATATCTCTTACTTGCATTGCTTCACTACCAAACGTGTAATGCTTAACTCTAGCAATACACCATGATTTCTCTTTCTTTTCCAGTCTAGCAAAAATAAGCGAGATAAATATACTCCAAATGCCAGCAGAAGTTTCATAGCAGCATGTTTACAAAGACTGTTATTGAGCTTTTTTTTGGCTGTTGGCTTAAAAAAAATAAATCACAATGTGGGGCAATTTCATCAAAGAAGACATCTTTCATGATGTGGTAGAAGCTTGTAGAGGACGATATGGTTGACAGGAATCACAATTTCTACAGGTCTTTCTTGCTAAGGATGTGACTTTGAAAAGGCAAGTGTTTCAGGACTTTCAAAAAAAAAGTCCCCATCGTAGCCAAAGGTCTCAAGAATACATCCTGAAGTCATTAATTGCCTTTGAAGACTTATATCAGCTAAGTTTCACCACTTACTTCCAACATGTATTCCATGTAGGACTGCACAGAATAGCAGTTATGAATCAAAATGGTGCCTTAGGGACCGTTAAAAGAAAGGGGGAAAGGCCAAAAGTTTGTGTTGCTGCTTTAGAAAATGTTAAAATCCAAGAAGATACAGTGTGCATGCAGACAGCTTTATGCATCTATGCAGGATTTGACCAGATTCCACTCAGTAGAGGTCTTTATTCCATTTTTGTTATAGCATTACATAGTACTATATCTGTGTGCCTTACAGTGGTGCAGTGAACAATGGAAACGTCAATGCACAAAACCAAATTGATGCCAAAGGAATCACACAGACTTACACCCACCGAGGATTTGGCCCACAGACAGAAAATCAATGGTACAAAACAGACTCCAAAAATACCTCTTTTCTACTGCCAAAACAAGTTCTCAACTAGGATGAAAAAAAAAATCATCTCCAGACCCAGATTTGCATTCTGCCACAAACTACAATATCCTTTGCTTTCCAGCCAAAAGCTTTTCAGAATTATTTAGTTTACTGAAATCATTGTTACTTTTTAGAGCTGAATCAGTGTTTTCCTAACTTCTGCTCAAGTGACAAGTATGTTTCACTTCAATGATTACTGCCTTTGGGGTTTTGCCAACACAGAAATTATCAAAATATTTTACTAAATCAAGGCATAAAGAAAAAAATACTTCATATTTTGCCAAATATCAGCATGGATTGCAAAAAATCCCCTTCTATACTTTAAACCACTCCCTCATACTGTGCTCTGTATTTTTTAAACAGTGAAGCCTCAGCCAGTTTCTTTCACACTGAGTATGCAGAACACCTGCCAGAGTGAGGTCTTTGCCAATAAATAGGCTCCTTAAGTGCTATAACAATAAAAAAAAATCAACACAAATAATTTGTACTATTATAATTTCTAGCATCCATGTTTTTTGGTCTGAGCTCTCACCTTCTAGAGCAGCTACCTCTAGAATAGAGTGAAAAGAGCAAGTGCCAGCAGGTGGCACTCCAGAATATAAACCATTAAGCACTAGGGCTTGCAGGACCCAAGAAAGCAAGCCAGTTCTACTTGGCTGTCCCATTCGCTTGCTTTAACATCCTTCAGGTGGTTTAGTTTGGCTTAGGATGACAGTTTCCACTTTCCTGCTCCTAAACAGCAGGCACAAATGCTGCCAGCCCCATCTTTTGTCATCATAAGATTATTCTGGTGCTGGATGGGATGCATCAGCAAGGTGAGTTGTGCAGCCGTTTTTAAAAGACAGCAGGGTACCAGCACACCCAAAGCACTGAGCTCGTTACTTGCTCCCTGACTGAAGGCAGAGCTTACACAGGACAGGTAAAGCTTGTTTCCCGTGCTGTCCATGGAGAGGCAGCAGAATCTTTCTACCTCCTACTACTCTCTTACACTCCTCCAAAAAAAACCCATCAAGCTGGGATATAGCTGAAATAATGCTGGCTTTAAGAAAGCAGCGACAACAAAAAACACACCCTCATCATGAAGAAAACAGTCTCCCTTCTGTTTAGTTTTAGCTATGTCCTGCACATACATAACAGCTATAGTCCTTACCTATGTGGTTATGAAATGTCACTACAGATGAATAGTTATGGTCATTACAGATGATTCCTCAAGGCGCAATGAAGACTGCCACCCTCCTCTGAATCTTCTGCCTCACTCCTAAGCTTGCATTTCCCCCACAGAAAACACAGTCAAACTGGGGCAATTCTTCCAATCAAACACTGTCAGGAAACTTTCTGTCTAGTAGTTTTGTTGGTCCAAAGAAATAAATCGACCTCAAGCAGCTGTGGCTGACTTGGTCTTTGCAACTCTCATCTGACTGCAAGAGCAATTGCTTCTTTTGTTCCAGTTGGCAACCCTCACAAGCTTTCAGTCCTCAAAATGAACACCGTGCAACTTGGGGGAGATATGAGGAGGTACCCTTAAACCTACAAAGACTGCATTACTCTCCTAGAAACATGAAATTTTAAAGAGAAATTGTGTCAGCCAGTTGTTTTGTTCAACTCCAGGCATCAAGCATTAACAGTCAACATTTAGAGAGGTAATGAATTGACTCAGCTGACAGAGATACAATTCCCACATTATTCTACCCTGGAAACATTTAAAACACTTAGGACTGGGTGGGGAAAAAAGTCTGCAGTTTTATCAGAAGTCTTTATGAATTACCTAAAAGCTATATGAGAAATAACCAGTCTTGTTGCAAAACAAAAATCAGCATTTACTGCTTAAACTCTCCTCAAAGACAAACCTGTACCTTGGGATCCATCTACTCATGTGGAAATAGCAGAAAAGATGTGTTAGAAAGTAATTTCCTTTCCTCTCCTGTATAAATCAGTGGATCTCTGGCATTCCTCCCCTCCAAACTGATCCCAAAAATATAGACACAAAACTGGCAAAGTTCAAGCTCTTCTCTGTGGATACGATCAACACACAAACCAAACAAAACCAGGCAAAGTAATGTGCTCTTCCTGTAGACTGGGACCCACAATCAACCACAAGATATCCTTTATGTTTTAGGCAATTAATTTATATCTAGAATTTCAAAATCATTTCCTCAGAAGCAATAAACATATACCTTTTATCTTGATGGGTCACTAACATCACCACTGAAAGAGGCACAATTCAGCTCAATGTTTATGTACTAGATGTACTGTACAAACATTTGCTCAATGCATGTTTCTAAAGCAAGTATCTTCTAACCAAGGCACGGATTTTTGCCACTTCCTTCACAACTGCTGCCACTTTGTCCCCAAGAAGACTTCATGCTGACACAGCTGCCCAGCTGGTGAATGCAGTGGGGATAGAGTTCTGGGCACCAGTCTTTCTTGGTGACAAATTCAGGGCACAGTCAAAAAACCGTGTCCTCCTCTGGGCACAGAAGAGGCTAGAGAAGGCTTCAAAATCTGCCCATGTAGGACCTCACACCAGGTCCACCTCAGGCTTCATGGCCTGCACCATGGGCAGAGAAAGGTCTTGTGACATGACAGAACCTGGTGGGACAGCAGCCCATGGTCTGTCAGACCAACAACCCCTGCAAGCGCACTCAGTGCAGCCACATGGTCCAGGTGGTCACTGCCTGAACTCTGCTCAGGTGGCAGCACACAAAAGCTTGGGAATCAAGACATTTCCCTTGAGAAACTGCACCAGAAAGCCCGCTCTGCTTCTCATCGTCCTTCCCTGCCTGCTCTCTCTGTACTCCTTACACACTACAGCCACCTACAGCCATCGCAACTGGGTCCCTGTCATCATATGGCTCTGCTCCGTGCTCCCTGTGGCTCCCATCATTCTTGTCTCTGCAGTAATCATTCTTGTCTCTGCAGTAATGGGTTTTATCTATGGATACATCACTGAGCAGTTTGGATGGACTGTCTACATAGTAATGGCTGGATTTGCTTTATCATGTTTGCTGACGCTGCCTCCTTGGCCAATGTACTGCCGCAATCCTCTCAAGTGGCTCCCCGTTCAAGAGTCACGAAAAGAAGAAAAGACAGCAGACAGAAAGCCAAAGAGGCACATGAAAAGCTAAAAAATGTGGTTCTTCAAACTGTAAATTTGTTAATTGCATTTCCACTGCAAGGTACTTCTTGGCTTAGTGTTTATTTTTTTCTTACTGCTTTGTATACTTCTCATGAGCATTTCAAGACCTCCAGAGAGTCTGAAGGCTCTCAAACTCCAGCCAGAACTCAAGGGGAAGGCAGGAGCAGGGGGAGATTAACTTAAAAGGCAGAGGTCACATATTACTCAAGTATGTTAATAAAAAGCAACACAGCAAACTAATCGAGTAGAGTTAAGCTGTTGCCATTGCCTAAAAGATTAACACAGCGGGACTTGTACTGAAATATTTCTAACTGTTGCTAAAACCTCCTTCCCTGGAGGTGTTTAAGGTGCGGGTGGATGAGGTACTGAGGGAACTGGTTTAGAGATTGGTGGAAATGGTTGGACTCGATGATCCAGTGGGTCTCTTCCAACCTGGTGATTCTATGACTCTATGACTCTAATACACAAAGATGGGCTGATGGCACTGAAAGAAGAATAGGGCATCTGTTCTTGCTAACTCTGCCTTCCTAGCTGCTATCCCAATGTGAATTCGGTTCATAAAATATGCATATGGTAAAAGAAGTCATGAAGCATAACTGTAACCCACACCAATCTTAACACTTGAGCAGCAATGAAGCAAGTAACTATCTGGTGATTATCACAAGACATCAGAAATTTTTCCAAGTTAGCAGTATGCATAGTTGTTGATGGAAGAACTTATTTGGATTTCCTGCTCATGGATCTCCCTGAACAAATACAAGGTCTCCCTAATATTCAGTCCATCTGATCAGGAAGTAGATATGGGATTCTAAGCCTAGGCTTCAGTATTTTTCTTGCTATTTGGTACAAATAACCACCTCCTCTAATGAGCAACCTCTGATAGAGGAGATCACTATTAGTGTAGACCCTTGGGACTTTTAATGCTCACAAGCAGTAAAATGTATGTGAGTGCATTGTAAGCAGGTTTAGAAAGTCATGCAAAATTCTCTGACACCGACTAGTCAATAGATATGAAAAGGGGTCAATTCCTTTGTAAGTTCCGAATTTAAACCTAGAAGACAATATGACATATTTAATGGAAATAGGGGATCAAAGAGAGAAGGGAACATTACAATGAAAGCTTCTTGCTTTAAAGACGATCACCTATATTCTTTTTTTAGCTTGATTTTCACAAATTAGCTCAGCTTTTGCAAGCAGACTTTCAGACTCCTCAAAATAAGAGTGCAGGTGCAATACACAGGTGCTTAAATGTGAGTAGAATAAGAATACAGGAAAAAGACCTTTTTTAAGGAAAAAACATCATTAGATATTTTCATTCCCTTATGTCCAATTACATAGCCACCTTAAAGAAAGCAGTAAAGGTCACTGAAATGCCCAGGCTTTGCTGATAAAAAAATGCTACTATATATTGTTTAAACTTATACAAAAGAAATTAGTACAAGTGTTAGAAAATGAGACATTTAAAGGAGGGAACTGAAAAATTCCAGGTCAGCATGATATCCTGATTTAACATTGCACATGTACAGGTTACAACCATCTCAGTATCTCTTTTCATATGAAAAGGCAACAGTTTTATAATCTTATTAAAGGACAAAGTTGTAGATTCTTATCACTTCATTAAATTGCCGGTGCATGATATTAAATTTTTTTGTTCTCATTTCATAACCACCCATTAACATAAAAAGATACGAGTTTCTCCAATGGACTACACAGAAGTTTCAGCCAACAGAGGAAGAAGTGGCACAGGAATGTAACACTATAACAACAGGAAAAAAATTAGTTAAGTTCCTTAAAACATGAAGGAATTTGCTGTACTTCCTTCAAAGGCTACTACAGTAAAGCTCCCGTGGTCACAGAGTCATGTTTCCATTGCCCTTCAACAAACACCACCACCCATTTTCAGGTCACAGTGACTCCAAACAAGTGGACGTAAGGAAGAAAGAAAACATGTAACTTTTCATTACCACGGTGAGACCATAAGCACAGCTCACGTCTTCTTGTATCAGGGATGTGGCTGCATCAGAAGAAAGTTGGCCTGCACTGTAAATCAGGACACCAAGAGGGAAGCCAGTGTAAGGTTTTTTCCTTAAACTGTTTTTTAACATGGACATTACATCTTCTTAAAACATACATTTCTTTACCAAAATCCTTTTCACTGGCTTGACTTTCCCTTCTGCAAGCATCTTTGGCAGCACCAGTATGATAGCATTAATTCATTTCTTTTAGGTATGAAAATAATTATAAATTTATATATGAGTTAACAAAAATATCACAAGGATTTTGCAGATGGATAAACAAATTCTTTAAAGCCTCTTTTCTTTAAAGTTGTGAAAACCAGCCTGGATCCAGTCCTGCCAGCATTTCTTTGTGCCAGTGGCCCCTTCCTATGAAGCAGTTCCACCAACCTGGATGAAGCCTTTTTCACGATAACTGATTTCAAGAGCAGCTTTGGGCCACAGTTCCCCAGAAATCCTTCCAGTGGAGAATAGGTCATCCCACAAGCAGTCTTGCTTCCCCAAAATGCCAATGCATGCTCTGTTTGAGAGGGAAACCTCACTCTTCCGCGACCTTTAGATGAAGAAGAAGGAGGCTAAATCACAACACATTCAGCAAAAGCGTTCAAAAAGCGCAACTGCTGTATTTTTTAAGACCACCTCAAAATCATCCTGACATGTCCTAGATTTCTCAATCTATTTTAAAATTCCCTTTCAACTGCTATTACCTGTGTTTCCTATGGAAGTCACACAAACAGGGAGAGTGGCAGCTTGCAAAAACTTGTAAGCTGAAAGGCAGACGACACTATGAAATTGAATGAATGAAAAGAACAAGTTTCTGTATACTTGAAGACTTTCAGGAGGGCCAGTTTTTTTTCTGAAGGGAGTTGGCTAATTAGCCAACTATACTAGTATCCTTTTAAGGATAGCTCATTGTTTATTAAAAGTAAATTTCAGAGCAATACAACTTCACTGAAGTCTCAGCAATTTGCTGTTACTGATCAGCTTCGGTCCTGTAGACATACAAGACTTGTAGACTTCATGCACTGACATATTTCCTACTCCACTGGCAGCCTGTTCAATCAACACAATTCCAGTATTTCTGTTGATTTCTGTCTTAATATGGAAATCTATTTCAGAAAGTAAAATCTAAGGTGTACTTCACTCCATTTCCAGTCTAGTGCCATTCCATACTTCAGACATATTTACAAGTGACCTCTCCTCAGGCATATCAAATCACCATCACAGTCTCTCAGGCAGATCAAATCACCATTTCCTACTTGCTGTACTTCAAACTTACAAGAAGTTCCAGTATCCTAGTATTATGCTTATTAATGCAAGTCAGGCCCCTAAAAAAAATGGTATTTATGCTTTCAAATTAGGCCAAGATGATGATTTAAAATAAAATTAGGAAAGAAGTGAATTTTATTGCAAATCTGGGGTTTCAAATGGACACCTTATGGATGAAACAAACAGCTATGTTATGTGTACTAAGGGAAGTGTTGCCTTTCTACTAAATAATGGAAATACGGCAACATGTTCTCAGAAGTGCGAGAATGTACTTGCACGTGGGATAACCCGTGTTGCCATTCTCCGACACAGATTAGGTTTCTCAGCTAGACTACATCTCCCATAACCACAAAAGCAACTCAACATGAGAAGAGGAAATGAAAGCCAGCCATAAAGACAAGCCCTGAGGGTAGAACTGGAAAACAAAGCATGCTAATTACAGTTGCAATGAGAGGTGGTGCTAGCATTCCTAAACCTAAACCTTCAGCCCTGTTTTTCAGTGAAAGGAGATTTGGGACTTTCTTCCCCTTCATAAAATAAACCAATGATCTTCAACAAAATGAGGGTGTATAAGAAACTTCCAGAAGGCAGTGAGGACAAATCATCAAATCAGCTATAAAACCAACTGAAGAGGCAAAGAGCTTCATCCTTTTTACTGCTCAGAAGCAGGGATTTTTCTGACCCAGGAATATTCTTGAGGCTTTGTACCAATATAACCCTGATTCCATCCTTCACCACACAAGTCTTCTTTTTTTTAGTTTAAAAGAAAACTACAACATAGGACTGGATATTTAAATCACCACTTATCAAACCCCCTCAAGGATTTATAATGGTTGCACCAGTGCAACAGAATGACCTTGATCTATGGTCTTCAGTGGTGCCCTAGCACTTGACACTGAAGTGAAATGGAATCAAGAAGAGCTTAGAGCTTCTGGATGCTGCAAGCACCCCACTTCCTCACACTGCTGACATCTCGTCCTTGAATTAGAATATAACTGGGTCTGGACTTAGCAATGGGACAAGAAGGCCAAAACACAGTCCCACATTAAATGTGGGAAGAAGCAACCCATTTTGTAATCACAGATCCCAGTGTAAGTTACTGCAAGAAAAACAAATTTAAAAAAACCCTTTAGAGAATACAATCTACCCTGATGAAAAAAACTCATTATTTCAACACAATTCAATAATCTGGAATATCAGTAATGCTGATTACCTACTGTCTTCAACGGCTCCTTGTTGTTCTCCTTACTCTGAAAATGAACCATTCTGAGTTGCAATACAACCAAAGGAGTCATGTGTTGAACATGGTTCTATCACAGGTCTGGATCATCCACCGAAGTGGTTGGCTTATAAACTGCAGCAATCTCTCTAAGACATTGTCATTACATACCTTCCTCAAGACAGAGCCTCAGGCAGAAAAAAACCCTTGGATTAACACCTTTGCAGATAATCCCCCAATGAAATTTTAACAGCAAGGATGTCTTCACCCAGTGGCTGCCTCAAAGGGATCTGGGAAAGGTAACTAAGTAAATCTGTTGACTCCAAGCTTAAATTTTGAGCAAAGATTACACCACCATCAGTAAAAAATTAAGGGCTGAGAAATCTGAGAAAAAGTTTAAAGACACATAGTTGCAATACCAGGTCTGTGATCTGCTATTTAGAAAATATTTAAAACTTATACACTGGGACAAGCATCTGAAGTATTAGTACTGCCATTACTGGACATCTCAGTTTTACCTGCATCAGAAGGATCTAAACTGACCTAAATTTAGCTTCAAACACACATTCAATCCAAGTTAATCTTCAAGTCACAGGGTCAGGACTTCCTGAATTCACATGCCAGAGAGGCAGACAAAGTGAATCCACACAAGAGCCTGGGTATGCTCATCACAGAAGGAAACTTCCATTCACCAAGGATTAATCTGACAAAATATTCTTTTCCCTTCTCCCAGATGAAAGTTTAAAGTGCCAGCAATTTCAGAAGCTCAGCAGAGCTCTGCCAATGTCTCCTGCTGAACCCATTCCACTTTGAAGTACATAATTCAATATTCAGGTCAGAAAGGAAAAGTGAGTATGAGGGAAAGGCAGAGACCTGGGTTCCTGTCCCTGCTCCAATGAATGTTTAATTATTCCATATTAAAAATTCATTTGGAGAAGGGCTAGATTCCAGGCAGTCTAATGGGTTTACCTAGGAAGAGAAAAAGATCCACAATCAAATGCTGCCAGACAAAGGTGGGAGCTCACTCACAGCTTCCTTCAGGCTGAGTATCAGACCTAACTGAGAGAAATCAACCACTAGCTCCTCCACTGCTTATAGCTCAACTCAAGGTGCCTATTTCCTGAAAGGAATAAAAAGTAGCAGTTCACTATTTCTTCCCAGAAGAGAAAGAGAGCTGCCGAATTAAAAGATCTCCTCTTGATTCTCCCTTATGTAGCCAGCTCATGTGTCTCCTTATTTGGGATGCTAGCTTTTGCAAATGCCACTCAGGGGCCAACTTTTCTCCTGGCGCTACACAAGAAGCCTCATTATCTACATCCCATGGGATACAGTGCCTGGAAGTTTGATATTGCAGTACTTAAGGTCTGTGGACCTACTCTGTTGCAAATGTTCTTAAGTTGCTTTGGTACTTTGAAAACTTCAAGCTGTGTGACTGACATTGCAAATCACAGCACACCCAACAGAGCTAAAAGCTGAACACTCAAGCGCTGTACGCTCTCAACCACCATTCTCCCTCCATTAGATAGGAATGGTTGGACTAGAAGATCCCATGGGTCCCTTCCAACCTGGTTGTTCTGTGATTCTGTGATTCTGTAAAAGAAGTTGAGGAGGTGCAGGGGTTCAGATACTCAAGTTGTCACAACTGAAGATTCAGTCAGTGTCAGGTGAAAAATAGAATTATTTGCAGGTATTTCACAAGAAGAAGTAAAAAGTCAGCAAGGAATTTATCTGCAGCAAAGAGCTTCTATGCAGGTAAGTTTTAATTTAATACTTCTCAAAACCAGGGCACCTTAGCAATTTTCTTGCCAGTACGCCCTCCAAAGGTACATCCTTAAACCGACCACACAAAGAATAAAGGGTGGGTCGAAGGAGCCGTTTTCTCTGCAGAAATCAGAAGCTGCATCTCTCTCATGCAAACAGGAAGCCAACACCCGGGCTGTCCCTCTTGGCCAACTGCCGAGCAGGAGCTGGGATGGGGCCTTGCTGGACCGCCTGTCCAGCCAGGCACTATTAAGGCCACTGGAGTCACATCAGCTGGTGAGCAGGATGCCAGAAAACTCTTGTAAAAATCTGCTCCAGATGTGGTTGCCTAAAACTGGACACTGGGCATAGTTTTTAAAAGCAAAGTAAGGGTGTCCATGCCTCCAACTCATGCACAAATGTCTATCCACACCAGATGTAAGAAAAACTAGTTTTTAAAACACGATGGTCGATTTTTAAAATTTTTCTTCTTTATTATTCCTCATTCAGCAACTGGCACCAGCATCGCCTTCAGCAAAAGCCATGTGTAGAGGATGACATCCTACGTATGTGACATGAGGGTAGACAAGAGAGGCATTTCCTTTACTTTCTAGAAGCAGGTGAGCTCCCACTGAATACTTAAGTCAGACTCTACACTGTATTTGCCAATCACTTGAAAGTTAAATAATTATCCCATTTAAAAAAACCTGCCAATTACATTTTGCATACCCTCCCCAGCAGCTATTGCTGTTGTGACAATATTCATCTTGTCCATAATGACTATTATCTGCTGTATAAATATTGATGATCTGAGTAATTGCCGTTCTGTACATATGCCGCTCACATATATAAATTTCTATCTCTGAAGTAGGCTGCTGACAAAGTGCTTTACTCCTTTTGCATGGCAATGAAACATTACTGGAGAAGCCACTGAGAGCTTTTAGTCCTGGGGCAAGGGAAAAGGACAAAAGCAGATGGTAGCAACAGCCTTTGGAGGAGGAGGAGATGAAGTGATGTTTCTCTGGACTGGGGAGACTGAATAGTCCCAAAGAACAACAAGTTATATAAGCCAGTATTCAGGAGGCTTAAGTTTAGCTTAGGCTGTGCCAACACCAGACACAGCTCAAAGGGAAAAAGCTGCTCTGAACTCAGTGCTGGCCTCCACTGCTATGAAGGGCATGCCACATTTTTCACACATGACATGTATGACATGCATGTACTCACCCCCATCCCTCCAAGATGGCTCACTGATGGTTACTTTTTTCTGGATTAAAATATAACCAGAAGACCAAGTCAATCTTTTACTGGATGAAGAACACCATGCTGAATGTGATGTTGGGACAGATTTCCCTATGTCATGCGCAGCCATAAATCATGTCAGAAGAAAGCAAAGTTGTTCTTGAGGCACCCACACAACACCCATTCATACTACAGGCACAGAGCACAGCATCACTTCAAACTCTTTTAACTGGCTAAATTACTTTGTCCAGCAGACTTTGTGACCAGTGAGGTAGTCCCCTGTTCTTCTGCAATTGCCTAAAGTCACCAAAATCATCCCTGGCTAATCTGGTGATATTGCCCCATGGTCTGGTGGTACAAAGACTTCCTTTTGATAGACACAACCACAGTCACATAGCCTGACACTTCTAGACTTGAATTTTGCCTCTGGACAGCCAACAGTATAAGGCAAATGAAGGCTTTTCCTAAGTGGGCACAAACTTTCTAGGCTATAAAACCTAAGAGTCTGAACCCCAGTAAAATTACCTCCCTGGAATTATGGGTCAAGAGATGAGGATTTTTTTCAGCCATGTATAGTTTGATGACATTTACTCTGAAACAGTTTCCTTGTAGAAATACAGTGTCTGGAAAAAAACACTGGACTGGACACTTATTTTTTAAAACCTTTTTTTCTAAAAAGTTCTAACTTATGTATGCTGCATAAAGTAAAGGGAAACTAAATATATGCCTGGTTTACATCTGTTAGAGAAGAACTCTGTTACCAAAGATTAGGAAGGATATGGAGAGGATGAGAAAGCCACAGGAGAAAAGACACCAGACTCCCTTCAGAAGCTGGAGGCTTGGGCAGGAACAAGAGGAAACGATGGGTGGGGACGCAAAGCAGGCAGGAAGAAAGGGTGAATACAGATAACATGCAAGAAATGTTTGGAGTGCCCAGAGGTGGAGGGGGAGGAACTTAACATTTGTAATGAGTAAATTAAATAAGAGTCTGGAAGTCTTACTTCCTCTGTCACCTTGTTCAAACAATTACATAATAAGTCATTGTATGTAATCACAACGGCCACTATTTTTTAATATTTATTATATGCATATGAACACTTAGCTAAAGCATTTACTCTACACTGATACAACCAATCTTCTTGCAACGCCAAGTGTTAAGCCCCTCTGCTTCTTCAGCGTGGCCCTTGTTACACAGATAATGGAATTCTACCTTCTGCAGCTTCTTCCCTTTCCCTGTAACTTATACAGTGCTTTGGGGTTTAATATGTTACAATTTCTAATGACAACTTCTGTACACCTCTGAATCTTGAAAGAAAGTTGCTTCTTGCAGAAAATTTAAGGTTGAACTCTTACCAATAACTCTGGACATGCTTAACTATTACTAAGTCATATAACATAGCCTAATTAGTCCTTTAAAAAATATTCACATGACCTCGCTGTCAGTTCTTATGCTGAATCATTTTGGAGACCAGTTGAAACAAAGCCCTGCATAATTCTCTTAACATCAACAGTGAGCTGCGTTGACTGAAGCAGACTGCATGCTAACTACAATAATTAGGTAACCACCACCCTCCCCAACCTTTTTCCTTTTGTTTTAGGACAAGACCCAATCTGGTGGCCTCCAGCAACCATACAGCCTTACCTACAAGGCCTCCTACAGTAACGTTTCCCAGACCTACTTTGTTTGTGTTCAGATTAGTTATAGTACACACTGTATGAACACAGAGTGCTCTACTGCTAATGCAAATTACTTTTAATGCAAACACAAAACGTGGGTAGCCAAGATCACTAACTGTCAAATTCACAAGTGCGAATAATAGATTTGGTGCTCTCAAGCTTTTATATGCAGATTAACTTGAATGCAACAGAAATATACTCTTAACTTTGAAAGTCCTGTTCAAACACCTTTCAAAAACATAACTCAAATCTTAAGTGCTCACATTCCTGAGTCACTAAAAAGTGAAATCCAATTTTGACCAAATAATATTCAATTTTCTAGGTAGTTATTAACCCGATGTTTCACTCTGAAATCACAGTCACCTAACTTGGTTAAAGCTATGCCTGTCTGACACATCTTCTCCTGCAGAGTCATGTCAATCTGTAGTAAGAAGAAATACCACCTCCATCCAACATAGCTGCATCATCAAATTTCCTTAGAAGGGACACAAAACAGCAGTATTACCAGCTCCACATTTTAATCAAACAAGTAGTTAGTTTCATCACACCTGTGCCAAAGTCACTATGTCCACAAAAAGAAATGTTTTGTTTGGTTTATATCCCATTAAGGCATCTCTGATGGAGATGTGAAAATGCAATTTCACTAAATAAATGCAGTGGAGTTAATAAATTCTTGCATTGTGCACATGGCAATCTATTCTCATTCCAAAAATCGATCACACTCTTTTATGACCTAGGAAGACATCAATGTGTGGACTGTAGGATGCTGTTTCACTAGCTCTTTCTGACTTGCACCAGTTTTCCTGGTGAGAGCAAGGGTTGCAAGATAGTATTTGTGCCTCTCAGATGCCAAACTACCTTTCTTAACAAGGGGCAGGTGGATGCTATGTTTGCCTTCCTGTACTGATGTGAGATCTGTAAGCAGGCCATACAATTGCAACTCCTGAAACGTGATGCATATTCAAAGTCACACGTGCAGACCTGCTAGGATTTGGGAGGTACACTACACATCCTAGTCTTTCCCTTTGCTAGAACAGAACTATTTTGCACCAGCTTTTCACAGGAAAGGCATTCACAGGATGAGACCTTGCCAATATCTGGAGTTTTGTGCTTTACCGTGCTAGAAAATCCAGTCAAATGACTGACAGAAAGTGTATTCTAACCAAATTTATTTACATTATGTACTTCTGAAACAAAACAGCAGGTACCAAATATATCACCCAATAATTCAAATAAGCCTAATAAGCAGTTTGAGATTCCAACCATTCTCCTGAAACTGCTAGTCCTACAAAGCTCTACCCCCTAGCTTTTTGGTGGCAGAACACAAGGTGCCAGCTATCCATCTTTAGAACAGAAACTGATGAAATGGGGACACGTATGAAAAAAGCAATACAACACAGTTCACAAATTGGTTTGCTTACCAAGGAAACAAGTATAGCAGTTTTCTTTGATGTAGCACTAAGGAACTGGAACTTGTACTTCTTTTGTTTATGACTGCTCAAGTGGCCTAAGATATTTTTCTTCTACAGCTAAAAACACATAGGTGATTCCCAGTTTTCACTTTAAGCTCCAGAGTCTAAACACATGTATCCTGACACACAAGAATAACCCCCACTTCCAACATACACTATAGTTCTCTTTTCAGATGAAGTCGATCTTCAAAAACTTTAAAAATGTATTAAAATAAGACCAGCGATGAATGCAGGAGTGTCCCGAGGAGGAATAGCAGTAATCAGTCCTCTTTGCAATCATCTCCAAATGTTGAAGGTTTAGTGGTGTTTAGGGTTTTTTGTTGTTTTCGCAGTAAAGCTCAGTTGTTTTAAACAATTCCCCATGTGTTCACCAACATGGGAGAAGCAAGGAAGAACTGATGCTAGACACAGTTGCTTTTGGGCAGTTCAATGCTTTCAGTGCTCTGGCTTCCAGATTTCCACCTGCTCATCAAACTCCAAACAGAGAGCACCAATTAGGTTCACCAGAGGTCACAAAGCACTGACAGGAATCAGACCCAGACAAGAAAGATGCACTAGAATAGTAAACCAAACAAAACTAAAAAAAAAAAAAAAAAAAAAAAAAGCTCCCATCTCTCACCTTTTATTTTTCCTTGTCTGCACATCCATGGCAAAACTGGAAATGCAGCAAGAACAGGAAATAAAATGTTAATGTGGTCAAGAGTGGTGAGTTATTTAACCCACAATTTGCCTATAGCTTTTAAAAGTACTGTCGATGATTTTTCTCTCTTGGAGGAGACACATTTACTTAACACAGAAATTCAGCATTTCTGTCATATGTGACACTACTGAAAGATTTAAAAATGGCTTCATCCACCTAAATAATCACATGTTTTTCTCATATCCTGTCCACTGTATAAGCAAGCCATTCTCAAATAGAACAGGATCTGCGTATTACCCTTTTTGATTTGATTTGCAAAAGGGAGAAGCTGATACATTTCGAGTATACAGCATATTCCACCAGCAACTTCAGACCCTCCAAAACCAGTCACTGCCTTTAGTTCAGACCTGTGCATCATGAACGAAACGAAGAAGAGAGGCTCTGATGCTGCAATGCAGCAACAGCTAAGCTGCAGGTGGGCCAGGCCACAAAGTGCACAGCACACTTCAGAGATAGGAGTTGCCATCATCTCTGGTATTAAAAAAAAAAAAAAACACCCTAGTGAACTAACAGACAAATAATTGGGTATAGCAATACAATACCCTAGACTAGTTTTAAATCAATACAACTGTTCTGTAGCTGGAAAAGCATAAGCAAGGGCAAGAAAGTGGAGAATCGAGCCATTTATATACCACCACATGACAAGGCAGAACAACTTGCAAAGTTAGTGTAAGTTGCTAAAAGCAACTTTTTTATTAAAGTAAATTTTCATAAATCACTGTTTTTCACTAGCAGTTTTTTGGTAAGTAAAAAATATCCACATATTTTGGTTTTCCCTTCATAGATGTAAGTACACATACGAAACCTTTCCTTCAGCCATTTACTCTGCCACCAAGAGTAACGTAGAAGAAAGAGTGCGAATGTAGCACACAAGAAGAGTATTTTTACATTTTGCTTTTAAATAAATAAATGTGTAAAATCCTTCTTTTTTTCATGAAGGCTTGTCAGTTTTTGGAAAAGGCATTTTCCATTTTAACTAAGTCAGTCAGCTGAACTGTGACAAATACTGAAAATAAATACTTTTGTTCCCAAAGCCCAGCCCTTTAATTTTATCTATAAGTATAAGGATATTTCTATAGAACGGGAGCGAATCATCAGTTCTAAACTGATGTTCAGAGGATATGAAATTCAGATCCCTTCTCCTACACTGGCCCTCCAGTTTGTTGCTGAGCCACAGCACAAGGAAGCACCCAAGACTCTGTAGATAGCATGCAACAACTGCCTTTATTTCCATTTGAGATAGGCATTTTCCAGCTTCCCTTCCCCACTGCAAATGTGGAAGGCAACAAATAAGACTATTAACAGAGGTTTGATGAATCGGCCTCATAAATTACACATACACACACAAAACCTTTCTGTTTGATTCCCATCTTCCATGGGTCTCTAATGACCCAGATAACGTGTACTAATCAACTCATCGGTAATGCAAATAACCATCTTGGCCTCTCAGCAAGCGTCTCTGTGGTTTAAACAACGTGCCTTTATGTTGCCCTGAGTGCAAAAGCTACCATGTCCCTCTGAAATAACCTCAGCACATCAATGCTACACGAATTGTGCTTCATGACAGCGGGCATCATCATGCTGAACATAGCCACGTACTGGGAGTCTGAGCAATCCCCCAGCTACCACAAGGGCTCACAAGCGCTTCTGTCCCTAGCACTGCACACATGAAACCGACAGACATTGCAAATACAGGAATCTCTCATGGAAGAGACTTTGTTTGGCTACAGCAATGTTGGATGGACTATAATCCTGCTGCATCACTTGCCCTCACTGGGGTTGCTGATGGACCCTATTAGAGCACTCTGAAATCAAATTAAGAGAAAGTCATTTTATTGTGAAACATCATCACCACCCTGCCAGTGAATTGTATATCACAAGAGCTTCCAAAATAAGAAGAAATGCATCTGTACTAGCCCCTTATCCTTGGCATCAGGCCCATATTGCCAGTGTTCACAGCACTTACAGGGAAACTGGTACGCAGAACAGTGCAGCAAACAAAAGGAAACCCTATGAGAATCAAGTCAGAAAACACCAAACAGGCCTTGATTCCACAAAAGCAAGGACAAACTATACCTGGACAAGCAACTTTTGGCTGTAGTCACTGATGTGAACAGACCTGCTGTGGCAGAAGGAAGAAAATGGGCTCCCAAGTATGTGCAAAATAGCATAAGTCAGGTTTACTTTTAAATAATTACATTTTGAAAGTATTGCTAAGAAAAAAAAAAGGCTTAAGGAATTCCAATATTCCAAATAACAATGCCAGCACTTCAGCACCCCAATCCTGCTGTGATCACACACATGTGCATTGCTGAGCACAGCTCAGACACCAGCAGTTCCCTTCCTCGCTAGAGGGAGAATTGCTGGGCTTCCAGTGCCACTCTCAGCACATTTCTACCTTCTAAGCAGCAAGTGTTTGTATAATAGAAATTCTCCTATCAGCATTACCAGCTGTGCCCAAAGCACAGCAACTGCAAGCACGTACACTGCAAAATCTCAACATTCGCGTGTGTGTAAACAGTGCACTTCTGGAAAGCCAGAGAATATTTTCAGAGTAAGCACTGCACAGGTTTTGGGCCTTTTAGGATATCAAAAGGCCACCACCATCTACTGCTCATCTTCAGTGCTTGCCGATTACTCAGCTAAGATGCCTCTGTAACTCACAGGGATTGCAATCACATCTCACAAGCCTATTTTACACCGGGAAGGGATAGCACCTTCTAGTATAGAAGAGACTTTCCCTCCCACAGCAGTCCTGAAGCTCTTTGGTGAGCTAATCCACCCTAATGTTAGCTTGAAGCCATTAAAATACCAACCAACACATAGCGGGAAATGCAGCAAGAGGAACTAATTTCCAAACCTCACCATGTAGACTGCAGTTGCTGCCCTATGGAGATAAGCAAAGGAAAAAGGCAGGAGCTCATCACAATCCCATCAGACACCAGAAATCCGTTCAGAGTTATGAGAGAAGTGAAGGGCACCAATCTATAGAGCATTCAGGCAGAAGAACATCCCTACCCCAAACTACTTACTCTTAGAGCCACTGAGTATACCTCCTTCTATGCAACTTCAGCTGCACCTAATGGAAGCAGAAGGCTTATCTCCTGAAGATTCCAGGACTTTGTAAGATTTAAGAGACCACTCTTGAAATAAAACATCTTAAAAGCTATTCTTATCTCAGCTTTTGTTTAGCGAGAAAGCAGGAGTAGGCAAGAGAAAAAGGTTGATGCTTTCTCCCCTTAATTAAATCACTTAAATACATATTATAGTTTTTCATAACATGTCCAATTAGGATAAGCCATGCTTGGGTTAAGGAGACTGTAAAAAGAATCATAGAATACTTTATATTAAAAAGAATCTCTAAGATCAGAGCCCAATTGTCAACCTAGCACAGTTACTCAACCACTAAACCACATCTCTAAGCACATCCTACACCCCTTTTAAATACCACCAGGGATAGTGACTCAAATACTTCCCCAAACAGCCTGTTTCATACCCATAAACACTCAACCCTGTCAAGACCATTGTCGAACTCTAGACAGTCAAAACTCTCACTAACATACAGAGCCACCCCACTGCCTCCTCTTCCCTGCGTATCTCTTCTGAAGACTTCATGGTCATCCCTTGCAGCACTCCAGTCATCCCACCACATTTCTCTGATTGCAACCATATTATAGCATTCCTGCTGCACAGAGCCTTCCGGTTTGTCTTGGGTTTTGCCCATGCTGCATGCATTGCTGTAGATGCACTTCAGTCAGGCTATTCATCCCTCCACCTTCTGGGTGAAGAAGCCCCAATTCTTACGTGATCAGTGTTCTCTAACAGATCAATAATCCTTGCATCTTTGCTGCTGCATGCATCTCCATCCCCTACCTTCGGTGCTAGCACACTGTCTCCAACATAGGTATGTCACTCCCAGGCTTATCTCTTGTGAGACTGCTTTTATCCCTTTTCCCCTTCAAATGTAATTCAAAGTTCTATCAATGAGCCCTGCAACCTCCTGTGCAAATATCATTTGCCCAGAAATAGTGTATGCCATCTGCACACTACCTGTGCCCGACCCCACAGGTGGTCATCCCAAGCTGCTGAAGTCTTGTTTGATTGCCCTTGGACTTCATGTTGCAACTTCATTGCTGCCTACATGAAAAAGAAGTAATGGATAGTAATCTGAAGTCTGTATCAGGGTAGGAAATTTTCTCATTGCTTCCTTAACTCAAGACCCAGGGAGACAGAAGACTTCCCCAAGAAGTTGGTCCGGTCAGCATACTGGGCCTTCTGTTTCTCTCAGGAGAGAGTCTCCTGTGAAAGTGATCCATCACCTCCAGGCTAGATGAACCTCATCCTCATCATTGTTCAGTTTGACTTGCAGAGCCTTGTACTTATTAAGCAAGGGCATCCGGGAAGGTGGGTATCAGAGAATCAGAACGACCTCAGTTGGAAGTGACCCACAAGGGTTATTGAGTCCAAATCCTAAATAGGTGGTCACAGAGCAGACGCACCTGCTGTGCTGGGCAGGAACTACTTCACCATTGTCCCCTATCCTTCAAGTCACCATACTCAGTCAGGTGAAAAGAGGATAGTGAATCCTCTATATCATGCCTCCTGCCTGCTTTACTGCATGGCTCAAAAGCTATATTCATGAGGCTAAGGGAGCTTTACCAGTCACAATAGCCCAGTTATGGACACAATCAGGACAGAAGAAGCCCTCATAGTTGCAGGCATATATCCATCTTCCTCCCCTGCTCATGAAAAATGTGTCTGCACCCAACGCTGTGTGCAGACACTCCCCAGTGCCAGAAAGACATTCCTTCCAACAGTGACAAGAGTCATAACAAAGAAAAAGAGAACCAAAGGGTACAAACTGAAGAGCAAGAAAGCTCCCATTGCATGGGAGGCCACCCATTTAGAAATGCTACCCACATAGTTGTGGTTTGAGCTAAATTAGAGTCAGTTTCCTGATTCTAACTCAGTTTTGTCTAAGTAACTTCATTTTCTGAAAGCTAACTACATCGTTTTGAGACACTGTTCTTCTCTAGAAGTGATAACACTAGTATGCAAGAAGGCCAATATTTATACTTATTCCTATAGTAACTAAGGCCATCCTCAGACTGGCAAAAAAGGGTCACACCTGCAGGGAGAGGCGGACAGGACAGGTGACCTCAAACTGACTAGAGTATTCCATCTTATGTATATCATATTTGGTATAAAATTGAGAGATCACGAAGATCTCACCCCTCTTTTGCAATGGCTGTTGTCCAGTAAGGACCTCATCTGTCTGGTTGCTCCGGATGCAATTGTTTCCAAACCCAGTTCCTGAGCTCAACTCCCTCCTAGCCACAAAGCAGTTCCCTCACATCTACTCTACAGTATTTGAGGTGATGTATAGTCACTGAGGGGTGGGGTGGGTGCATGAGTTCATATATTTATATATGTTTTATTATTTTCTAATAATTTTCATCATTTCATTGAAACTAAAGTTTTAGTTTCCAACCCACAAGTCTTTTTCCTCTCATTTTCCTTTCCTCTTTCCCTGCAAGCGGAAGGATAGGAACTGGGAGTCTATATGGTTAACCAGCTATATGGTTTTAGATGCTGAAATTAACCAAGTCAGGGCTAAACCATGACAATGTTAAGTTGGAGGCTTTATCAGCTGAAAAAGGATCTTGCCCAAGTTAGAGGCAGGCAGCTGTCAGTGCCGGAAGGCCAGCCTGGTTCACGTAGGGAACACGAGCCCAAACTGCCAGTCACCGCAAGCCAAATAGCTCCAGCATCCTCATTCCTTTCTGTGAGGATGAAGGGCACACATGGGAAATTACAAGTCCCACACCTGAGTACCGCTCACAAGCTCAGACATCTCAACACTACAGGTAAATCTGGAGCTGTTTGCAATAGACTTTTTCCCCTCAAGCTGCATTGGGACTGTATTTCAGATATAATTTACTGTCTAGACACAGCATGCTACCACACAGTGCAAATGAAGAAAACTGAGAGCACCAGAGTGTGGAAAACAGACTGGTCAAGCTTTTTCTTTTTCTTTCTTTTAAAAAAAAATACATTGTGCAGTCTACACCAACATCCTCACAAATAAATGCTCACTGTATCCTGCACCTCAGAAGCTGTCTGCTGAAAAAAATCCGGAATGCAATTAAAACATGGATTCCATTAAGTTTCACTTTCCTCTGCAATTTTATAATCGTTCCATCCATCAATTTTGAAAGAATATTAATACTGGCATCAGCTGGCTCTCCACCTCTTCTGCTGAGCCAGCTTTTTCAAAGCCCTGTCCCTGCCTTTCAGCATCTGACCACAGATGTTGCTATGAAGAGGAGAGGGGGAGGCAGAACAGGGATGGAGAGAGGCCAGCAGGGCACACCTAGCATGAGGCCACCCCACAGAGGAGCTGCTTCTTTCCAAGGGAGCTACAGCAACTTGCAGCTCCTGAAAATCTGCCCAAATACGTTTACCTCAAAAGAAACACACACATAAATTATAAAGAACAAGGTTGTGTCAGGGATTAACTGACATTTACTCAAATCCAGACCAAAGCCTAGGTATGCAGGGTCACTACCACCTTCCAGGCAGGAGATGGCTAGGCCAGTGATGTACAATCAATTGGGTTTTTGACTAGAAAAGTTTTGGGGTTTTTTTTAAATTCACAAAAACTTCCCCGCCCTAGCCCCCTGAAAGATGCACACAGGCCAACAGGAAAGCTGTGCAGGGGCTCTGATAATGACAGTGCAGGGATAAGGCAAGGGATGAGAATTTTAAATTAGAGAGTAGATTTGGATTAGATACTAGGAAGGACTTTTTTACTGTGAGGGTGGTGAAGCTCTGGAACAGGTTGCCCAGGGAAGGTCATGGATGCCCCATCCCTTGAGGTATTCAAGGTGGATGAGGCTCTGAGCAACCTGATTGAGTGGAAGGTGTTCCTGCCCACGGTAGGGAGGTTGGAACTGAATGATCTCTAAGGTGCCTTCCAACCTAAACTATTCTATGATTCTATAGATCTCTGCATTGATACAAGCCATTTCTCCCATTTGCCTTTCACAGATGCATGTCCTTGCCCCCACACCTCAAGTATACATAAACAAGAGCTGAAATTCATCCCCATGCTCCTTTTAGCAGTTGTCTCCTTCTTAAATATGTGAAGTTCAATACTCAAATACTAGCTCTTGGACTCACTCACATAGTGGTAATGCAGGGAGAATTCATAGAATCATAGAATCATAGAACAACCAGGTTGGAAGGGACCCATCGGATCTTCTAGTCCAACCATTCCTATCAAACACTAAACCAAGTCCCTCAAGACCTCATCCACTCGTGCCTTAAACACCTCCAGGGAAGGTGAATCAACCACCTCCCTGGGCAGCCTATTCCAATGCCCAATGACCCTCTGCGTGAAAAACTTCCTCCTAATCTCCAGCCTAAATCTCCCCTGGCGGAGCTTGAGGTCATTCCCTCTTGTCCTGTCCCCTGTCACTTGGGAGAAGAGGCCAGCTCCCTCCTCTCTACAACCTCCCTTCAGGTAGTTGTAGAGAGTAATGAGGTCTCCTCTCAGCCTCCTCTTCTCCAGGCTAAACAACCCCAGCTCTCTCAGCCACTCCTCATAGGGCCTGTTCTACAGCCCCTTCACCAGCTTTGTCAATCTTCTCTGGACTTGCTCCAGAGCCTCAACATCCTTCTTGTGGTGAGGGGCCCAGAACTGAACACAGTATTCAAGGAGCGGCCAACCAAGTTTGGTTGGTGTAAGTTTGTACCATCTGGTTTATTAATTATTTTGTAAAGGTGTCTAATTCTTCCAGTCATCCAAAACTTCTAAACAAATTCTGCTCTGTCATTATTTTGTGAACCTGATTTGACATTGTTCATATCTATTTTGGCCATGATTTATTTCACAAAATTCCCAAGAACACAAGTTTGACATAATGATTCTTATCCCAGCTGCCTCACTGCAGGTCAACCTGGTCTGTTCCAAGACCAGATTTTGTTGGCAACTGTATTTTCTTTGCTGGTACCATCCCCTTTTCCTCATCTAGTTTAATGAAACAAAACAAAACAAAACAAGCAAAGTAAATAAAGACAGCCAATTGTTACGTTCATCTGAGCATAATCAGAATTTTCCGTTTCCTCCTCTCTCACTGCAGCATGTTGTTTATATTGACTGCCCTCCCCTTCTCAGAACAAAGTTGTAGGATGAAACTCACTGTAAATTTGTCAGAAGACTGACACACAGGCCAAAAGCATCTAATGGCTTGCTGGAACTACAGACATCACTTCTCCAGGAAGTGGCTGAGTTGCATCAACTTGCATTCCAGCCTCCAGAACCTGCACACACTTGCGTGCATGATTTTTCTATTCATTCCCAGAAAACAAAAAAGCATGACTGGTCAGTCTCCCTCATTCTTCTATGAACTGATGTCATTCCAATCTCTCATTCAAACCCATAAAATGGCACATCCAGCTAGTCTTAATTGTACAATCTTAAGTGGGATTAAGCAAGACTCCACAGAATGAACACCAGGAAACAAGGCAGAATGCAGAATCTTCTTTAGGTGTAAACTATTTTTATAGAGTTGGCCTACATCTGGGATTCCATTTATCATTCTCACCACAAGAAGGATGTTGAGGCTCTGGAGCGAGTCCAGAGAAGAGCAACAAAGCTGGTGAAGGGGCTGGAGAACAGACCTTATGTGGAATGGCTGAGAGAGCTGGGGTTGATTAGCCTGGAGAAGAGGAGGTCGAGGGGAAACCTCATTCTCTCTACAAGTACCTGAAAGGAGGTTGTGGAGAGGAGGATGCTGGCCTCTTCTCCCAAGTGACAGGGGACAGGATGAGAAGGAATGGCATCAAGCTCCACCAGGGGAGGTTCAGGCTGGATATTAGGAAAAAAATTGTCACAGAAAGGGTCATTGGACACTGGAACAAGCTGCCCAGGAAGGTGGTTGAGTCACGTTCCCTAGAAGCGTTTAAGGGACAGATAGACGAGGTGCTGAGGGGCTTGGTTTAGTATTTGATAGGAATGGTTGGACTCGATGATTTGATGGGTCTTTTCCAACCTGGTGATTCTATGATTCTAATGCAGCCACTTACCCATTGACTGATCTAAGAGGATGCCCACAAAAATGGCTCTAGACTTCAAGTAAGAGAGATGAATCCCCTGAAACACTTCATTCAAACATATTGGGCTGGTCTTTATCTACAGTTTGAAGAAGAAAAAAGTTATAAATCTATATTGCAATCAAGATTGAACACAACCCTACCTGAATCTAGATCTGTGACCCCTGGAAAAGTATAGGCAATACCAGTAATAAGAAAAGATCAGCATGGAATAGAGTGATGGTATCAGAAAACAAGAGGAGAAGACATGTGGCATATGTTAGGGATGCGTAGGTACAGAGGGGAAGGAGAGGGAACAGGGGAGAGTGAACTTAAGGGAATGAGAAATTAAGCTGCTATAGAGGAAAAAGCAGGAAAAACAGGCAAGCCAGAGAAGGACAAGGGAAACACCAGAGTTTTCCCCACTCCATCCTTAAATGGGATCTGAAAGCTTCTAGCACTGGGCTGTGAAACCCCCTCAACAAAGCAGCAGATGGCCTGCTTAGCCTGTCACCCCACTCTGGCAACTACCACCATTCATAGCCAAATAGTGCTCTTGAGCACATTATCTTATGGATTAGAAATTAATGGTACAGCCCAAAGGTCTACACTGTCTGTATGACCTGGGTCACTGCAGATTCATGTGACAGGAATATTTTTTATTTATCTCCCTCGTTTCCCTTTGTACACTTATAAAATTATGCTCAAACTCAGGTAAGTTAAATTTTTACCACAAAGACTGCAAACTCAAGCACTACAAAATTAAGAAGTATCATAATGAATGCTGCCCATAAAACCTCCATCAAGCTTCTGTACACATCTGCACTGATTTCATCTCAAATTCAATAATCACATATCATTTGAGCTCTGGAAATCAGCTGCTTTGGGAAAAACACAGGGTTATATGATAAAAGTCATGGTTGTGTTTCAGCTCCTGCCTCACTCAGTGGAGGTCAGAAAGATCAGTGAACAAGTCAAAGCTGGAAGAAAAAGGAAACAACCACCTTGTTTGAGGAAGGTGGACATACTACCTGTAGGGAGAAATTACCCCTTTCTCAACTTCACAGTCTTTGCAAGATGCTAAGCAAGTCCCTGAAATCAGTTTTTCTTCAAGTGACATCTAACAAGGCAGTGCCCACTCTCTGCAAAGACAAGACATCTAGGGCTAACCTGCAAGAGTACAGAGACCTACAGCTGAGGTCCATCACCCCTGTGCTTCTTTCTAGCAGATGAACTACTACATCATGCCAGGTGTTCTGGGATGAGTGAAAAATAAATTCATCTCTAAATATCTCGCTGAGGCAGCCAAAATTGAAGGCACTTCAATCATTCGAGCTTGGTTTCCTCTTTGTCTCCATTCCTTAGCTACAAAAATTAAGATAGTACCTGTACCTGAGTACCACCATCTGCGTAGCCCCCAGGAAGGAATTCGCAGCACTACTCAGTTCAGGGTTTGGGTGGGGTGTAAAATGGAGATGTGGAAACCACAGACAAAGTAAATGTGGGCAAGAGAAAACGAATTATACAGTAATTACCTATCCACTGAAAGAGGGACTCTGTGAAAGGGAAAAAAATGATGCAATTACAAAATTAAAGATTGTATCATAATGCAGATGCAAAGGGGAGCTACAACATGTAAGTCCTGGCACTTCCTTGCTTTTGTCCACCTGATTTTGTAACCCCATTGTTCTCCTAATGTCATTATTTTGTAAGTAATTTAAACCCAGCATAGTTATGAGCTCATATGTTTATATCTTTTCATCATTAATAATGTGTGGAACAACTGGCAGACTCTACTCCCAGCATGATTGATTCCTCCAGCAGATGGCTGTGAACGATTAATTTTCTTCCATCTTTATCCGAGGAGAGAGGGAGGCTTTATATTTAAACTTCAATTCCATTCACAAATATTTGGGGATTTTGGAGTTGTTTCAGAGGAGGAAACCAAGACCAATATCAATGAATTGCTCTGAAACAAATCATAATGAATCAGATTTAAAGAGCTGATGCACATAGGCTGTGCTCAAGGTCAGAAGGAAAGGCCTGGATCCCAAATGACCCCACTGACAGCCTTCTGCCCAAGCCGCTGAATCCCTCCTACCTCCCACATAAAAACTTGTTTAAGTGTAATTATTGCTGTTAACTGCAGGTCAAACAAGAAGCCAATCACCTCCAGGCCGTGTTTGCTGGTGAATACAGCCAACAAGCAACATCTTCTGAAAATGTGTCATAGAAGATACAACTGCAAGCAAACATTAGGGTTCTATGTGTTCATCCTGGATAATTGTTATATTGAGTTTTTTAAGTAAATTACCCTGCGTGCCTCCTACTACAGGCAAATTGCCAACGTGTTTCTCAGAGTCAGACGAGTCTGGCTCACTCTGCTTCATGAGGGAAAGCAGCTGCAATAGCAACAACCTAACTTGTTTTATTTGCACATGATATTAGCTGGCAAGAGGCAGTGTGTCTGACAGCACGCTTGCTATGTAGCCTTCATGCTTTTTTAAAAAGTCTTTTTGTCTTTGTATACCCCCATTAATAAATACACACAGACCCTTTTTCTTTTAAGTAGTATTTTTACTTTGTCTAATGGGTGCTGGCAGTTATGACTACAAGTTTTACATGCTGTTTTGTTCCTAACAAAGCAAGCTTCACTTCCATCTTTATCCATCCTAAAAGGGCAGAGCTTGCAAAACTCAAAGCTATCCCCTGAAATTTACTCACTGCCTGATCTCAGGCCAGTCAGAGCATGCAGTATCACAGACAATAGGGTCAGGACAGCTCTCTCCATCGCACGTGTTTTGGAGAAACCCATTGTGGTGGTGGAAGCATTGCAATCCTTCCTTCTTGGCATGCAACCCTCTCAGTCTGGTTTAAAACCTAACAGAGAAAGCATTACACCACCACTGAATGTACACAGTTAGCACAATATGGTTAGCAAGAACAAGCAGAAATGTTACAGCAGCAACATTTCACCCCCCAAACTGCCTGTTTCAGGATTTCTCACACAGAAGGTAAGGTGGCCGGCACTGTCATAGGAGGGACTGGAATGAGATACCTGGTCCAAGCCCAAGAGCCCATTATTAGCTACCACCTACCATGCCACACTACCAGAGGTACAAGTTGGTGCTCGTGGAGGGAAAAGCAGGGAAGCAAGAGACATTCTCCTTTACTAAGCGCCACATCTCTAACAGCATCGAGACTTGGTCTCAGATGCCAGAGGTGCCTAGTCCAGTTTCTGGCAGGCAGAGATGCAGGGCGGAAAGGAAACAGCATCCTCCTTTGCCCTGTTGGCATGGCACGGCTTGACGCTCCCTCCACATCCTCTGTAACCTATGATGGGGAGGTCAGCTACACAGTTCCTCCCTTCATCTCACCTTGACAGATTATGTGTCTGATCTTCACTGCATCAGTCAAATAGGCTGTTTGAAAAGGAGTGGCATATGGGTGTTTGAGATTCAGCTCAGCCCTCTAGGGTGACACTTAATATTTTGACATTACAGAGTGACACTGGCAATCTTTGAAAATCCACACTCTAAGCTCCAGCACAACAGGCATATTCTGTCTGAAGACTAACAGCAACAGAGAGGGTAGCAAAACATGCGCTAGCTGAGGAATCGCATGTACATCTCACATACGCTCCTTGACACCCTGACACTCCTGTTTCTTAAGCTGCTGCCTGAACAGATGTCTGTCTTTTCCTTCAGGTCTGGAAGAAATGTTCCCACCACACCCTGCTCAGCTACACTGAAAAGCTGCCTAGCACAGGCACCGCCCAGGTAAAGGCAAGACCACTTTTCTTAGCACAGCTTTGCCCAGATTTCTGAGGCAGACCACCCAAAGTGCCCATGCCAGACCAGCTCAATGCACACCAGGGCACTCAGCACTAGGGAAACGCATCCCTGACATCTCAGATCACTGCATCAGCTGAAGTACACATCTGCCTAAAGTAACGGTGGGGAGGGGGCTGCATGGAATCAGAGAAAATATTCACTCACAGAAGCTATTTTGGGAGAAACGTATGGCACTGAATGTCATCCTTTCATCACTGTCAAATTATCATTGACTTAACAGGATGATGCCGGTGAACACCCAGATAATCACACTGCCATTGCACACGTGCAAGTTTGCGCACACACCTCTGCCTTAGTCCTGCCCAGGCAGCACATTCCCATCTGCTCCAACGCTCGCCTCAGTTCAGCCCAAGGTGTCCCGGAGGTCACAGAAAGCAGGCTCCAATCTACAGCTGCCAGCATCCCACCCATCGAAAATCTCAAGTGGCTTTAGCTTGACCAACAGAAGGGTAGCCACGCTGTGAGGAGGTATAACAAGCAGGTCCAGCCTGCTGGAGATAGGTATCCTCTGCCCTTCTGCCCCTCCATCACATCCACTGCAGCTCCTTCCAAAGTCACCTCACACCAACCCTCCCCTGGAGACCACACACACCTGACAAGGTGGCCAGGGCCATGAAGGTGCTGCATGTTTGACCATCCACCACACATGCAGTGCCTGACCAGGCAGCTGCTACCAGGCAGAATAGGGAATGTCTGAAATCAACCTCCTCTTCTCCAGAGAGAGCACCACTTCAAAGAGTACCCAGCAGCCAGTAATCTTAACAAAAACAAGTGGGACATTATACGGTACTCAAGACTGCCAGCCAACCATTGGTACAATCTGGTTGAAACTGGCCAAATGCAAAGGGCAGGGAACAACACTCCATTCCTCGGGAAGCTAAGTTAAAATGAAATAAAATAAAACCAGATGAAAACCATGGTGTGTTGGATTAGTGGCATTTCCACGTTCTGCTCTGTTCTGCCCTGTCCCAGGAAACGACAGCTTGCTCAATCGAGAATGTGAGCTGCACAGCACATACTGCAGCTAAACTCTGCAACTGCCCGGATTTTCTACCACTCGAGCAGGAAGGAGCAAATTACAAACTCATTTACATCTGAAGGTTAATCTGAAGGGGTAACTTCAGCAGCAAGACAGGGAAGGCAAAGTTATTTGCATCTGAAAGAGGTGAAATGCCTCGTCAAGGCCGAAGGACTATTACTCAGCTCTAAGTGTGAGAGCTGCTGGAGCTCCTCTCTCATCCACCAAACCCCAGCTTCTGGAGGTGATCTCATCCCAAAGATTTCAGCATGGCTCTCCTTGTCACCCCAAGCGTCCCTCAGCCTGCTCTGCTGGCGCTTGGCTCCCTGCACCAAGAAGGTTCATTTGAGGCAGGGGTCGACTCTGCTCTGGCTGGAGCAGCAACAGCTGAGCCCTTGCCAGCCCAGGACTTGGGGAGCTGCTGCACAATTAATTCTTCTGATGAGGGCTAGAAGAGTTTTCCCTAACGCTGCTCAGTCTGACAGACCGCGCTGCAGAGCTGCATCGGTTCTAAGGGCTCCTCTGCTTCCTTTCCAGAGCCCAGCACGGCAGCAAAAAAAACTATTTGCGTAGAAAACAGGATCGGTAGAGCAAGCAGGGAACTCTGGACAGGCCAGCTGCGGAATTTTTCTGGAAGAGCTGCTTGCTGTAAAGGAAAGTCCAGCCTCTCGTGTCACTTCCAGCCCACCCACCCACCCACCCACCGGATAGAGGCAAAGCATAAGAACAGGAGAGAATTCAAAGCATGCCAGGATCTCAGGCTCTGCGAATTAGTTTCCCACATTCTCCACAAAAAATAGAGCACTCACGCCCAAATCTACTGCCTTGAACTCAGAGTGCACACCATTTACTCAGCTGGATAACCTCACTCAAGCCAGTGGAATTAGTTGCCTGAATAACTGCTACTTGGTGCATAGGAGAGCTGCAGAACTGGCTGACGAGTAAACACAGGTATACAGAGAGCAATGTAAGGCCACCCTTTTAAAAGCCAGTGCCCTGGGTCAGGTCCTGAAGTCGATGGCATTGTGGTCAAGCCCACAAAATCAGCGGGTCTTTGGTAGAGTCACACCAGCTGACCCAGAGCATCATCTAGGTCACACACATCACTCTAGACCTGTATCCTCCAGGCACCATCAACTGATTGGGGTCACAGCCTGAAAAATATTTCACCGATTTAGAAAATTAAATTCTGCTGGAAAGCATGGCTTGAGCATTTAAGAGTATAAGCTTCATTACTTTCCAGCAAGACTTCAGGTCCCAAGCACAAACTAAATCTCCATAAAACTCCAGCAGAGAAGCACCGCTGCTCCTACTCTGTAGGTATTGGTCCTAAGTAAGGTCAACTCTTCAGGAAGGAACCCAGACACAATATGGCATTTGTTCTCAGCATCACTGTAAAAAAAGTTCACACCTTGGAAAGCTTGTAAGAGGCAGCTCTGAGCTTAAAAGCCTTGCATGCAAGCTTGCTTTTGTGTATCCCTCTTTAACTACACTAGTACAACATGCATAACTAAAGTTAAAAATGTGCTGAAGCCTCTGTCAGACTGGCTGATTGAGCTCATGCTCCAGTTCATCGAGGGGTCAAGGTGAGAAGTCTGAACTGCAGCCAGAAACAGGTGTAAGAAAAAACATACCCACAGATTTTGGCAAAGCTGGAGGCCCAAGTGAGTCACCTAGGGGAGGGTGACCAGTGCTCAGAAGCATCTCCCTGTCCGTTCCCTGCACCCTCTGCTAATCCACAGCGTATCTTGGGATGAGCAGCTCGTTCCAAGTTATTACATTTCCATGTATAATCTAAACACACTATTTCAAGGCCAAAGTATTATTTATTGCCCTGCTGGCATTTCTAATCTGGATATTCCATTGCTCCCAAGGACACATTGTAACACGCCTATGAAACTTCCATCAGGTGTGGCTCAACCAACTTTCCTCCCCCCAGACAAACATCTGAAAACAAACGCCTTTTTCATTTGTCTTCACATACCTGGCAAGCTGTCCAAACCCTCTGACAGACCTTACAGGTTTGAACCAGATGTTCTGGCTTTCTAACTGTTCTGCCAACAGAAGCAAGTGAGAATTTTCCGCAGAGCCCTGTCCTGAAAGCCACTGGCACCCCAGTGCCACCAAGTGCAAGAGCACCAGGCTGTCCCAGCTCCGGACCCCTCAGCCAGGGCTGCTTTATGTTTCGCCCTTCACGCAATTAATAAGAAGCTGAAAACCAGTCGTGCACCGTTACATGGCTAAGAATAGTATTTAGAGCAGAAGTGGGGTTGGGTTTTTTTTTTTTCCTAAGTTGCTATTATTATCATTGCATGAGCTCTGCATTAGTTCAGACTCAGTGGGCATTTCAAAAAAGGCCTGTGACCCCAGCCTGGCTACAGAAAGGCTAAAAACAATTTACATCATACACATCAGAAGTTGGAAAGATACAAGTGTTTTCTCTAACAGGCTCAATCAGACCCAAAAACCTAAGCAAATCAGTATTAAAAAAAAAAAAAAATCTCTGAAATAGACTAATAAAAAAGAAAAAAGAAAAGCTAGCATACCACGGACCATATCGGTGTGAAGGAGGAAAAGGAGTTTCAGCGAGGAAACAAGAACAGGAATACTATGTTTATAGTTCAGGAACCTTATCAAAAGCCTGTTTGCTTTCGCCTTTTTTTTTTTTGTTTTTTTTTTTGTTTTTTTTTGTTTTAGACGCCTATTACACAAACACACCCCGAAAGCCTCCCCAGCCCAGCAGCCCGATGCTCACATCCCGAGCGTATCCACAATCCAGGGGAGGCGAGAGCTGCTTCCCAAGAGGTCCCCGCGCCGGCCGGCGGGTGGGAACAAAGCTGCCGGGTGCGGGATGCCGCCGGCGTTCGTAAAATCCCATTTCGGGAGCTCGGGCTCAGACGGGGAGGCAGCACCTAACGCCGTGACTAACTCTCCAAAGCCGCCGCTCTCTCCGCAGAGCGCACACCCTACCTGGGCTGGGGGCTTCGCGCCTCCTCTTCTTCCTCCTCGTCCTCCGCTTAAGGAAAATTAAAGCCACGCTCTAAAAACCCAGCGAGACGTCTTAGCGCTGAATGCCCACACCCCAGCTACCGCTACATCGGGAGGGAAAGGGGGAGAAAGCAACAAAAATAATAATAATAATAGTAAAGCCAAGGAGAAAACCTTAAGCCAACCCAAACCCTTCAAGAGAAACAAAGGACCCCCCCAACCCAGACCGCGCCTGTAAGTTATCCGGCTCCCGCCGATGCGATGCGGGCTCAGCCCGATCCCGCCGCGCTCCAAAGTGACCCCAGCGCCCTCCCGGGATGCGGAGGATTCCTCACCTGGCGCTGGCTCGGGCCGCGGGGCGGGGAGCGGTGCGGGGTTACGAAACCCGCGCGGTGCGTCCCCCGGCCCCGGCGGGGAGGGGGCGGGGCGGGGGGGAACGGCGGGGACGAGAGGAGGAGGAGGAGGAGGGGGGGAAAATAGGAGCCCACCAGCATCCCTCCCCCACCCCCCCGCCCAGGCAAACCCACCGACCTCGCCGCCATCCGCCGCCGGCACCGCCCCCTCCTCCTCCTCCTCCTCCTCTTTCTCCTCGTCCCGCCCCGGGTGGCGGCGGCTCCGCGGGGAGCGGAGCTTCCAAAGCCGCGGCTCGTTGTGCCTCCGCTCCCCTCGGCGGAGCTGCCTCCCGGAGGATGGGATGGGTCGGGATGGGCTGGAAAGGGACCTTAAAGGAGAGCAGCCGGTTCCAAACCCCGCGGGGCTGGGACGCCTTCCCCTCGATCGGGTTCCTCGCAGCCTCATCCAGGCTGGTACCCACTGCTGTTGCAGACACCGCGCGAGGCGGGTTCTCGGCTCCTCGGGCTCGAGTGACTCGTGCCTTGAAGACCATCAGTCCAAGAGGAGGCTCAGAGCTGTGATCCTGCTGCGCGCTCAAGTTATAGCTGCACGTAGCGCGTTGCCACAGCAGAACCAGAGCTGGACTAGGAAATAACATATGGCTTTTACTCATCACGACGAGGCCTGTGCCTGCGACACAGCACAGGACCATCGACTTCTTTTCTGCAGAGAAAATCATATTTACATCAGCAGTAAATGAAAAAAATAATATCTATATACCATCCGGTGTCTCACACGGGGTCAGTAAAAGCAAGCAGCGAGAGCTAGAAACAGCAAGGACAGACGAGCATCTTTCTGCTCCTTGTTGTCTCATCTTTCTGCAGAGCCAGAGTTGTTTTGGGGCAAGCAAGTGATGTGAGGACAGACCTGCAGGCTATCCAGGTGCTGGTTTGGGTTGGAACAGACCTCTCCTCCCCAGCTTCTTCAGCTCCACACTGAAAGTATTGTCTGTGGAGGAGGAGCAAGACCTCTGTGATCAGCAAACTGAATTATTTTCACAAAAGTCATCTTGCTTTCCTCCCAGATCTTCTATCCCCTCTCCTCTGCCATGGGGCTGTTTGCGAACACGGTCTCCAGTAGGCTGGGCTTTCCCCTGGGGAGGGTCTATAGTGCATTCACTAATACGACTCCAGGTTATGCGATAAATATGTAAAACTGGATCACCACTCATAGTAAACATTCAAAGCAGATTGTCGCATCCCATGGTGTTTCTTGTTTCAAACCTTCCTAATCAAATAATTGAGATGAGGCAGAAGTCAAATATGCCAAATTTCTACCATTGGTTTCAGTCTGGTGCCCCACTCATGTCCACCTCCAGAGAGTTAGTCACTACCAGCCATGTATTTTACATGATGTATTTTACACCATGAGGAATCCTATTAACAGGGAGTGTCTGCCATGCCCTCTCTGCTCTCAGGACAGGCTGTGACTCATGGTGTCTGCCATGACCCACACCTTCCCACCCTGGCCACTCAATGTTCTTCAGGTTTTGTTCAGCAAAAGCTTTTGAGATACTGGGGACAGGGGGTGCACAATTGTTTTTACAATTTAAGGAGATCCTTGCACCAAATTCATATTGGGTATTTGTGTAACATCCTGTATTTTAAGAGACGCACCAAGTTTAGAAAGGACTTCCGCTTACATCCCTTTGTGTGCCAGCTCCCTACCATTCCCTACATCAGTTCCCCTCTTCCTCCTTAGAAAACAAGTGGCGTTTAATGCCCACAAGCAGTATGCAACGGTACCAGATCTCCATGGACACAAGAGGGGAAAATTCATTACAGAATGGAAACAAATGACTCTCTGATTAAGTGCCAGCCTGCACTGCTGTAAATTATGTCCACCAAGGAGGACAGGGACTACACAGATATAGATAAAGATAACCCACTTGCCAAGATGCATCCTGCGAGGCAGTGTTGAAAAGCATTGGCACAATGACTTTGTTAATTATATTGCTAGTGGTGCTGCTGTGGTTTTATCATTACAGTAGAGTTCAGAAAGATAGCTGGGACCAAGACACACCCATACAACCCCATCCGGGTTAAATGGGCACCAAAGAATTAAGTATATCTGATCCTGTATACAAACGTGAGCTCTAGATCCCAGAAGGGCTAGTGTGCATGCTTAGATTTTAGCATCTGACTCCCTCTACTGAATGGATTAAAGTTAACGCAAGTGCACAGCTCCTGGCAGAAACACTGCCAAAGAGATGCAGCAGGCAAGAGGAAGGGGAAAGGAAGCATAATTACTCCCAGAAGGATTTATGCATTGCTGCCACTGTCGTTCCCCAGGCTGCACCTGTTTTGAGAAGAGTCGTCTTTAACTCTGTAGGGAAGAAATCTTGAAATGTTGCCAGCAACAGACTTTAAGTAAAGGAAGGGAAACACAACAGATTTCAGCTTCAGATTGCTCCACATGGTTTCTTTCAACAAAACTCACTTAAGCAGGCTGTGGATTTGTAAAAGATGGCAAGTTCTTTGGCACTGCCCTTTTCAGCACCTGCCTGATAATATGGCCTAAAAGGTTGTGGAAGGACAGACAGAAAGACAACCCCATTCTCTGCCCTGCCGTGGCCATGGCAGCTGTCTTCTGCTGCCCTGTGCTATTGTCTCCCACTTTGGTTGGATTGAGGGACCTTTCTTTTTTCTGTCTAGATGTTTCTAACAACTTCTAGAAGTACATCCTAAGTAGCAGTACATTAGAGCAAATTGTTCTTTGAAATGTTCTCTCAAGCACAGCTCCTCCTGGAGAGGCAGGGTTCTGAGGAAACATCATTCAGTGGGATAATAGGAGTCAGATAATCCCTACAAGGGCTAGGCTAGCTCTGGAATGTCCTAGAAAAGGTAAGCACCTCCTAGGTCCTCCTTCTGTTTCGGTCACCTGAAGGACCTCTAATAGATAATATATTTATATGATCTCAATGTCAAACTTTCAGACCTGGGAGCAAGACATTGAATAACCATTAATCCAAATCAGAACTTGTGAGCATTTTAAAAAATAATCACCACATGAGGAATCCACTCTTTTTTGTTTCTGAGCCCACACTGGATAATTAAATCATATTCCCAAGGTTATTTTGTTACTAAGAGGCCTAGGGACATTTTTAGCCTGGTTTCCTAGAGAAACAAAATTTATATCATCATGCTGTCTGTGTACCTCTTGTCTTCCTGTTTTTCTTTGGCAGCATTTGAAACCCTTGGCCCAGCAGTTAGAGGAGGAGATATCAGGGACAGTAATGTCCCTACTTTTTTGTTTGTCTTGTTTTGCTTTGTTATTTAAACCACTAATATGGTCAGAGGAAAGAAACTTCTCTGATCCCCACCCCCTCCAAGCAAAAGGCAGGGAGAGCTCAGCTCTCCTCCATTCAGTCTGACAGCCCCCAAGCAAGCATGTGTGTGTGAGACAGTAGTACATAAACTTCAAAATATCCTCTGCTCATGTAACATCTTTCAGGGAAAAAAATAAATTAAGATTTCTACAGTCTCAGACCTCTAGGGCTAATGGGAAAAAATACATTAACCACTAAAATTGCTACTGAACCAGAGCCTGCCAAAACTCACATCTTGCATAAAACCTTTGCAGAAGTCTGTTTCCTATGACTGTGAGGCAAAAGTACAGCTCATAGAGATTAAAAAGGTATCTATCGGTGGAAATAAGTTCACGCCCCAGTGATCACAGGCAATTGTCCCTCCTTATACTGATACCCTGTGATAAAATTACAATGAGTATTTTGGCTCATCAAAATCTGACAAGCTCACGCATGTTCCCTTGTTCTCTTTCATAAAATACTATTTTATTGCATGCTTTAAAATATTCATCACAGTGAGTATTTTTAAACACTGCTGACCTGAAAAAGGCATGTAAAAAGACCACGTATTTGCAATAAATCAGTTTAATAAATTGTTTTGAAGCCCTAGTCTCTCTTAAAAAAATCTCCAGTTAGGAGGAGAGCCTTCACCCCCGTGATAATATTAAAGGCTTAACACAGGAGAAGATCATCAATGTGCTTACCATAGAGGAGCAACAAGTTCTGTATTCACCTGTATGCCATTCAGCTCAGTTTTTGTCCTTGGATTTGGTACAGAAATTTGGCCAATAATTTTCTCCTGTGGTAGTTTGTGAATGTTCATGTATTAACTCTACTCTTAAGAATGAACGTGCATTGACATCTTTAGGTACAGAACATAGGGAAGTTGCTCCTTCACTATAGGTCAGCTTCCTTTACAACCAAGGGGGAGATGTCCCAGGAGGTGATTCAGAGCAGGAATGTCTTGGATCCTCTGAGTCACACTCTGCCTGGGCTAATCTCTCTCTACAGACAAGATAGGGGGGGAAAGCTTCCTGTACTGAAGTTTAGTGCCCAGAGATACACAGCACAAATAGACCCCTGAGGCTTCTAGTCCAGGAGAGCACTTGGGCATGCCGATACATCACTTTGCCTCCCTCAAAGTGGTGGCCCAGCCTAAACTAGTCTCAAAGAGCCACAAACCCTGTATCCCATGAACCAAACTCCTGTCTATGGCACTGTCTCACCTCTGGCCTCTGAGCAGCCTCTGCAGATGAGCCAGCCTGGCACCTCAACCACCACCTCAGCACAGCATGGCTGAGGTGGGAAGGAATTTCTAGAGATCCTCCAGTCCAAAGCTCTGCTCCAAGCAGGGTGAGCAACAGTAGGGCACTTAGAGCCATCTCCTGCTGGGTTTTGAGCATTTACTGCCAGTGCAGAGTGCTGGATAAACACATCAGGGGTGCTACCACAGCAGTTACTTTCTGTACAGTCCTGGATATTGTCTCTGCTGCTGCAGTTGTCAAGAAATGAAAGAGAGGAAAAAAGAGTTTAGGAGCTCTGGCAATTATCTGCAGAGCTGCCCTTTTATCTCCCCTTACCCCATCACAAGGCAATGTTTAGAAAAATATACCAATATGAATCAAATCTTGATCTTTTGTTTTCTACTATACAACAGGAATCATACCCATATTTTCTCAATAATTAACAATTCACCATGTATTAAACAAATTAGTAAATATCTATGTGAAAAATATTACACATCAGTGAATTTCAATTACCAAAACTTGATTATTTAAAGAAACTAAACTCTTCTGTTATTCAAAGCAACACTGAATTTGTTGCTGAGCATTAGCTATATTGAAAGCCCGTTAGTCTGACAGCCTGTCATTCATCCTTATTAATTTGGTCTCCTCCTCTGACACAGTTGTGGTTTAACTGAATCATGATCCTCATATACAAACACAACACGAATAAGTCACATAGAGATATTTCATCATAATTTACTAAATGCAACAACTACTTAATTCACTGTTCAGGACTTGCATACTAGAGCACCACGATGGCCCTTTGGCATCAGCTCATTTCAGAATAACTACAGATAGCCCTATTGCAGAGAAAAAACTCTATTAAAAAGAAAGTTGAGGTTGCAAACACAAGCATCCAAAATCAGAAAACATATGAATTAAGGCTGAATGTGCAAGTCCCTCCTGACAACTGTGTATTTCAATTACAGGAGTGCATACTCTTTTTCACAACATCCTAGGCTCCCCATCAGTCATGTGAGATCTTGGCAACACAACCCTATCATCCCACTCCACACTGCTGTCCTGTCACCTACCCCTGTGCCACCACCCTAGATCCATGTCCCAGGCTCCCTGTGCCTTACCCCTAGTCTCAAGGCCTGTTTGGCAACTTTCCACTCTTCAGTACAATCTCCCCAGTTTTTCTTGTCAGGCCATTGCTGCATTTCACCTTAACATTTCGCAGCCTTGGTTTCCCACCCCAAATCCCAGACTAGACAGTCCTGAGTATCTTCTCTACTCCATGTCCTCAGCCTCGGTCTTTCACTTTAGGCTGCTTTAGTCCACCGATTTATGCCAACTCCACAAATAAGGGCCAGGACCTTCCCTTCTCCCTTTCTGGGGTCCACGAGGTGAATGATGCAGAGTGCAAGTCTCTGTTGCTGTGCCAGGAGATACCAAGACTATTGCCAGAAACCTCCCACTCAGTCCCTGCAGCCATAGACTAGAACACAATCTCCACAGACAGAAACAGAGAGATCAGCAGCCAAACATACAAGCCTCTACCAGTGTGCAGACTGCAGTTTTCCAAAGGTTTATAACTTGGCTCAATTTGATTATTTTTCACAGAAGCCACAAAAGATGCATGCATGAAACTGGATTTTCCACATAACATTATCGCTACCTGCTTGTGGTTTCCCTTTCCAAAATGCAATGGTGCTACATGTTCCCCAAGAAGCTGTTCTGGAAAGAAAATTCCTAGAAAGAGCTTAACAGCCAGAAACATTCCTCCAGAATCAGACTGAGGTAGTCATCTGACACACAAAAGGTTAGCCTAAAAGGTTAAGATTTTGGCAAGTTACAGGATATGCAAAAAAAGTGGTGCAACTCAAATCTGACATTAATTAAAGCAAACTGAATAGGAGAAAGGTTATTTTCTCTAACCTAGTACAAGAACCACATACATTACCCTTAAGGTAGTATGAGTCCACAGTTCACGCTAGAGGCCTTGAGAAGATGAAATCACACTGTGTAAACACTCTAAACACAGTTCATTAGGTCCAAGCAACCCAGCCGGTTTGGAGTGTTTTATACCCCTTGATTGGTGTTATAAAACCTATGGTTACCACAGGCAGAAAGCCCGGACCGTGTCCAACAATGAAAGTCCAGTAATCACCAGGACAGGCCCTGCCATGTACTTCATCAGAGAAACTAAAGTGAGGGGCAGATGCCTCCGTGTTTATGTGGTTTTGCTTGCTTGGTTTGTTTATACTACACATTTGCAAACTACTGCCTGATCTTGCCAACCCTTGACTGCGTGAGAAACTACAACGAAGCATCCACAGCTGTGTAATTTTACTCATATAGTTAAGTGCTAACAGGATTAAGACCAAGGGCTGGAATTTCAGTGTCAAATCTGAAGCACGCGTGGAAAAACAAGCACGCTGGGATGTTTATGTGCTCAGCGCTAGCATGGCAGCAAATGTGCTTCATCCTGACACTTCCTGAAAATGACACCATTTCTAATTAACACTGCAGCTGCAGATGCGCTACCATTTAAAATGAATTAAGTAACAAAGCTCTTCAAGAAATCCTGTAGATTTCCAGGGGTAGACAGCATGGCTAGTTAAATACATAAATGTGAAGTAAAGATGCTTTTCTGTTTGGGCTTCTGAAAATGAGAGCACCCTGTCTTGTGCCTCAGCAGAGGGGATGGCATTGCTGGTGGGAGGGAGGTACATCAAAAACAATGTTGTCACTGCAAGAGATGCCTGATCAGGCTGGCCTGGTAGGAGGCTAACCTTTGCCAGTCATCTTTCATTCAGAACCTCATCCTGCAGTCCTTGCACTCCTGGAAGAGGCTTGAGGGATTTCAGTGGTGTCTAATTTGAAGATTAATCATGCAAGCAAATGTTTCCAGGACAGACTCACCATAACAGAGTCATTCAAACCTGTACCAATGCATACAGAGTCTGACAAGTTGCAGTTGCTGCAGAACGTCTTTACAGGCTTTACATCTACTGCCCTATGGAAAATAGGATGATGTTGAGAGCATTTTGGAACTGACCAGCTAGAAAGCCATTGCGGCTGCAGTGGTGCAGACACCCTTGCTGGCAGGGGTCATACCTCTGGGGCCCCGACTAACACAGCAGAACTGTACCTGCTCTACTGTGACAGCGGAAAAGCTCTCTAAAACATTGTCTTTTCCCAGCCTTGCTCAGTTAGTATGCATTTATTCCAAACAACCTGCTTATGGTCCAAGAGGAAATAAGCTTCTTATTAAGTTGATAGATCCATCTCATTAATACTCGCTGTCCTAGAGCTCTGGTCAAGTGTGTTCATGTTTTCTAGCACAATGTCACTTATATCACATGTAAGATTGCTGCCATAGAATATGTACAGAGATTCTTAGTTCAGACCTCTGGGTGCTGAGACTTGCCTGATCAATGTCACTCCTGTGACATGTCAGCTCTTACACATGCCTTTGGTTTAAAAAGAGTTGTTCACATCTCCCTTAAAGGAGCACAGACTTCCTTAGAGATCTGGCTGAAGATGTGGCTAAAGGGCAAAAATTTGTCCAAGCCTCGTTTCTTAAATCAGACAGGACTTACACCCTTAAATCATTAGGAAGCTTTCAAAAATGCGCTGTCACTGCCTAGACTGATAAAAATTACTTGTGAGAAAAGCTCTTGTTTTAAAAACCTTGTTAGGCTTGGAAAATGCCTCCCCTTGCTCAGGGGAAGAAAGAAAAGGAATGAAGTCCTTATCTCACCTTTCTCAGCTTCCTAACTTTCCCACTAATTAAATTCCTCAGCAAATCAAATTCTCTGAAGAGGCCAAAGGGTACAGCTGGGTAAGAGTCTCAGGGTCTGAGCCTTGCTGGGCCACACCAAATCCCATTAAAGTGAGCAGATAAGTTTCCCCTCACTACAATAGGATCTGGATGGTCCTGTAAAGAAAGTAAATACCTCTTAGAGCTGACATCCCAGCCCATCTGTCTGCAAGAAGCTGTGCACGTACCCTGTCCTCCAATAGCAAGAAGAAAGACGGAGGAAAGAGTAGATTATGCCTCTAGTCTTTGCAAGGAAGGTTGGCCTGATTCTCACCTATTTCATCCCAATTTCAGTATTAATAATGGACCAACCTGCAAAAGGAGCTACATGTGGGTTGTAGCAAAGCTGCCAGGTTTCCACCAGAGAGGGTGGGGAGAAGCTGCCTGAGGCAGCAGGGGCTTTGGAGAGCACTTATTTCAAAGTTGAAGCACACAAGACTTTTGTGCATTCACCATCAGCAAAGAGAAGTGCTTGGCTGCCCTCCGTGGAGGGAGGGGAGCACACAGCAATCAGTCCCTCAGCAGCTGCCAGGGAGAAATAATCTGGAAGGAAGAACACGAATAAATAAAATACATTTTGCTATACCTAATATTACACTGCTGTCTTCATGCTTTCCCTCTAATATTTTAATTCCCTCCAACCATTTTCTGCTTTTCTGCCAGCCTCTATCATTTTCATTTTTCTTTCATTCTTTCATAACTTCTTCTTCTTTATATTTCTTTCATCTTATTCTTTGAAAGGCACCATCCTCTGCCCTCTCATTCTCACTTTCCCATGGTGTCTCTGCACATTCTCTCCATATTTTGTATCACCCTATACATTTATTAGTTTTTCTCATGGGTTGTTCTCTCCCTGTCTCTCTCCCTTTAAGTCCTATACTGCTGTTTTCAACTTATCTGCATGTCTTTCCTCTCCACTGCTTAATTTTCTACTCACTTCTCTCTTTCAGTCTTCTTTTAAAACCATTCTGACATAGCTCCACAGTTCTTTGCAGACCTCCGAGCCTCTTCTATCTTATTCTTTTCTCTGCAAATGGTTTTTTCATCACCTTCCCAAGTTTTAACAAAAAAACCCCCATGTTTGACTCCAAATCATTGCTTATGCTCAAATGGCAGAAGTGTAATTACCATTTTCTGGAAGTCCTCAGCTAAAAAACAGGATCCACGCGGGGTGAGGTCCTCTATGAGAACAGTGACAGCAACATACCTCCATGCTTAGATCACATGTGACCAAACCTTACAGTAAATAGGGATATTAACGGGTAGATTACAACTTAAGCAGTCAATACATGCTAGGAAATTAATTGCTGAAGACTATGAGTTTGGCTGAACGTTGCAGACACTGGCTCTTTCAAACTACATGATGATGATGCCTAAAGAAAAATGTCAGAAGTGGACATGAAGGAAATATTTCTAGGCAGAGCTTTCCAGAGCAAAATTCATCTATGCTTGGCAGAGCTCAATTGCATCTTAAAATCAGAAGTGTTTTGCTTTCTCTGAATGTGCTTCTGCGCTGATTTTTTGTGTTGCTAGTGACAGATGACACAAGACAGATTTTCTACTCCACATAATAGACTATAGCAGGAGTGGAAAAATCAGTGATCCTGATTCTGAACTCAGGATCATCACATTTTAAGCTAATGCCCAACTTCACCCTACCCTTCCCCTGCTTGAGATTTCACTTTTCCTACCCATCATAGCTGCCCTAGGCTTTCCACCTCATGACCCATAATTCCTTACCTGCTCCTATGATGTATGTTATTTGGCCTGTACTCTTGTAACCACCTTCCTCATTTTTGACGTGTTATAAATACAGCACATTGCTCCAGCCAGATCTAGTCCCAGCTGGCTTGTGCTACTGTGTTTTACAAGGAAAACTTCTCTGATGTGTGATGGTGGCTCCAGGAGATTGTCAGGCAGCTTCGATGGAAATGTCCAAATGAACAAGGAGGACCAAGCTGTATATCTCAGGTGAGGAGGAAGCCTGTTTCTGGTCTCTTTCTCCTGCTGCTCAGTGCAGCCAATCTTTGCCTCGCATTGGTTTATTTTTGAGCTGTGAAAACAGCTGCAGTTGCAAGTTGCTTCTTGCCAGAGCCTAATATTTCTCCTACCTGTCCAGACATCCCACATAACAAGAAAGTGCTGATGGCAGCATTACAAACCTCTCTCCAGAGTTGATGCTATATAGTCATGTCAGCAGCTGAAGCACCATCACAGCCTCACTAGTGGGTTGGTTCTTGTTGATGCTATATTTTAAGGCAAGGGGGTAGTGGGGACAGGGGGACAATGGTGTTGCCACAGCATGAAAAATGAAAGGAGAAAAGAGTGAGGATTTGAAGAGCAGGGTTATTCTGGCTACCTGTGAGGTGTGGCCTTTTTCTGTCCGATATATGTAGTGTATCACCTCTTTCATTCAGCCACCTGTAGCTTATTAGGTAAGAAAAGTCTGCTATGGCATATGGCTCTCCATATGGACCCACCAGTATTTTCCACAGGTCTCTCACAGACTGCTAACCACTTCTGGGATGTAGGGGTTTTTTGGGGGGTTTTGGGTTTTTTTGTCAAGTGATATCAGAGAGTCTAAGTCTATGGCCCTGGTGATAAGATCCCTGGCTGCTATTTATCCTAGATATTTCTGTATACTTATCAAGACAGATAAACAGTGGCAGTCACTCCCCAGTGATGCACTCACACCTGTGGAGACTGCTCAGGATGTGTAAGCTGACAAATCTCTGTTTATCTGCTGATAGCTTAACTATCAACTGTGCCTCTTCCAGGAAACATCCAACAGCGTAGTCACACTGGCCAGAGATTTAATTGCTTTTAAACCTTTAAACCTTCATCTTTGATGCTGCAACACAGTGGCAGCCGCAGATTATTTTATTTTAAAATAATATCGATTTCATTTGCTCTCAGCCACCGTTGTCTCCTGTAAGCAATGTCCCAGCAGCCTGGTCAGGTTCCTCTGTGACTACAAGGGGCATCTCTCAGCATCTCTCGTAGCCTCCTTCCTTAGGGCAACCAGGTAGCAGCCTGGGATGTCCCTAGTATGTTCCCTCTTAGAGCTGATAGCAATCATGGTCTTTGTCTCCCTGTCCTCTCCCACCTCTGTGATTCATTAGGATTCCCTCCTGTTCATTTGTCTCCTTATTTGGATGTTCTTGTTCCTTTGTTTTTCTGCTCTCAATAGGACTGGGTCTTTGTTTGGTCTCTTATTCTAACTTGTCCTTTGGTGTCCCAGATATCCTGTGATGGGGACGACCTGCTAAGCTGAGGATTTTCTCTGGTCTTAGACACAAGTAGAGTCATAGAATAGTTTGATTTGGAAGGGACCTTAAAGGTCACCTAGAAGCAATGCAGCAAAGACAAACACTCCCCATCACCATACCCGGCTTTACCCCTGTTCTCACCTTCCCTCTTAGGAGCTTCCTGACCACAGCAGCTGGTTGTGCACCAGAATGGGTGATTTTCTCCAAAACTTAAGCCAAACCCACCTACCTCAGAGGGCAACCTTCATAAAGTCATGTCAGTAATTTATGTGCTAATTTCTACTAAAATCCAAGAATTTGTATGGAGAAAAAAAGAACCTCAAACCCTAAACCAACAAAACAGTATTTCCTTTTTTTTTTTTTTTTTTTTGCACATAATCAAAGGGAATACTAAGCAATTGTCTCCCTACAAAGCAAGTTTACATACCTGTAGTTTTGAAGGAACAGTTTGGTACCAGCCTCGACTAGTATGAGTAGAACTGCAGGCCAATGTACACTCATCACTCTCATTTTATACAACTGTGTTATTTTCATAGTTTATGGTGGCACCACCTCATTTATGAAATACACACAGCAGTTACACATATGGCTGTATTATTTTCAGCACTTCAAGTGCAATTAGTAATTTCATCATGCTAACGCTGTCAGAACTACAGCAGCACTACACACCATATTGCAGCTGTCCAAAATGTAGAGCCCTGTATGTGTTTATGCCATAACCGCATATCAGTTTGTGTACTTAAGTCTGGGCCACTGGTTCTAAAATGTTACCACATATATCAGGTGAAATTCCCTGTCACTGGCTCCTTTTTAAGTGATGGTGGCTCCAGCTCTTCACTTATACCTGGGATGATCATTATAGTATGATCATGGGTCAAAGAAACACTGCTTTTTCCCTGCTCAGAGCCATCATGAGACAAAACAGTAATCTGAGAAACCAAGTTTCCTATTCATAGACCAGAGGATGCAATTGGCCTTTTGCAACATCTCTGTCAATGCTTTTTTGAGTTACTTGCTAGTACTGTAAATTACTCTCCCAGTTAAGAACCAGTTTCCTAGAGAAAAAGGAATGCTGCTAAGTGGGCAGGCTGGGCAGAAGGAGAAAAACAATAAAAATTCAATGGACCACTGTATTTACCAAAAAACATGTCAAATTGCGTGTCACTGATTCATTCCACATGCAGTAGTCATTAGGGAGGGTAAAACCAAATTGATAATGAGAGCCATTATCTAGCACTGAGAGAACTACTCAAAACTCTGCTGTAGTCATCTTCAGTGCTGTCTTTCACCAGCATCTGCGTGATCACAAATTTAGCAAAGAAGCAGCTGCTATTCTAAGTTATGAGAAAAACCAGTCGCCCTTGGTTCCTCTCAAGTGCCTGAAGCACTTCTGATACCCTGATTTTTCATACAGGTGTCAAGCAGTAGGAAAATGTGAAAATCAGCTTTTCAGTGCTCCAGGTTCACAATATGCAAAGCAGGGAGAATAAAAGCTACCTTTTGGTGCATTCAAAAAGTTGTTTATAGTTTTCTAAGCTTTCTTCAGCTCCTATGTGGAAGGTACCACTGGGTTCCTAAGCACAGTGAAGTTTCCCTTAGCTCACATGGCTGGTTCTGGGACCATTAGAAGATGAAGTGGCACCCAGGCCCCAAATCCAGATTAACAGATATTTTTAGCAGTCCTGTCTGCCTCCTTGCTCCATGAAAGAATCGATCTATCCTTATTATCGTTCCTCTATGCTTAGCCAAATATAAATGTGGAAAAACACTAAGAGTAGCAAATTAATGCCTTTTGGGGTACTCTGCTGCATTTGAGCATATTTGCCTTCAGACCCTGACAGAGCCGGGCACAGAGTCAGCCTCTGACATATGGGCAAAAGTATACCTTTTTTGCTCTGATTTTTTGGCAGTGGTTAGTTTGGCTCGCTTTCCCCTGCAATAATGTTGAAAAACACATTGCTCATGGTACTCAGGCAGTAGCACTTTAGCCACCCCATTTGGGCAATTTATGTTTCAATATTTACAGACAGCACCGCACCACTAGGGCTGAGCAGGAATTTGTATTTAAAACCTCCCAGAACACACTATCCTCTTTTTTTTTTTTTTTTTTTGCAACTTCAGGTGGAAACTTACAGCACAGGGGTAAACCCTTTCCTTGTGTTCTTCTAGCCACGTGGTTTCTGCATGGGGTTGGCATTTCAGTCTCTTGGTTCTGATTTCATCTTTCCTTTGCCTGTGTTCTCTAAACCTTTCTGGGAAGTTTTCACTAGTGTTTCTTTCTGAGGTGTTTTAACATTTGTCTTACCTCATCAAGAGCAATCACCTGATGTCAATTTGATTGGTTTTGTAATGAATATGTTTTCATTTGAGACACAAATGTCACAGTGTCCCTCACAGACACTGCACTTGAAAGTTCACATCCCCAGTTTCACAGTAAAAAGAAAACTATTAAGCCCCTGCACTACACTATTGTATGTGGTTTTCTAGGCTTAAATTGGTGTGTTTCCTTCCTGTTCTCCTTATTGACTCATTTCCTTAAATCTAATTTGAGCTTGTTATTGAGTTTTAGCCTCAGACAATACATCAGTAGTGTCTGTAATACCCATCGATCAAGAAGGAAAAGAGGTGGCAGCAAAAGAGGAAAGATTTTCATTACTTTCACAAGAGAGTACAAATTATTACTTTCTGATGGGAGAGAAGGAGTAGCAACAGCGGATAGGATAGCCATGGAGCAGACCACATATTTATCACAGGGGGAACCTGACCTGACACTCCCGTGTCCAAGCATATCTTATAAACCCCATAGAAATAATTACTTGGATTTCTGAAGTTTTCATCAATTCCTTCTTGCAGCTAAGCATGTTTAAAGATCCCTTATAAAAGGAGAGCAAAAGTAGTGAATGCTTTTTTCAGGATCTGCAGAAATTAGCAAACAGCTACTTTCCTCCTCAACCTTAAGGAGGTTTCTGGTGTTCATCCTGTTTGGATCCCACTGGACATGTTACTTAAATGGAGTTCCTCTACCATTTTGTGTGTTTTTTGTTTAGTTGTGGGTTTTTTTAAATTTTTTCTTTTTATTAATTTTTTTTGAAGAGTGGTTAAACATTCCTGTTTCTAATCTGCCAGAACATAGATTTCAAAGGCAAATGAGAGCCTGCTTTTCCATGCTCAGGCAGACATTTGCTCTAAGAGAAGCCTTTGAGTGTAAATACCAAGGATGCTGCAAATGTTTTTGATCCAAAACCACTTTAAAGGCAGCAGCTTTCTGGCTCCCTGGTCCAGGATTAAAGCCTGTTTCATTGAATGCTTGCCCCTGGCACCTTTTTAGCAAGTTAAGAGACTTATGTCCAATGAAAAACATTGTTATAGGAGCAGCTGGCTACTCAGTGTTAGCTGGGCTTTGCCCAAGCCTCCGATGACTTGAGTACAATCTTTTGTCTGCAAGTGCATCCACTTAGATATCTACATGATCTACAAGAAGGTGCTGCAGCTCTACTTTTGTGTCCACACTAGAGCACTGATTTAATATTAAACTGGAGGCATCTAACCTGATACTAACATGTAATTACACCTGAACTATCAAAATGCAGCCTTTGATCACGCGTGAGTTACAAGCCCTTGCTTGTAATTAAGCAAGATGTTGTAGGAAGCATAAAGCTGTACTTGGAGTGGAAGTAAAGGACACCAGTGCTTTAGCAGCAAAATCCATCTAGGCTCCACCTCTCCAGCTTCAATACACTACAAATACACACTGTCATGAAATAATGCTCGTGCAGGGTAGCCTTACACTCAGATGCAATACTTCATAGGATACCACCGCATTCAGTATCAGTCATCCAAATGCCAGTCGGATAAAGCTCCTCTCTGAGATTAAATTTATTTAGAAGCATTTAAAAATTGAAGTGTCTGTTCTCCTGGGTAGAAAACTGGTTGCATGGCTGGGCCCAGAGAGTGGTGGTAAATGGTGTTAAGTCCATCTGGAGGCCAGTGACAAGTGGGGTTCCCCAGGGCTCAGGGCTGGGTCCAGCCCTGTTCAATGTCTTCATCAATGACCTGGATGAAGCCATTGAGTGTACTCTTAGCAAGTTTGCAGATGACACAAAGCTGTGTGGACGTGTGGATCTGCTGGAGGGTAGGGAGGATGTGCAAAGGGATCTGAACAGGCTGTACCGCTGGGCAGAGTCCAGTGGGATGAGGTTTAACAAGGCCAAATGCCAGGTCCTGCACTTGGGGCACAACAACCCTATGCAGAACTACAGACTGGGAGAAGCCTGGCTGGAAAACTACCAGGAGGAGAGGGACCTGGGGGTGTTGGTTGACAGCCGACTGAACATGAGCCAGCAGTGTGCCCAGGTGGCTAAGAAGGCCAATGGCAACTTGGCTTGTATCAGAAATGGTGCGACCAGCAGGTCCAGGGAGGTGATTCTCCCTCTGTACTCAGCACTGGTGAGGCCGCTCCTTGAATCCTGTGTTCAGTTCTGGGCCCCTCACCACAAGAAGGATGTTGAGGCTCTAGAGCGAGTCCAGAGAAGAGCGACAAAACTGGTGAAGGGGCTGGAGAACAGACCCTATGAGGAGCGGCTGAGAGAGCTGGGGTTGTTTAGCCTGGAGAAGAGGAGGCTGAGAGGAGATCTCATTACTCTCTACAACTACCTGAAAGGAGGTTGTAGAGAGGAGGGAGCTGGCCTCTTCTCCCAAGTGACAGGGGACAGGACAAGAGGGAATGGCCTCAAGCTCCACCAGGGGAGATTTAGGGTAGAGATTAGGAGGAAGTTTTTCACACAGAGGGTCATTGGGCATTGGAACAGGCTGCCCAGGGAGGTGGTTGATTCACCTTCCCAGGAGGTGTTTAAGGCACGGGTAGATGAGGTCCTGAGGGACATGCTTTAGTGTTTGATAGGAATGGTTGGACTCAATGATCCGGTGGGTCTCTTCCAACCTGGTTGTTCTATGATTCTATCATTCTATGAGTGGTACCAAGTCCTTAGTAGCCAGTTTGAAAAGAAGAAGCAACAAAATAAAACAAGCATGGGGCTTCAGTCCCAGCACATGTCAGAGAGCTTGCTGGAGGAGCTGCCTCAAGGAGCTCTGCACAGACGGATCAATCACAGTACTTTACACCTACAGTCAAATTTTCCTTCAGGTTTCCCTGGCCCAGTCTCAATTCACTCTAATAGCAGCTGGGCTGGTATAAATGAGAAGAGAATTTGGCCTTTGCTGTCAATTGCATTTTTCATCTATGAGGTATTTTACAGACACCAAGTAATGAGCTTACACTAAGGGAAGTGAAGTGTTATCATGCTATATCTTTAGAAGAGCCAAAAAAAGGCTAAATAACTTGCCTAAGGCCAAAGCCTGTTGAGGCCTGAGTATTTATGAGTCCCAGGCTTGCAATGCTTTGTTCCAATGACAGGGTCTCAGCTCATTCTCATGTCTTTAACCCACAAATTCTGCATGAAGAGACAGCATTTCTGCTGTTACTTGACCCTGTCTTCTGTGCATGGTTCTTTCTGGAATGCTCTGAACCCAAGGCTCTAGGATCAAGTAACTATTAGGAGAAAGTTTATAAGAAAACCCAAAACCTATTATTGTGTCTTTAAAAGTCAGAGTTTGCTGAAGAGATTGATAAAATGTCCAGTAACAATAAAATTATTTATTATTATTCCCAGTAGAGACAGCATTATCTCGGCGTCTTGTAAGACTATTAGGAAAATATGTATGGCAGTTTTGTTTAGCCTAGACTGTACTAGGAAAAGACACAACTTGCTGTTCCTTCTGCTTGTTTACTGAGAAAAGGAATGTCTTCCTGCTTTGCTCTGTGGGGGCAAAAAATAAAATCATTCTTGACACTTTTTATTATTACTGTTTGTTCTGGCTCATTTACACCTCAGGAAATCAATAGAGACACGACTAACAAATGTAAGTTTGCCACACATCCAACTGTGAATTTACTAGTGGGGTAGAGGACTGTTGCACCCCTCTCCCCCAATCCCACAGTTCCCATCTGCCTAATCCTTGCCTCACACTGCCAATAAACGTGTTCCCACAGACACCATGGGATTTATTGGCTCCCCTCAAACTGGTGTGATGGCCCAGCAGGTCGCCCTTTCCTAGAGGAGCCCCACAACACCAAGTGAACATGCAAACTGAGGTATGGATATGTATCATACTAATATATGTCCAGAGTCAGTTATCTTCCTAAGTCACATTGATGCACATGACTTTTGGGTTCCATGGGCTCCATCCCCTGCATGCACCTCCAAGGCCATACAGCTGCCATTATGCAAATCACACAGCAGCCAACAACATTACAAGCATCATTAGCTTGTAAACCTTGATAAACAGAGATGAATAGCTTTTTATGGTGGGTAATGCATGTAGGAACACTCATCTCATGTTTTGTGATGATAAATGGCATCTCTGATACAAATACTATAGTTTTACAGGGGTAACCTGTGCCAATCAAGAAAAAAATCGTGCTTTTCTGCTGTGGCAGGGTCGGTTCTCCAGGAAGGGAGCCCACTTGGTGCCCCCTTCCTTCCCACTAGCCCTTTGTACAGTGGTGATTGGCACAGTAGGAGTAATTTACCACTAGGCTAAGATCCAAGAATATAAAAATCACAAGTAACATCGTCATCACCCAACACACCTCAGAAACAACAGCAGTGCCTTGGAGGAGGAGAGAGGAGCAGCAGTAGGGTTGCACTGAGAAGAGCAGGGGGGGATATATGGGGACAAGAAAGGTTGCAGAGTGGTGTCTGGTTGAGGTAGCATTTAGCCACACTCAGCACAGCTCCAGGGAGAGCCAACACCCCAATTCCACTGCTCACCAGGGAGGTAGAAAACAGCGGGGGAAAATCCCCTGTCTGTGGGCAGTGGGACAAAGTTTCCTTTTTCTAATGATCCTGAGAAACATTTCTCTTTCATGGAGACTGGGGTAGGGTTCTCTCAGGACGCATTGTGTGCTAGCAAACCCCCTTCCTGATGCAGGGTTACCCATAGTGGGTTTGGTTTAAGGCTCTTGCGCACTTTTGCTGCTTTAAGGGAGAAACATCACCTAAAAGGTTGGTGATTTATACATCAAAGGACATCAAGGGAACTTTTTCCTTAAATTGCTCCAAGTAAAAGTAAGTTAGGCATATTCATAAAAGAGTATAAATTTAAAATCCACTTCAGAGTTGTTGAGTGAAGAAGCTAGGATCCAAACAGAGACTTAAATAAAAGCTCCCTAAATGTATTTATACACACACAGAGAGAATATTTCTTCCTCAGGGCATTTATTTTCCCTTTGGAGATCCTTCGTGGGCTACTATGATGTTCAGCTTCTAACTAATATATGCTTCCTCTCAGGAAACTAAACACCGTACTCCTAACTTTTACTTTACACAAACATAAGGCATGCCTGTAAATCTAAGCTGTCTTCACATTTCTTAGTGAACATATTGCATCTCCTACAATTATCTAAATAAAATGCACAAATCCGTGAGCTAAATTGGCTCTTACATCATTAACTCGGGTTTTATCTGCCTGTTGTTAGGGACGACCACATGTCACGGATAGAAAGCCAGGGGGGTTGAAATGTACAGCAGTGAGAGGTTCATTAATTCCTGAGTGCCTGATCAGACCAGTCCTTAAATAAAAGGTCTGCTTTTAAAAGGGAGGATCCTCACCATTTCCTAAAATCACTAAACCTCCTTTGCAGCATCTTAAACTGAGCCCATCAACGCAGAACTACTCATGGCCATGTGAAATCAAACTATATGCATCCAGTTAAAGGACTCATTTGTTTTCAAATATCAGACAACACACATTTGTATAACCACAAGAAAAATCCAGAAAAAAAACCAGGTTTGACTGAATAGAATGAAAGAGACACCAGAGGTACAAACCTGGTTGAAAATACAAATTCTATACAAACAATAGATATGTATACAAATATATATAACAGCAAAAATACCCCTAGTACTTGTGGTTCTATTCTCAAACCCAAGAAACACTAAAAGGAAAATATTTAAAAATTTGCCTTTTTGTCCTAAGGCCTGAAAGTAAAACTAGTGGGTAGAAAAGGAAGCAATATTTCATTGAATAACCCCAAATGACTTAAAAGCAAACCTGCAAAAAGATCAGGAAATAAATACGAGTCAAATTAAACTCTTCCACATTTTCTTTGGTCACAATAAGACAGAACATTGCTATAAACACCAAGGAAAGATTTGGAAAAAAAAGAAATCTTTCCAGCTATTAGTGCCTGCGGGGAAAGAATGTGTATTGCAGTGTTTATATTGTAGCTGTACGAGGCCGTTTCCTGAGAAAACTGCTTTGAGTTGCCTCCCATTCCCAGCAGGACAGGATATAGCATATTACTGGCAGGATGCATCAGTCCACATAGAAATGGTCGAGGCTGCAAACCTCTAGGTCAGCTCAGGCAGAAAAGAAAAGCTATTTTAAAGCGGTTGTAAATTAGTCCCTCCCAGGTCTCACTGTAGAAGTCATCAGTCTGCTAGCTTGACCCTGATCCCACAAAAGTGGGTTGCCCGCCTCAGATTTGTAACCAGAGAGCCACCTTGTCACAATAACCTGGGAGGGAAATCTGGAGAGCAGAGCTTTGGAAGGTTTATGGGTTTGCACACAGCAAGAGTACCCATCAGGCTCCAGTAAAGGACATTTTGAGGTAGCAAATACTACATATGCATGCATCATACATGCTAAGTTACTGCAGGCTGAAGTCTTAAAGTTGTATCTTTACAGGAGACCGAAGGGAGGAACCACAGAGGTATACAATAAAGTGTATCAGCATCCATACCATTTTTCAACTCTCCTTTCTGCACTGCCTTTATATTCATCTCCCCACCAAAAGAACTCCTTCTAATACACCCCAAACCCCAGCAGGTTCAGTCCGGCAGAGAAATACGAGGGTGAGAACTGAGATCTGAACCTGAAACTCCTTAAGCTGAGACTGTAACAGGCCTTTGAACCAGAAACACTTCTGGTAAATATCTGAGTAACAATTCTTTCAATTCCCATATTGTTCAGGTGTCAGAGCAGGGACACCGCTTTCTGTCAGGAAACCAAACCACGGAGGTCCTCTTTCAGGATGAAATTTCTTCTCTCTTGGATGGTAATAAAAAGCCAGTCCTTCTCTTGCACAGCTGCCTAGGCTTTCTTGGTTTAGGAGGCTGGTTCTACAAAATGTCAAATTAAGGAACCAACTTCTTCCCCATACAGTCGAGGCAAAATTTCTGGTACTTGAAAGTTACTTAGTTAAGCTAACCGTTAGCTATGGGCAGGTTCTTGCACACAATTAACTTTTTCAAAGCATGATTGAATAATGCACCATGTACTCCCTTGGGGGTCCCAGATACTTCTGGAAGATTTCTGTAGCCTGGAATGGGCTTAAGAGAGACATTAGACTTAATTTAGAAAGCCAAATTTAGTCCAACATCCTAAATACAACAACTTCACCCTAAACTGTGGCTTTAGTTGACTTGAAATTTGTTATTAGGGAAGACAGCAGTGGCCAACTAAACAGTCTACACTCCTCTCCCAAGCGGAAATCAGCCTTAAGCTGGACATTGCCAATCACGCCACACTATTAACTCAGGCAATTTTAGACAATCACAGCAATTACTAATAAAACATTATCAAGGGTAATGGAGGAGATAATTGCTACCTTTCATTTAAGAAGGTAGATCATGGCAAGATGCTATCAAGAAGGACAGCACTGCAACAATTCCCAGCTCCCCTCCTTATGCAACAGTGCTCCTTAAGAGACTCCAGAGCTATAGCTCAGGAAAAGAAAGAGAAGAGTTGGGTCAGTCCTCTTCCCTCAAAGTGGCTTTCAGGGTAAGACTGGGAACACAGCTACAGTAAACAATGCCAGCAAATTTTCTACTTTTTAAGCACTGTGAACCTGCCTTCCCAGCTATGGGCCATTTCTCTACTTAGCCACTGGTGCATGTAGGAGAAAGGTGTATTCCAGCTGACCCACTGCCTTCAGAGGTTTGCATTTTACCTCAGTGTCTTGACTGATTTCCTGCATTCCACATTAAAATATATACGAGCAAGTAGTAGCTTAGGCATGGGGTGACAGTATGTGGAACAGCTCACGTGTACTCTTTCTTTTTTCTCTCAGAGTGGCTATATCAAGGTTTTCTCCTGTGTGAAGAAAACAATGTTTCTGTAACCTGGTGTTACAGAAGCTATGCACTTAGTCCTGCCACTCACCTAAAGTGCTGCCTTCCATTGCCTTGTGCATTATTTGGTGAGAAACCCCTCTGAAGCCATTTACACTAACACAAACCATAGGCAAAGAACATACAACATGGCCCCATTTTGCGGGGACAGTGTTTGCCTAGCATGCAACAGTGGAAGCTAATGCAAACAACACAGAAACTCAGATTGTTTGGCTTGTTTTAATAAATATAAGTAAATAAAAGGATTTTCTGCAAGGCACGGGAAAGAAAAAAGCTCAGTTTTCGTTCAAAGGTAAAGAGAAGAGTAAGATTACATTTCTTCTAATTATTCTTACTGATCCTCAGATCTGGACCATGGCTCAATTCCTAGCATGTGTGACTTTTCTTCCTTCCACACTGTTCCACCAAAATATTTGCAGCCACAGGTTAAAGTACCTTTTATTGTTTTTTACAGTCCCTTGTATATTGCTGTAGAAGAAACAGGATTTAAGTCAGTAGTAACCGTGCATTGCTGAGCACAGAGCAAATTCCCAGAGGCTTTTATTGGATTTCTCTACCTGGTACTAGGCAGATCACCCAGGGGGATGAAAATTGCTGCAAAGTCCAAGAGGAGCAAAAGTTTCACAATAAATAGCTGGCCTGGATCCAGTAGGCAGACTGGAGGGCTGCCAGGCTCCTGTTCCTCAAGTAAAGATGGCTGGAATCTGCAAGTCAGGTCCCAGCAGCACGAGCAAGTTCAGTGTGATTAGCTAGTGGGTCACTGCAGCATGCGCCAGAGTGGGAAGGAAGAGTCACACAGCTCTGCCAAGGAGGTGTCAGAGGGGCAAGGAAGAAAAACATGCCAAAAAGGGGTGAAGAAAGAATCTCTAACCAATCAATGCACAAAACCCCCACCTTACTGTTACAGAGAGTGACACAAAGGTATATGCAAATATTCAACAACGTGGTCCTGTCTGCCACAAGTGTAAATAGTCAGAACAGTACTTGGCTTAAAATAATAGCTGGAAAAACCATTAAAACAACAACAGCAAAAAGCTCTCAACTTTAAGTTTCATCTTATGCTGGCAACTGGCTCTATAGTTAGAGAGGAAGCACAGTAGGATTTTACTGGAAATTCCTGGTGGAAAACTTCTGCAACATTTCTTGTGATTTACACGTTACCCAATCTTCTATTAAAGGATGTTTAGTGGAGAAAGTGATGGCAACCATCCTAGGATGCCTTAGCAAGGATGCGAAAGACCATGATACCTGAGCAGCATGCATACTCGGAGACGTACAGTCACACAGAGATTTGAGAGCAGCCATAAACTCATTACCCTGCACAACTGAGGCATTCTGCACACACTGCAAAATATCACTGTTAAAAACTTTGCCACTATGAAGGCAACCCCATGCTGCCAACAAGGACAGCTGCTTCTCCAGTGTGGTCCCTCTTCATAATGCTGCTTTGGGACTGACCCCAAAAACTTCACTTTTACCTGCAGAACACACTAGGAACTGCTATGGAATACAACAATTTATGGAATTCAACAATTTGAGAGTAGGCCTGTGCAAACTGTACTATGAGATACAAAACACTTTGACGAGGAATCCTTTTTGACAGAGCATTTCCTGAACAGGCTGAAGAATCACAGTTAAATTCCTAGAGATCAATGAGCAGTTCCAGGGAACATGAAAGAAACCTCCCAGGCCAAGGCAAGAAGGGAAGTACTGCTTTTCTTCTGAGCTTTTTCTACAAACATTGCCAAGCATTAGTAGCATGATAGGCCTAACAAGAAACATGTTGGATGAGCAGACCAAATATTTGGAAGAGCTATTTACATTAGGCTAATGGGAAATTTATGTTTTTAATCTGTATAATATTGCTGTGGATTTAAATCTTAGCCAACAGCCCTCTCCCTCCAGACTGCCTCCCTTCCACCCCCACCGGGGTTGTCTTATCTACCTGTGAGGGAAGCAGCCTCTCCCTTCACTGCAACATCTGTCTGTGAAAACAAAGCTAATAAGAGTTGTAAAATATTTTGTAATCTGGGGAGTAAACACACAGTGTAATTCTGCACTGGAGAGTCAGCAGCAAATAAACACAGTTTTTCTATCACACTCACTCAAAGCTCCAGGCCCGTCTATCACGTTGGCATGTGGCACACCAAGCTCAATTGCTTTTTAGCCCAAGGAGCCCCAGAGTGTGTGTGACCCAGGGGTTTAAAGCTCACAGGGTGGTGGCTGGGAAGAAGAGTACAGAGTCTGCTCTCCTGCTCTGCTCAGATCTGCTGGAAATCACCACTGCTTAAACCGGGCAGGGCTTTAGCCTCTTCTGTGGTTCACATTGCCCTCCCCAGGAGCCACCCAGAGAGATCTCCGGACAACTGGTATCATGCTGGAGATCAGCTGCCACAGGGGACAAGCAAGGCATCAGCCTCCACTGCGACTCCAATCTCACAACTCCTATGCCTCTCTGCAGCCAGGAAAACAGCCATCAGCGAAGGAGAGGAGATGCAACCTTTTACACATATATAGTTTTCACCACTGTGTGTGGAAGACACCCAGCACAAGGAGATGGGAGGTTCTATCATTGTCATTGAAATGCAAATTGATTAATTGTAAACTGTGGAGTTTCCTACCACCTACAGGAAACTTCTAGTATTAGAGAAGTGTGTGTGTTTCTGCATGAGGATGTGCATGCATACGCACAAGTGCACACGTAGTCTAGTTGTGTTATTTAGATATTCCTAGGGGCAGGTACAGTGACAGGTTCCATTGGCCCTCTATGATTTCTAACAAAGGAACAAATTAATCCCTTCTTGGACCTCATGCAAGGGAGTGGGACTGAGTAACAAGGCAGCTCTGCCTAGCTGAGCTCCTGGAGGGAGTTCAGAAAAGTCTAGCAAGTCAAAACCTTGCTAATTGAACCAGAAGGTGGGAATTCCTTTGAAAGGTCTGAGCTCCATGTCTGCAGCACCAAGCCACTTGCAGAGTCAACGAATTGCCTTCCGCTGATGAATTTTGCAGAACCCCTTCCTTGATGACAAGGGATACCAGCACAGCACAAAAGGAACAGTGCTTTTGCTGATTTGTTAGCATCTTTGGAGAGTTTTGGGAAGAGTTCATTAATGATCTTACATTAGCACAGTTCCAGACAAAGAGACTGCGAGACTCACAGCCTGTCAGCAAGAGGAAAACAAGGTCTAAACCTGACCTAGATGCTCATTAATTCAAGTCACATTCCCACCAGCATTGCTGAAGTTCGAGCGTACCTCTTCCAAGTGCACTTGGATCAAGTTAGCACGACACTTTATTACGCTGTCATGTTTCCATAACATCTGCTAAGAAACAGATGCAATAGGGTGATGGTAAGCTTTGGTCATGTGGGAGCAAAGTAAATTCTAACTCAGAGCCTTTAAAAGGCAAGAAGAAATAAAAGAGAAACAAGACTTCCTTGAGGAAGGGATGATGTATGGATATTGCAGTGTCAGGTTACGTAAACACAGCTGCAAATCTCCATGCAGAGTCAAGCTGCTTTATGGGATGTTTATTATACATCTAGATAGATATCTTTTTATACTTATAGAAAACAAGCATCCACATAAAACACCCTTCCGCAAGTGCTACACAGGCTTCTGCATAGCAAAGAAATTGTTACAAGCGGGATAAGGAAATGCCTAATGCAATATTACGAGGCATTAAGATCTGAATGATGACTACAGGCCAATCATCTCAACTAAATCGATGGCACTTCTGCGCACATTTCAATGCAGTGTTAAGCCAGTACTCCACGTTAGCAACATCAAAGCATCTGCTACAGTCCTGCAAGCATTGCCACTGTGGGGACTTCCATGCAGCAGCTCGAGGTCATTGATCATCTGCCAACATGGCAGTCAATGCAACGGGAAAGACAGTTACCAAAGGAGATAGCAGCACTATGGTTTCATTAGGCATGCAATAGAAGTCTGCAAAAGAAATTTAGGTTTTATCTCCACATAAAATCACATGGCTTGGCAAAGACCCATCTGGTTTATCAAAACATTTATGGATGCAATCCCTCAGATTGCTTGCCTGCATGCAGTCACCAAGGAAAGAAACATGGCTGGGAGGACAGGCAGCATCTGGTTTTCATGGCCAGCAGATTTTGCATCTTCTTAGCAAGCTGTGTGCAGATTGCTCACCACTTGCAGTCAGCACCTTAGCAAACTGCAGGTTCTCACACTACTACATCCCTCAAATATGTAGCAATCCAAGTTCACCTCTGCATGCATGCCCCTCCCAGCAAGCCTAACAATATTTGTTTGCTGTATTTATTTTCAGCCAGATCAGCACCCTAGTCTCCAGCTGCATTACCTGTTGTGCCAAAACAAAGAAAAGAACAGGAACAATCAGACAAGGAAGCCTTTTACAAAGGCTCTTCATGAAATTATGGTGCTAACTTTTTAATGAAGCTTGCTGTTCACTTCCTCTGTAGCTTGCATCATGCCTATGAATTCCAATATCACCTGCATATACTTTCTTTCTTTACTCTCCAACTTCCATTTGGTTTGATTTCTTTCAGAAGGGTTCTATACCAGCCACCAGAGGTTGAGCTGGAATCAAAAGAGGCAACCAAGAGTTGCAGATGGGAACTAGCCTGCTAACAAAGCTCCAGGTGAGAGAATGCTGACTATATCTGAAAGAGCCACCAAGAACCTTACTACTCTAAGAGTGGCATGTATCAGTAAAGGGGATGTTTTTCACAAGTCTCTTGCCATCTCCATAGTCCCATGGAAAGTGAACAATAGGACACGTCAGGCTGAAGACACAATGATGTCTGGCCTGCTGATGAAACCCTTGTGTAACTGATCAACTACTGGTGCTGACCCAGAAATACATAGGTGCTCTACTCCTGACCAGCTTCTTATTGTACTACACAGCACAAACATCAGTCTATCAGAGCACATTTCTCCAGTATAGGCATAGGTAAAGAATTTGGAAAATAAAAGGGAAATTAAGGCATGTGGCTGAAATAGAAAGCTGTCCGAGAATATCCATAACCAGCTGTCACAGGAAACAAACATAAAAGTAGTTACGTAGGTATCTAGCATCTTTTGCATAACTACCACCAATGATGGCGTCTGTGTATAGCCCTTACTCTTTCTAAACTTGCTTTCTGTATTAAAAAAACCAAACTTGCTAATCATGCAGCTCTTCCTCACAGCTGACTTCTCACTGTGGAGCCTAACCAGACAGATCAGCCACCTCAATAGAGATTCTTTTGAACTAAAGCCAATCCCACAATCAACATTTTCAGCACAGCTGCAGCAAGCAGCTCCATTTTATGACTCAAAACCAGCAGCTGTGAGATGCAGTAGCATGATTTTGCAGTTGTTACATGTTTGCTTTAGAGGACTCTCATAAACTTCTTCTATGGCAGGATCACTTTAGAAGCAGAGAGCATCTGATGGAGATAGCTACTCAAACAAAAGCATCCCATTTCTCCCAGCAGCTCCTCAAAAGCCATTATCAGATGGGATGGGAGTTATCTTAATTATTTACTTTCCCTTTAGGCAGACTTAGTATCCAACAATACACAAACACTTTCAAGGACAATGTCAGGCAACATCCCACACCCCTATAAAGAGAAAGAAGAGGAGAGGGGCAACTAAATTCTCCCCCCAGGAAAAACAAGTGGTGGAAGGACATGTAAGCTGTTTAGCTGTTTCCTCTTGCTTTTTGCTCCTTCCATGTCCCACCCCCCCCCCCCCCCCGGCCCCCGTACGGGTGGCTCTGGGGAGCATGTTAGAAGCTGCAAGGTGTCATGAGAGGAGGAAAACCAGCATTTCTCACAGCTGAATTTTTGCCAGCATGAACTGAGGTTCATGAACTCACTCAGCCTCTGGCCCAAGGCTAAGTTCAACTGTGTTTGAGGTCTGATGAAATCCTTTGCATTGCTCCAATACAAATTTTTATTTAGCCGAGATTTTTTCCAAGGCAGCAGATAATTCCTCTGCCTGGCTGAAGAACAGGCTTTGAGCCATATCTGCTGATGTATTAGGAGGGATTTGCTTTGTTAATTTCCACAAATACCAAGTCCATTCAGCAGGCATAATAAATGTACCAAAAAACAAAGAAAAGCATGGTCAATCTACAGAGCACAGACATTCTCTTCTTTTCATTGTGGCCACTTAAAGTAAAATTCAGGATTTTATAAATCATAGCGAAAAATTTCACATTAAAAAGATATTTCTGATAGTAGATGGTTCTTTATTCTAGCAGACAAAAGTATAACGAAATCTAATGACTGGAAACATAGCTTAGAAACAAGACACAATTTCTTTTATTCAACACAAACCATTGTGAGCAATTAGTTGGTAGACCAAACTACCCCTGAATAATGAAAAAAATCTTAATTACTGGATTCATTTAATAAAAACTACATGTTCTTCTGTAAAGGTACACAGTAGCTCAAAGAGATGGCACAGGACTTCCTGAAGCAGAAATTACTCAGCAAAACACTATGACCTGCATTATGCAGGTCAGGTTGGATGATCTAATAGTCTCTTCTGGACTAAAATTCCATGAATTATGAATTTAGGGTGCTCTCCTCTGAGTTTCAAAATGCTTTGCTAACACCAGGGTGTAATCCACTCTCATACTGTTCACCAGTCACAGCATTGTCTCAGCATCCCAAAGCCAAGTTATCTGGGTTTTATGGCCATCTCTAAAGGGTTTACCCATTAGAGAGTTAAATATTTCAGAGGAACAGCTACCAGACTTTATAAGTCGAAAATTGCCCTTTTAGAAAGTGAGAGTTGGGCAGAGAGGAATTATGAGCCCTATGAGCCTTCCCTCCTCCTCCTCTCTAATACAAGGGCCTGAAATCCTGCAAGACCTGTCTTGTCTGCAGAAGCACCATGCTACCTTGAGATGTGGCACTAGTAGAGGCAAGGTCATCTCAGCTAACAATATGGTGGTGAAACCACTCCACTTTTATTCCCCTTCATTGGCAAACAAACAAACTGACCATCTGCTTCCACCTTTCTGTGGTACAGGCAAAAGACAGGGAGTGAAGGTCTGGACCCTCACAGCTCATAAAGTACTTATAAAGTATATCTATACTTATAAAATACTAATAAATGAGCAATGCAGAAAGGCATCATATGCTCCTGTGGACACACAGACACCAATATCAAAATGTGTATTGTCATAACAAGGAATATGTTATTGAGAGGCAACATTCAGCTATGCAGGTATGGCTTATCTTAGTTGCAGACTGTCTCATCCCATTTGTGAAAAGGGGCAGAGGTGACTCAGATTCACAAAACCCCTTCAGCATGGATTAAGGTGATTACCACACAAGGTCCATACACAAACAATCTTACAGAAAATTTCAACACACATCAAATTGGCTGTGAGCAGCAACTGATTTGAATGGAACAGATATATCGTATGCATTGACCGTCCTGCAAATGTACCTGTCTCAGTTATGCAGCTTTATGGGAGATCAAGGTGAACTTTGAGGGGAAGAGAGAAAGAGTGGAAAAGAGAAAGAGAAGCAGAAAGACCACCAGTCCTGGATCCAGTGTTGGACCTAACAACAGTGGAGTTTGGTGTAGAGAGAATCTCAGATGTCTGTGTGTGGGCCTCAGTCCCTGAACTTTGCGAACCCAGCTCCAGAAGCGGCTGAAACACCAGTCATGCCAAGAGAGGTAACACCAAGCCCCTCCCTGGGACTCTTGCTCCACCTCCAGGAGTGGCTGAGACGTCGTTTGAAGTGGAACCTCTGGGCTCACCATACAGGTGCCTAGGGCTTGTCCTTCACGCAGACTAGCATGGTAGAGTGTTGAACTTGGCTCTATAATAAGTCAGCTCAAGCTCTTGGAGACTTATCTGCCCCAACACAGTAATACACCACAGACTAGCTCCAGAGCAGCTCAGCTCCAGAAGGAGATGCCTCACTGTCACGTAGCTGGGAGCTCAAGCAAGCCAGTCCACCTGGCAGAGACAGAGGAGTTGTTCTCTAAGCACCCTTTCACCTCTGGAACAGCAAGATGTCCCAGGGACCCAGGGCCAGCCCTTGCCCACCAGCCTGACAGGTCTAGCTGGAATCTGGGTCACTTCAGCAGAGTAACTGGGGAGGCTGCACACCATGCTCCCTAGCACAGCAGATATCCAGGGATGCAATGGGTAGTGCTTAGCCACAGTCTAGAGCCCTGCCTAAAGCATCCTGCTGCCACATGAACCAAATGATGCTGCTGCAGGGCTGTGGGGGGAAAAGATTTGGCTCTGACAATCAGCCAGGCTTGGGAAGGCCAAAGACCTCCAATAAGACAATGTCAACATTCGTGAAATCAAGTAGTTTCCACCACAGATTCAAGAATTACTTCAGAAGCCTTTTCTGTCTGGCATATCTTTCAGATAAAGGAGGGCTGACAGTGAAACAAATCTGTTAACGTTAAGGCTTGGAACTATTGTAACCATGCACATTTCTGAAGAAATCTAGCCACTGAGAACTATAGGTTTGAGAGTAGAGAGCAGGGAATGACCCTCAAGAGAATCATTCCAGGACCCTACTCTAACTGAGCTCGATTAGGCTGCTGCTTATGCCCAAGTGACTTGTGTAAAGCCCCTGGAGGCATCCCTCTATCTCAATCAACAAACCACAGATCTCTCATATATTAAGCAACCACAGAATTAGTCTGAATGCTTTTCTGTACAAGCCTGATCCAAATCTGCTGAAGAAGATGTCACCATTAAATTAAATACTTTTCCAATCAAGACTTAAAAAAGCATTTTCTAATATGTTACTGCATTGTTCTTTATGACCTTTCTCTCCATTAGCAGTCACATGGCTTTACTACTCAGTTTTATTTTGACCTAAGGTAGCATTTTCAGCAGGAACACATTGTGTGAGCAAACCAACCATTTAACAGGCTAGTGATTTGCTGCTGCTCTTGTTGAGTAAAAGACTGAGAGCACCCTTGTTTTCATAAATCACCACTGCACAAAGCACAGCCAAAGAGAAAAAGTTAGGAAGCTTTTGCCTTAATCGAAGAATTTAGCTTCTGGTCTGCTATGAACTCTACAGTAATCAAAAGTGAAAAAGGAAGGACAAAGATCTTTGCTTCCTTGCTGAGGCTTTCTATCTGCTTTTGCTGACGACTTGTTCCCATTACTTAGATGCAGCAGACTGCACTAAGGCTACATTACAGGAGGTACATGGGTATGGGGCAGATGGTAGCTATAAGCACTAGAACATCGGCTGCATCATCTGGGATAGGGTCTAAAGTTTCCAAAGTATATGCTGAGGTTTTATAAGGCTTGGGCAAATAGATTAAATATGATAATAGAGCAAATACTAAATCGAATATGCTCCTTTAAATGAATAAGAAAGCCCTTCAGAGTTAAAAAAATTCATACGGTTTGTCTCAGTTTCCTTTGTGCAAAGAAGGGAGGTTGTCCCCAATATTAATTCAGAGCAATGTACTAAACTATGCCTTGTAAAAGGCACAGCTACCACAATAGTGTAGCTCAATAAACATCTTATGAAACAAAACAAAAACACATGTACAGGCAGAAGTAGCTTAATGACTTTATACTTCAGTGGCCATAACTGCAAAATATTAAAATAATTAAATTCTTCTCTCAGAAGTCTTGAAAACAAAAACAAAAGGGTCAAGTTTCCCTATTTCATCCCCTCCCATTTTATAAAGGTCATTGTGATCAATCAGTACTCTCAGTTTCTGGAAGCACAATTCTCCAGCTCCTTCTCTTGTATTTCTGCATCTGAAAAAGTTGGATAGAGAAACAACAGCTAAGTCTGAGCACAGTTAGGTCTGCAATACACCGCTGGCTTCCTTCCATACAGCTCCCTTTAAGTCAAACCAGCTGATGAGCTCCAAGATGCCTGCTTCTTGTAGAGTCTCTTTTCCCACAGTCAACAAAATAGGGACATTGCTTTTGTGGTTGCCTGAACCAGAACATTGCTTCTGGGATTTTTTCATGTGCTCTCTCAATGTAGAAGAGTCAACATAATAGTGCAACATGACAAGATGTTGAGGCACAGTGCTAAGACAGCTTGCACACTTTGCATTTTTCCTATTAGAGATGCTTCAGTGATTCTGGAAGGGAAGAGAGGGAGAGAAGGAGAGAGAAAATAGTGTAAATCAGCAATGTCCAGGCCCAAATGCCTTTACATTTTCATGTTTGTTGGTGCATTTTCATGGTGCATTAGAAGACACTGAAGACTTGTAGCATTCAAGTGTTGTAATAAACTTGACCTTTTATTAGAACTGTTTTCCTAGCAAATAAAAAAACCCAACAAACAACAGACCAGAAGATAGCAAACTGCGTATCTTCCTCAACTGCAGCCCCTATGCTAAGATGAACAACAAGTGGACAACTAAAAGCAGATTTTTCAGATTCTTTCAGATCCCTCCTCCCAGCTTTTATGGGAGTTATTCCCCTAAACAGTAGTAGTGAAAACTGAGTGTTCCATTTATTTCCTTAATAATAGGAACCAAGAAGTGTTGAATTACAAAAATTTTGAAGACATTTGCCAATTTTCACTTTTATTCGGAAATGTAAGCTGATTTTAGGCTTGTCTGTCCAGGCTTTTTTGATTTAAAAAATATTTTAAAACTCCAATAAGGGGCCATCCATGGCTGATGTTTCTGAAAATGTACCTAAGAACCTTTGTGTTAAAACATTCTTCTCTACCAGGTAGCCACTTGAGTTCGATTGTAAAAGACTGACGCATGAGGATAAAAGGAGCAAGAATTTACTGCTAGCCTGTCACCCAGCAAATGGATCAAGGAAGGAAACTGATCAAGAGAGAGAACAAGACAATTCCCTGTCATTTGCTGCAGTTGCCCCTCCTATGGTAGAATGACAGTTGGGTTCCCACCATGGTGTCCCCAGTAGATAGTCCCTAGCCCTGCTCTGGCTGACCCTCTGGAACCCCAGAGTGCTGTGTAGCAGGGGAACTTTGAGCTACCTCAAACATCCTGGGTGCCTGCTCTGGACCTGAGCAATAATAAGCAACAAAACTGCACTTAAGCTCTCCCTCACCTGCCCAGGCTTGCTCCCTCACAGCACAGCTTCAGGGTCACCACTAGCTTCCATCCCATTTGCACTTCGCAGGTGGGCCAGGACCTCTAGAGAGTCTTTGCAGCCCATCTTATACCGTGATCCTGATCTCACAGGGAGTCCCATACCTTCTCATAGCTCTTGAACTTGTTTAATCTGCAGTGACTGCCCAAGATAATGAGCCTCTCTCCATGATCCAGCACGCACAGACTCATTTAGTCATAAGAAGAAGGCAGTCCATTTTCATCTTTTATCATTGAAAATGCAATGTGAGAATGCATTATGAGGAAGGAGGGTGGTATGATTTTAAATGGAAATTTTAGAAATGCTGAAATATTGTTACCCTCACAAGGGAAGTGTTTGCATTTAAGTGTAACAAAGACTACTGCTCTGCTGTTTTAACACAGTCAACTTAAAACCTCAAGGCCAATAAAGAGTTCACTCTCAGTTATTTTCAAGTAAATAATAATGACAAGATATTTGGATTGACTTCCTTCCCTGCCCCTTCAACTTCTAAAATGTCTCCAAGTTGCATCATACTATTACTAATCCATGAGCTGTACTGTGGAATTTTGCTCTTAAAGGTTCAAAAAAAAGGCAACCTCTTGTTAGGTGACAACCTATGCCTGGGGCTCTGGCAGAGGTTTTCAGCTTTACCATTGAGTTGGCTTTCTGACAGAAATGTTTAATCCTGCAAATTATTTTAGAAGGGTTACATCAAGCAAATGTACACAGTTCAGAGCTGCTTTATCATCTATGAATCAAGCCTTGCTGCAAATTAGGAACATTATCCCTACTTGAGAATAGCAAACATACATATGCACAGGGATGACAAATGAGTCCTTCAGACCCATCTTGACAATTAATCTCATGGATTTACATCCATTATAAAGACGCAGTAGGAAAATGACAGGTCACAAGTTGTTTTCCCATGTAAAGCCCCAGCACAGTTTTGCCATACAGAACTCTTAGTCTGAAATTTGCCAGACACACTCAGCAAGTGATGAAGAAAATTAATTGGAGGCTCATTGAATATGGCTTAATGCAGAGTTACCCTCTGTGGAGGCTCAGACTCCTGCACTGAACCAATCAACGTTTCTACACAGAAACTGTTCTGCAGAAATAGGGTTTTTTTCTCCGATAAAATATTAAATACAGAAACTAGGCAAAGGAGAGCTACTTTTTCCAATAGAAATCACTTTTCAGCAAAACTTTTTCTCTTCAAACTTGCCTTTCCGCTTTTCCAAACTAACTTTTTTAAGGATCATGAAGCGAACTCCGAAATGTTGAGCTTTTGGGGAAGGGTTGGCTTTTCATTACATTTTCTTTTTTAATAACTATAAATATAAAAAGAACAAAAGTCAATAAGATAATTTCTCAGAGAAAAACTCTTTATACTTTCTACCAGCTTCACTGCCATTTATTTTAAATTCAAAGTCAATTACAAAACCAGTCTCCAAACACTTCAAACTCCTTAAAAGTATTTTTGAAAACAGAATTTCTCTAAATTAGCCCAAACTGCTACTTTTAATCAGCTTTTTGGGGCCCAGATCTGATCTCAGTAGCTTCAGTGGGATTTCTTAGACTGGTGGTTCTGCTGATGTTAAGCAGTATTTTTGTCACTTGGTTTCACTGGAAGCAGAACCGGGAATAGTTTCCAACTAACACAATGGGTTATAAGAGCAACAAAGTTTGGAACATTAATTGTGCAGCCTCAGCAGAAGGCAGCCAGATAGCTATAGGGTCACATCCACAGGATCACTCGGAGCACATTGGCAAGTCCTGCGGACACCTTTGGGGCTGTGAGAGACAAGGAAGCAGAGATCATCTGGGCACGTTCACACCCATCTGTACATAAACCTCAAGGAGAGATAAGTTTGGTAAATACAGCAAGCTCCTTCCTTCAGCTGCCTCAGGACACACTTAGCCCACAGCCTCTCCTTCATGACAGCAAAATGGCTTTTGTCTTCGCAAGGGACCACTGAGCCCTGAGCACCACAGGGCTGGAAAAGCCTCTCCCCTGGGCTGCCAGACAGGCACTGGGGGTCTCTTACTTCTGCAGACTTGAACCTGCCAAAGGAACAGATGTAGAAAAATTGCTGCAGAAGCAGCCACACACTGCCAAGAGAGGCATGGCACTGGGATTTGCTGTTCATCGACTGTGGGAATCCCAGCATCTTTTCTGAAGCTGGTTGGAGTGGAACCCCAAAAATCTAATAAAATGGGAGGCAAGCATCATACTGTGTTGAGAATCACATAGCCAGATCATTCTATGGTCATGTTTATGCACTTAGACTATATACAAAATATCAATTATAAATCACAAAAGTAGTTCCTACTGTTAACATTTTTTGTAATATATCATTTGCAGAGCTGCACCACAATGCTTCTATGAGCAAAAGGATGCAGCCTGAAGCCAGGAATGAGGTAATTACTTGTACAACAGAAATGTAAATTCAGTAACCTGAAAGGAGAGGAGAATAAAAGTGATGCAAGTCCTTACAGAGCAAGGTCCTAGGGATAAAGTCACAGGCACCAAGACGCAATCAAACAGGAAAAAGAGATTTTCTATGAAGGAACGTGGCAGCTAGAATAGTTTCTCAAGCAGCCACCTTTTAAATCAGAGGAAAAAAGTAGAAGAATATGACAGCCCCAGGGGCAGCAGCTAATGAACTACCACAAAAAGCTAGCTAGGCTGCAGAATTGGCAAAAAAACCCCAAAACCCAAACCCCAAAACTTAAAGCTAAGTACTGTATTAATAATTCTTTTTCACTTATTAACTTTATTCTAGTATCACACATCCACAGTCCTAAGTAAATATCCTTTATCATTCAGTCTCATCTAGGCAAAATGCTGACTGTCGAGTAATGTAGTTTCCATTCCTACTAGCATGGAATCAGTGGATTAGTGTGCTTTTACAACTAACAACAGCCAAAAAAAATATTCCTGGGGTATCACAAAAGCAGCAGCACAAACCTCAGCTTAGCTGCTGGGGCAGAGGAGACAATCTTTTTCAACAGCAGCTGGGAATGGGAGATCCTCTGATGTGCAGAAATATCTTGGGAAGGACTCTAAGCTTAAGGGGTACCCAGCGCAGATACATTAGCAGCTTTCTGCCTTGTGATAAAAGCCATGTACCAACGCTCCTACACAGCAAGAGTCCAGGACACATACCTGAAATATCACAGAACACAAGGGGGAAAAGCACTGGTGCTATAAGAAATTGAATAACCAGGAGGAGCCCCATCAATCACGCCTCTTGGGCTCAGCAGGCAGATCCTTCTCTCCTAGCTGATTTCTATCATCCTCTAACCCCTGTGTCTAAACAGGCTACCTGAAACTCATGGTCTAGGGGCTACCCATTTGAGCAACTCACAACCTGGGAGGGGTACAACAGCTTTATTTTGGCCACACCTGACTGAAAACCCCAATCCTACATACAGATAGAGTGCTAGCAGCAGGCACCAAGTTCTGTGTGCACATTGGAGGGGTACTTTGGCAGAGTGCTGGGAGAATTGCACCAAAGCACAGACTTTGCGGCACAGTTCAAGCTCATCAGCTGGTGTAAATCAGCTTAGTGTGCTCACCATTGGTACAACTGTAGGGATTTGCATCCAGCAAGGCTCTAGTCTGTAGAATGAATCCTGGTTTCCTTTACAGCTTGGAAGACAAATCTCGATTATTTGCTGAGGTTTGGGATTGGGGGGTGGGAACATGACATCAACATCCTGAAATGTTTAAATAAATGGAAGGCAGCTTTGAAGTACTGCTTGTTCCCTTAGAGGCTTTGCCAGAAAAAAAAAAAAAAAAAAAAAAGAAGTTAAAAAAAGTGTGACCTTGTGACTTTTTTATAAAACCTCACTACATCAAAAAGTTTGAAATATAAACAGCTGCTTTTACTGACTACATGAATGCAGCCAGTCTGGGATGCCTAATCCTTGGGTGGCAGTGTTTATAAATACACTTCAGACAAGCAGGTTAGATCAGATTTTCTCATGAGCTCATTCAGGATGGTTAGCTTTCACAGGCAGGCACGTTGTTATCTCTTTCAACTGCCAGCTTTTGACAGTCAGCCACAGTTTTCAAAGAGTCAGTACTGGGGAGGAGGAGGTGGCGAAGGAGAGTATTTTTCATCAGGAACCTGGTTATGGGTGAAGCTGTGACTGGATCGACACCACCAGAGAATACATCGCTCACTGCCATGTAGAGCCAGCAGATTTTCACAAGCAGCAATGAACCTGCTGCAGAGCTCTGGTCTCTCCCAGGAGGGCACAGCCCCCCTGGGACTAAAGTGCCCCTGTGGTGAGTGTAGCAGCAAATTATATGGAGCTGACCTGCTCCTCCTCCACACGTGAGTGCATGCCAGACCCCTGGCAGCCAGGGGACGGGCTCTTCCATTCCAATGTCTTACGTTAGAAATGCCGCTGAGAGAGGACTGAGAGACAGGGTGTACATGTTTGAATGCAGGTTGTTGTACAAGCAGAGGTTGTTAACATCGAAGGGCAGCAAAGCTTCCAGACACACCTTCTTGGGACTGCAGCTCCTGGCCCTGGAGGGCATTTATCCCTGTGGCACAGCCACCTCCATGGAGGACTAGTTAGAGGATAGTATCCTGGAAAGGATGGATTTGCCTGCCACAGAAACAATAAAATGAAGATGCAGTTATCATTTGATCTTAAATATAAGAGTATGACTTAAATACAAGGGTATGATATTCAAAGCATAGCTTTGAACAGCCTGTGCCTAGGAAGAAAGGGTTAAACCAGATCTTCTCTGACAGGACACACAGAAAATCTTTTTCAGTTTTGCTGCCTTCCAGCTGATGGTTACAGAGGTGTTTCATTGCAAAGACATAAGCAAACACAGGGCTACAGCCCCAGGGAGAAATTAATCCACTGTAAATGAAGCAAAAGTCCCACAATGAAAGGAGATTAAAGAGCGTTTTGAAGAACATGATGCAAGGCCCAGTGCCTGACGTGTTCGGCCCATGCCGTGTCCTCACATGAGTCCTCATAACAGCAGGAGTAGCTGTGGCCCACGAGCTCCTGTTCTTGTCAAAAGACATTTTGTGACTACTTTGCTGTGGGCATTTGACCAACGTGTCAGAAATGCCCAGAGGAGCAGAAGGGAGGTGACATTATTGCTGCTGTGGAAGAAAAGTGCAGATAATGAAAATTGTGACTGTGCCGACAGTGCTGCTGAGGAAGGGCTTTTTCCTCCCTATGTTTCTATTCCTTTAAAAAGAAATGCAAACCCAGAGCACAGGCAAATAGTCATTTCATGGGAGCTCCCTGTAACATCTGTCCAGCCTGAAGCCATCAGAGCTCCCTGGTTCCCTTAGTATGAAACTCGAGGCGTCCCTTGGCAGAGGCCTGCTGCCACCCAGCAGCCCAGGATATAGGTCAAAAGGGCCTTTTTCCTGAGTTATCCTTCCTTAGGGAGATCTTGCTTCACAGGTGCTGCCAGCCCAGCTGAAAAAAAGAAGTAGAAAAAAAAGCAATTACAGCTTGCAGGCTTTCAGGACAGGCTGGCGTACAGCAGCTCCTTGGCAGAGGAGCCTCTTGCACACATTCAAGCCCATGGGCATTTCTTTCCAAAACTCCCTCAATCCTTAGAAAAATTCAAAATTCAGGTCTTTGGGGCACCCTGCGGACTCTAAGGGGGCAGGTAGAGAGCAGTGAGGCAGGGTTAGCTTTGGCCCATTTGTATCAAGATGGGCACAGGTCTCCGCCCCAGAGGCAGCATTTGCCCCCAAACAGGTGATCTATCTAGATGATTTCTATCAGGAGGCACAAGTTGCCTTTAATCTCCAAGTCCCAAGGGCTGTGATAAGAAAGAGGAAGGATGGGCAGAGAGAGGCCAGAGTTATTAGCCTGTGTCCTCAGGAGAGAGTGCTTCCTCCATTCCACACTGCCTCTATCTCAAAGCCAATTTCAGCTGAATTCAAAGGAGTCTCAGTGGTATAAGACTCAAAAATAATTGAATTTCTACAAGGCTGATGACACACAGCAGTCTGGGAGAATAAAATATCCCAGGGAAAAGCACGCAGCCAAGATTGGACACAACTGGCCAGTGGGTCAGCAAATGCCACTCATCTGGCTGTCTTCTGCCCAAGGACCCTGGAGTTGTGTTGGGTACCCAGGGGACAAAGCTGCAGGCAGAGCCTCACTCAGGCTCTGCCAAGGTCTTCTGCTCAAAGGATGTAATTTCCAACAATACAGGACATTGCTAGGGAGGGGACACAAGTTTTAGTTGTTTTCCCTGGCTGAGGGCTTTCATGCTGTAGATAGAGACTCAGTACCAAATTCCACTGAAAATAAGATCCACATTTTCAGAGGTCATGGAGACTTGTCAGTGGGTACTGGTATGATACATAAAGACAAAGTTTTCTGCTCTGGATTGCACACCTTTCTTCACTGATTTCCAGTTAAAGCTGTAGGATTGATGCACTAATATCTTGTAGCTGACCGCACTGGTCCCTTGAGCCTTAAAACTATACCATCAAAAAACAAGTGTAAGCTTGTTTCAGTTATAATTGAATAGGTTTCACATGACATCAAACAGAACAAATATTCATCAATTCTCTAAATCTATCAATGACATGACCAGCAAAGAGTGGGAAGAGAACAAAAATTCCTCCATCTTTGCTTGTGCATCAGAAACTGAAAAAGGAAAATGAAACAAAGCAAACACACACATGCAAGCCTTTCCTTCACAGCCCATTTTACAGATTTTTTTTAAAAAAACCAACTCCACAAGGATCTCCTTTAAAAGACAGATTCAGCTCCTGTCACTTCTGACATGACTTACAGAAGTAGTGGAAGTTTGCTTTGCTTACATTTCTCCACAAATAGCTGTTGGTAATTGTTCTTACTGAGCATTGAGGCATTCTTCTTTGTGAAAAAAAATCAATAAATATTTGATTCATAAATGTAAGAGAGGTGATGAAAAAAATATACAACTAATAAAGATAAATGGCTTTTGTACTCATGAAAGATTCTTATTAAAGAGTTGTTGGGAAAAGTGTCCCTGCTGGGCAACGAGAACGAAATAAATTGTGGACTTTATAATGCATCATTAAGGCTGAGCATTTAAATCTACAGAAGCTAGCATAAACGTTAAGGAAGATTTCTGCAGCAACGTTAATTGGGACTTATTGCAGACTGTGTTATTGATGATTGCATATATTCAGTTGCATAAACAAATTGCCAAAGCTGTATACAACTAGAATGTAAATGAAGTATGTGCAACCATGTGGCTTTTCATACGCTATGAGACCCTCCAGGAAACAAGCGCAGTGGGTATGGCTGATGGATCACCTATAGATACACACAAACATATGTACATATAACGTGTATAAGCATAAAACAACCCCCCTGCTGACCTACTGAATCTTCAAGATACGTCTTCTAGTTATTTGTGTTTATTTATTTGCAAGCAAGCTAATGAAGGTTGTGGCTAACAATGCATTCCTTTAGTGCATGAATAATTTAATTTACTTCATCTGTTTTATCTGCAAATGCTGAAACACGAGAAGAATGTAACACTCCTTAAGTCCTAAAGTACTTCTATTTAGTCATTTCTATGACCAGATGAAAATTTTCTGTTATTTCATGTCCCACACTGCCAATAAAACTGCAGCTGGGCTAACACACCCCAATCCCTATGCCCATGTTCCAAACCACAGTGCCCTGAGGACATATTCTCTACACTGCCTAAAAAGGCTTCAGAATAGCACAAAACCAGCCCACAGAAGGACTACTTCCATCCTGGCAAGCTCATACTATGTGGCAAGCTCATACAAGCTCATGCTCTGCTGGAAAGGTTAGCAACTCTCTTGGCTCCAGCAAGTATTATTGGACTCTATTAACACTAGGTGATCAAAACTTTAGCTGATTCCAGGATGGGGGCAGGTGCACTATTTGCACTGCTGCTGTTCTCAGAGAGCCCAACCTAGATCAGATTCCCACTGCAGGCAGTACAAAGGTAGCAGCAGGAAATTGCCCCTTAAGTCCAGGTAGGCTATTAACCTTTCAGAGAAGGGGTAAATAGTGGGTCATCCTGTCCAACAATTCCCATCTCACAGGGGAAGTACTGACACAGGCAGTATCTCCTTTCTACCAAATACTGAGGATTGCAATGGGAATTTTGTTGTCATGACATTTCGTTCAAAATAAAATCAAGTGCAAAAAAAGTGATCCCAGCTCCTTTATCAAGTTGTCTAAGGTCATGTACTGTGACAGAGCCCAGACCTGTAGATTTCCGCACTAGTGTTTCTCATGAGTCAGCCTCTTCCCACCTTTCTATGCCTCTTCTTTTATCACAAAAATATAATGGAATTGCTCACACATTGTTGCATCTTCATTCCTGCTCCTGCTTCCAAGCTCCCCAGCATCTGAGCATAGGGTGAAACAGATAGGGGGGATATTTTGCTGAGATGATTTAACTAATCTCATGCAAATGTACTCAGCAGTTTTGGTACCCATTGTGCTTTCACCTACATAACGGCCAAGCCTGCTGAATATTGGGTTTTTTTCCCAAAGATAATAGCATTCTTATGCATTATTCCTTAAAGCTTTTTGTGCTCAGCTCCAGCTAAGGAATAACAGAAGTCAATATATTTAATCTACGTCCGGGTAATTATGTGTCCTCCTCCCATGTTAGCTGAAGAGAATATGATGACGATAGGACATCATTAACATGTCTAATTTTTTCCTCCCTTCTCTTACCTTCAGCAAATGAAATGGAAATTTGAAGTCAAACATTTATCACTACATCTTTTGTGGTTTATACTTGAAATGCTGCCTGCCTGCATTATCTTGTATTTGAGAAGCAGGAAGGATTTTGCAGGTGAGACAAAACATAGAAGAGCTAGTTTTAAAGACAAAAAAAGTAAATTTGCTTCTCCTGATATGAATTTATGTGATTTACTGATTTCTGAATTACCCGAATCCAGAGGAAAAAATAACAACAACAGAAGGGTTATATATATATTGTTTCCTTTAATAAGAGAAGCAAATCCAAGCCATTCACTAATGCTAATGTTGTGAGCTCCACTTCCGCACCCCTCACACACTCTCAAGTTAATTCACTAGTCATAAAATCCACCCCAATGTGCCTTCTCCCCTTCAGGACTGATCATATGAATGCTAACAATTTTTCCATCTTCAGAGCTGATCAGACGTTGTTCCTGCCTGTGCTCATATGAGTTGACCAATATACAAAGAGTTTTGAGTGAATGTTAGAATTTCAAGTCTCAGACTAAGGGAGCTGGAGAATTTGGATGGAAGGAGTGGAGTGTGTTGCCTATGAGAAGACAGTCAGCTTGGCACCTCAACCAGAACCATTAGTTGGAAAAGCTGCAGTGATGTGGCATCTGTAATAGCTTTACCAGAAAGCCACAACTTGCATATATGTCCAGCACATCAAACTTGGCTTTTAAAAAAGAATGGCAGTAGACTTACAAAAAATGTAAGCCCTTTGAATTTTGTAAAAACCAGCCTTTTAAGAGAACTTTATTTACTGGTTATCTATGATTCACCTTTCAATCCATTGGCTTCCACAGGCTTTGTGAAATTCCTGGTGAGTTTTGTGATTGTTGTCTTACATCCGAAGTCCATGCACTAGAGCACCATAAAATCTGGTTTAATGCTTTAAGTGAACATGGAGAAAGTACTAGGCCACTCTCCCCACTGATTACAAAAATATAACTACTTTCACAGTAGTTGTATGACATTCAGTTTCAGTGTCTTTCAAGTTAATTTCCATTAGGACAGGAAACTGCTGAAGGATTCAGGTATTTTTATGCAACCCTATTGATTTTGCAAAAATGAAATACAAAAGCCTTCAAGACCATCTGAACCAAATCAGAGACAATTTCTTTATCATTTTCTAGCCTGCACTCAAACCTGTAAACTTTTCTGCCACTCTCTCTGGATTATATTTCCAACTTCTTCCTGTCCCCAGGACTTTCTAGCTCCTTTTTTAATGCCTGCTTCCTGGCTACTCTGCAAAATACATGCTCCATTAAGAGCACCATCTTATTGCTTAGATCTGAATTTGGGTCCCAGAAAAATCTTTTCACCATCCTTTTCTGTTTCTTGTTAATTACGAAGGGCCTAGGTTTTAGCCACTGAATCCATTCATTTTTATTCCAAAAAAAAGCAGACACCATCACACTTTCACAGTTTAATTAAGCTTCACTCAGTCACAATAAATCTCAGATATGTCTTAAGAGAGATGGTATCAGCAAAGGTATTATAAAATAAAGAAAAAGGAAAAAAAAATAACTTATGGAGCCAAAAAACTTCCCAAAAGTCAAAGAACATAGAGCAGTAGTGTGTACTGTTCCATGCCGGGATCATTTCGTGTTTGAGTGAATGCCTAGTGAACAGAGAACAGTCATTGCTTTCAGGTATCTGCTGGAGATAGAAGTGGTAATACAAGAAGTATACATTTCTGACAATGATATAAGCCCAAATATTCTCCTTTAGAAGGGTTACGAGGTGAAAACAGCAGACTTCACTTGTAGTTTCACTCAGGCACATGAAATCATTCTCATGGAGTCTGAAGAAAGTTTATTACATGGAATCCAAAACCATCACAACGACCCTGACTTTTACTGTCAACCTTTGCTTGTGGTTCAGAGCCAGAGCTGCCATTTCCACCTCCAGCTTCAGGAACTTCCAAATACACTGCAAGAAAGGAGCTTGTGATGAATCAAAGTTACTAACAGGATTCTTAGTGTGTAGCATGAGGCCGGTACAGGACGAATGCTGGGGATTTTGTGCTGTGAGGTTGAGGGGTTCAGCTTTTTTTGGCCTAATTCCACTTCCAATTAAGCTATTTAGTGAAAGCAATATTTGGCTAAAGCAGAATGAGACTTTCATGGAAAAACAATAATAAAACATTTACTATGTTTATGTTCCAAAAATTAAAACTAAAGCAAAACAGTACAAAATGCACAGAACAAACCGCTGTTCTGAAATGGGCAAACTAGATTAGTCTTTTGCTGGAATACCTCTAAATTTTGTCCTAAGTCTGAGAAATGCTAGGCAACTGACAACTCCCACTTGGTCAACAGGAGCTGGGTATGGTCCATCCATGATGAATTCTGATCTTTTTACAGTCCTACTTACTGCTGCCAACCCAATTTAAGTGGTATATGAGAAAGCTGTTCCCTTTTATAAGATCTCTTAGCCAGGTTCCCGTCTTCAAAGTCACTTAAGCACATGTTTAATTGAAGTGCATGAGCAGTTCCTTGAACTTAAGAGAGGATCTGATTCTGCCCCATCGCAGTTAGTAGAGCCAAATTGTTTGAAGTTAAGCACATGCTTAAGTGCTCTGCTGGATTTTTGCCCAAACTGTCAATCTTCTATAGTTAATCATTTATCACCCTGCTTATGTGCCGGTAGTTATGCTTCAGTGTGCAAATACGTAAATTGTTTTCATAAAGCTCCACACACCAAGCACAAATAATGCTTTCTCAGCCCTTTACAGGAGTTTTTCAGTCCTATGACATCTCAGATAGATCAAACGGCACTTAGAACTGGCAAGGAAGTTAATACTCTGTTAATTAAACAATATCATTGCTGTGTTCCTCTTCTTAATAGTGAGGTGCATTCGCAGACTTGCAAAATAAATGAATAAATAATGCCATATAGCTCTAACCTGACAAGTATCACGCATTTTGCCTTTAGAAGCGTGTACATCGATCCATCTTACACACACCGCCACTCCGAGTGAGACAGAGAGCAAGCTGTCAAATGCGTGATAAGCATATTTGCATAACTGTGGCATACATTAAGTTAAATAACTACAAAGCCTGCAATGAGGGTATTTGCAATGTGTCACAAAGTAATACTCCCAAACACAAGTGACCATTTCAATTTTAATTTCCCTTGCTGAGGTTAATTGCTTTAAGCTACAGGGGAACATCATCTCCACTTACCTGAGCCCTGTTGTACTGTACCCAGAAAGCTTGCAGCTCCCCCAGTTTTTCACAAAGAATTAAAATTTCCATGAGGAGAGACAATATAGTTGCTGCTATTCAATTCCAATATCCTATACTGAAATGATAGGCAGTAGTGGTGCCTCATGGAAACAGAGTCTTAAAATACAATTAGCTGCAGTTCTGTAGGCTGCAAAGACAGTTATTTTGCACCCCAGCGCATGGGGCCTTCCATGCATCCACTAATGAAAAGGCTGCTTTTCCCAAAACATCGAGTACTTTTGCAAGAATTAAGTGTTGAGAAGGGAAAATGACAGATACTACTCCCTTGCTTTGTAGAGCAATTTTCGTAAATAATTATTCTCTGTCAAGTAAACTACCTGAGAAAAAAATGCAGTCAGCCACTTTTTCTAAGAGGAAGCTTGAGCATTTCCCAGACTGAGTCATATTAAAATGAAATAATGCTGCCAGCTGGTCTCCCAATCACTAAGAAAAATACCAAGTCCCAAGCTTTAATATCTTTTAAAAAAATATCCCAAATGAACAAAGAACAGCAGCAAACTAAGCAAACAAGTTCCCCAAAGAGAGAATGGTTGCCACCATGATCTACCAAATGGGACAAAACTCATCCCCTGAACCATCCCAGGCTCTACTACTGACTCTGCAAATGATCCCAAGCTGACAGGCTGAGAGAGTTGGAGCTGTTTAACCTGGAGAAGAGAAGGCTTCAAGAAGACCTTATAGCGACCTTCCAGTACTTGAAGGGGCTACAAGAAAGCTGGGGCAGGACTATTTATAAAGGCTTGTAGTGATAGGACTAGGGGGAATTATAAATTGGGGAGAAGCAGATTTAACTAGACATAAGGAGGAAATTCTTCACCATGAGAGTGCTGAGGTACTGGCACAGGTTTCCCAGGGAAGCTGTGGCTGCCCCACCCCTGGAGGTGTTCAAGGCCAGGCTGGATGGGGCCTTGGGCAGCATGAGCTAGTGGGAGGTGTCCCTTCTTACGGCAGGAGAGTTGGAATTAGATGATCTTTAGGGGTCCCTTCCAACTCAAACCATTCTATGATACTGTGATTCTTTGATTAGGTCACAGAGCTAGGCTAGCAGGCCAGGTCCTGGCCACCCAGAACACAGGCAGAGGAGCAAGAGTAGGAAGGACCCTTGAAGGGAACTACCAGAAACCGTGCTCAAGGAAAAAGTTCTTAGACGCAGTTCACTGCATGACTGTTTTGGGATCAGTGAGAAAAAGTCCCAGGAAATGGAGGAGCTTGGGACAACATTTCAGAAGGCTTGTGTTCAATTCAGGTCCCAGATGAAGATTTGGCTGACATCTCAAATACTAGGAAGCTTTCCTTCATTATGTAATTCTTCAAAAATGACACACATTTCATTCCTACTTTTGGCCATAAATACCCGTTAATTGCCAAGTTACATTAAAGCAAATAAGTTTGCAGCATTTTAAAGGAAATATGTGATAATATAGGTTAGGAGAGATGCAGAAAGACACCATTTCTATCAAAAAATGCACGGTAGTGAAATGCTTATTTTCCTTTCATAGTAGGACAGATATAATAAGCTTCCTATTCTAAGTCCCTGGTGGAAAATATCCACTCATTTCTGGGGATCTGGTGAGATGGAGACACAAACATCCAAGCAGCTAAATATAGCTCTGGATAGCAGTGTTTCGCACAGTGAGTTCTACTGTCTCTTGACTTAATATGGAAACTGATACAAAAATAAAATAACAGTATTTTCAGAGCCCGTCTCTGCTTGTGTACTCACTGGGACTCACACCAATAAATTGCAGCTGCCGTCAAAATTACTCTGCATTTTTTGTCTTGCACTGTCCCATATGCGAGGAAAACAGAATAATGATGTCCAGCATAAGAGGCCCCATCTATTGAGATATATAAAGGTTACTCCACAGAAAGTCAATATGAGAACTGCACTCAGAATGCCTTGCCCTTTAGCACTTCTGCAAGAGCGATAAAACTACATTTAATTAGAGGAGTTTAGGCCTTGGTCAGAGATTTCCCCAACCCTAAATGCCAGCGATTCTGTTTTGCAATGTTTGTTACTGGACACATACCCCTTTGATCAGTCTGTGGTTCCTGAAGGCAGGGGTTGGCCTTGGGCAGGTACTACTGGAACAAGGCTGCAAACCTTCCAAGGAGGAAAAGGAGGTGGCAGGAACAGCCAAGGACCATGCTAGTGACACATGGCTTTCTCGTATTTCTCCTCCCATTTTGCTGCAAGGCAAAAATGTTGGGCCCAAGTGTGATTGCACTTGCAGTGATATATATTTAAATTCCCCAGGCCTTACTCTACACCATCCTGATCCTTGCGTGGCCACTGGTCCAAGCACAGGGCATGTAGGACATAGCAGCCTCTCAGAGAATGCACTAGATGCTATTAAAAAGTTTGCTAGCAGCAATGACCCTAGCAAACAGTAAACCTGTTTGTCAGCTTCACCTTATGTAACATTAAAGGAAATAAAATGAGTAAAGGCAGTCTTACAGCTTGCATGGAAAATAAATTCAAACAAAATAAGGTGCGTTTTCCTCTATTTCTGCTTGATATTATCCACCTTCAAAGTTAGAAAGTTATGAAGCTTGCTGCCAGGCATAAGTCAATAAATAAACACAGAAAATATTGACAAGCTTGATTTCAAAGGTCATGGGAAGGGGGAAAGTGCCATGCTTTCAGCCTTCTCTTTCCCCTTTTCAGTCATCCTCAAACACTAAAATACTGTGCCCTGCCCCAGGGCAAGGAGGGAGCCCTTGCAGGAAGCAGCTGAATTCAGAGCCTCATAAGGTTGATGAACTGGAATCAACCCTGCACATCCTTATTAACATAACCAGTACAGGAATGACTGGTTGAGAAAAGAGTTGTAAATAGTTTGGTCACCACCAGCAGCTGTGATGTTCACTTCCAGCCCACCATGAGCCCTCACGAATGACCAGGACTGATCTGGGGCCGAACTGCTCATGTGGTAGCGCTGCAAGATAGGTTCCAAAGTCTTCCTCAGCCATAGTAGCTCATAGGGCAGCCGCCCAAAGACAACACACAGGAGAAGAAAGTTGAAATTTCTTACCTTCAGGTTGAATGAAGCCAAATGATGACAGAGAAGGAGGCGCACGGAGCTGTCCCACTACTGTGTCTTGCCCCAGAGCAGGGGCAAGACATTCTCCCTTCCCCAAACTAACTGCAGCTTCCCAAAATATTCTCTCCAGCTGGCTCCTGTTCACAGCACCCCACATCTACCAGGATGCAGCAGCAGGACAGCCACCCTCCATGCTCTCCTTGTCTTTACATCTGAGAGAAGGCACCCTGACCACCCCAAAGAAACAGGAAAAGGGACTGTAGGATTCACGTAGGTCAGTTCTGAAAAGTGGTGAGCATTGTACCCTCACAGATTAGCTGGGGCGGTAGAAGCACAGCCAAAACAGATACCACAGTTCAAGGGCGATGCTAGAGAGTAAGATTTGGGTAAGACCATGAACATTCATTCATATCTTTGTTCTCATTCAAGACTGTGAAAGCTGCAGCAGTTTTCAACTGACAGCCACAGCATCCATTGAAATTGCCAAAGCTTGCAAAATCTGATTAACTCTGTGAGAGGGAAAGGGAAGTTGTTTAGTTTGAGTCATAAGAGGCCTGGAGACAATCTAAGCTTCATCATCTCCAAAGAAACAGTTCACTCCCTGGATGGATATCACAAAGCTGTTGTGCATAGACTTGATAACACAATAGCACAGAACAATTCCTAGTGCTGAAGATTAAAAGATCTTTGTAGCAGCTGTTCTTCAATACAGCTTCTCTCCTATTACACCACCTAATGGGCATTTCAGGTTTATGATTAGCTCTTCAGGGGTCCACAGCTGTGAATGCAAGATGATAGAAGCTTTGCAAAGGTTTTTACACTACAAGTATAGTTTTAAAAAAATTGTGCAGCCCCAGGCATAAATAACAATGTTGACAGACCTACCTTTTGCTGCCTGAGATTTTTACTGCCTGGAGCCTCACCAGCTCTAGGACTCAGAGTCTGCAACTCTGCTGTAGGTGAAAGAAGGCAAGCAAGAGGGCTTGGGGTACTCCTGCCTTCATGTCCTTAGCAGAAAATGTAGGGGCTGGATGATGCCTGCACTGGGCTGCAAGCTCACAGCCCTCCTTTCTGTGGCCTGAGTCCTGTCTGGACCCCATGAAGAGGGATGATGCTCAAACAGCTGCAAGCAGATAAAAAGAAAGCTTAAACTTAGCTGAGTACAAAATTTCATCCCCTACCTCCTAAGGATGGGAGGACTTTTTATTGCTGATGACATTTATTTCTGGAAAGAAGAATAAAGAGCATCCGTGGGAGGGAAGAGTCAACTTTGTCACACACCCCATGGGGCTGTGTAAAGTAGCTGAGTGGGAGAATTTTTGACACATCCCTGTGCTGGAGTGAACCCAAAAGTGTGGGCCAAGACTGTGGCAAGAGCCTCCCCTGGGGAGACACAGGAATAGCACAGCCAATCCTGCCGCTCCATGAGAGCTGCTCTCCAGCACTCCTGTGGCCTCTGCTAGAAACTGAGTTCACAAATGGCACACGCATGCAAGGGACTAGCAGGGGAAAAGTAGAGGTCAGTTAAGGTTTGCTACCACAATGGCCGAACCAGAACAAATGACAAACAAGAACAGACCCCTACAGCGAAACACTGGGACAAACCAAATGCACACGTTGCAGATACTATCCCATGCTTGTTGTCCCCTTTCTGCTCTTACAAGAATGGATTAAGAAACACAAATTATTTTGTGGAAAGAGATACTATGGAAGCCACAAGCAGAAAGAGTAATTGACACAGGTTGTACTTTGGTGAGCCGTGTCCTCTTGCTTGAATAGCAGAGTATACAGATAACACTACCACAGATGAGCAGCACTAGACATAGTGCGATGAGACACTGTTTTACTACCAGCCCCCTGTGGTGAGAAAAGACATCAGGCTGGAGCTCCTGTGCGTTCTCCCAGGGAGCCTGCAGCACCAGACAGCATGGACCTCCAGTGCTTTCAATGGGTAGGTAAGATATCCACTTGATCTTGTCAGAGATAGCAAGCAGTTTTGATATGCTTACAGAAGATGTGCCTTCAGGGTGACAGCTCTATGGGTCCCATGTTCCTACTTTTTCAGTCAATTCCTCCACATCATATCAATGTCAACTGTTCAGCTGCTCCCATCAGTGAATTTACTCTACAAACAGTAGTTTTGCAAAGAAATCACTCCAGCAATGGAGGCTGGGATGCTTAACGGTACAACTGCCTATAGCTGTGCGTATAGAAGTGAGAGCACTGTAGACAGAGGTCTTAAGACATCAGTTAAGTCGCAGAAAGCTGATGATACAATACCCCACAATGATAGTGTCTGCATCACATAAACTGGGGCTAAGGTGGGGAGAGCACTCCACAGCAGCAACTCATTGGATATAAGGAGAACAAGCATGGTAGAATCCCATGCAAACACACAGCCTTTGCTGTGGCATCAACTTTCTTCTGCTCATGGCAACTTCTTGCCTTCGTTGTAGGGTACAACTGCCGGCAGTAGGAAGACACCCACCTTCTGGCATCCAAACCTGAGGGTACAGTCTGTGACAAACATGAAGTATCTTCTGGGACTGAGATCAGCTGTGCAAGCAACATGCCTGGTGGGTCCACCAGACCACTTCCTAGTGCAAAACTACTCCCTCTCTAGTGCTCGGATGCAATCCAGAGGTACTCGGAAGTTGCACAAATGACTGCAGGCCCATGAGACAAAATTTTTCTAGCACTCAACAAGCAGATGGAGGATTGTGACTGGTTTCTCCCAGCCAAACTTCCTGCAGAGGGATGACTAGTTTCCAGAGCACTAAAGAGACATGTGACTACGGCCAGATGCCAGATGGCTGGAAAGGTTATTGGAGTAGCCCTCATGACGAATGTCTAGCATTGGCTGCCAGCACCACGCACCATATGTATCAGCTCCCAGATGGGAAGGCCTGGCTGCAAGTTGGGAGTGTGACACAGGAATATTACATATCACAATTTTTAGTGATGCCATCATACAATAGCGCCGAAAGAAGTTCATTCTTTCACTCACTTCCTTCAGCATGCAAAGGGATCTACTTCAAAAGCCCTTTCATTGATGGTGTGGATGTAAAAAGCTATTTCAAAGGCAGCTGTATTTTGCGCTGTTTAATCAACTGTGGACTAGTGGTAGGGAAGGTGATGCTTGCTGTCAAAAGGGCTACAAACTTACAAGTCCATCTCAAAGCCTCATGAAGTGTATTTACAATTATTGGGTCACCAAGAGTACCCATAAAAGCAAACCCTCTAAGCACCCTGGCTCTTTGCTCTCACTTGTAACAAGCATACAACTAGGGTATTTGTGTCTGTGTTTGATTCATGGTGAAGCCAGTATCCAGGCTGATGCTTGTGATTAAGAACAGAAAACATGTGAAAAGGCAAACAATGAAAGAAAGGAAAAAAAGTTTCCATATGGAATCACTCCATGCAAACCACCAACTCCAGCTGCAATTTTATGACCTTTTTATACTGATTGAACTCTGGGCTGCTGCTGAAACAATAAGCCCTAACCTTCCCACCCCCCCCCATCACAAGTCGGACCATCGAATCTGTCTGAATGCTATTTTAAAATTCTTTAATTAGGTTCCATTTCATTTGGATCAGTTACCTGAGCTGGCACACTGCTCAGCTCACCCAAGCATAGGAGGCAGCAAGAGAGCACAGTTAACCACAGCAGTTCATATTGAGGTTAGCTAAAAGCCATTGTCTTACAGCAACAGCCTCACAGTGCACCAGTCTTGACCTGCCTCAACATATTTTCACATACACATTGACACAACTTGCAAAAAGCACAGCCAGTTTCAGAGATAATTCAAATGCGTCTGCCACATTGGCAACATACGAATCGGTGATCTGCCCAGACTGATTTCATTTATGCTTTAGATCGTGGGATGCTTATGAGAAACATAAAATGAGGCTAAGACTTTGCAGATTCTTAATGAGAGTGAGCACATGTGAGACAAACAGCTGGCAGACATGTTAGAACAACCAAAAAAGCCTCCAAAAGACAGTTGCCTATTTTTTTTAAAAAGGACTTTGTTGGTGTTTTTATTTTCAAGAAATATGTACACTTGGAAAAATAAAGCTGAGGCTTTTAAAGTCCTTTTAATGGTTAAATGGTAATCTTCAAATACAAATTTCAGTTACAGGACAGCATTTAACCTGTATCCACAGAGCACACTGATTTCTGGATGGGATTTTTGCACTCTAGTGCATTAACTTATATTCACATTCCAGTGGTGGAGTCCGGTTCAGAGGAAGCCTGAAGATGGGAACGAGGCAGGAAGATTTACCACTTTATCATGAGGAATGGTATTTAGTCCTTTTGAGAAGTTCAAGTCTTTTTGTAGTTAGCAGTTGGGCCAGTCCATTCATCAACATCATAAATATGGTCAATGACATCACCAGCACATAGTGGCTAATGCTGCAAGAAGGACACAGATAAAAGAAGTGAGAAAAAAAGTGCAAATTTGCAGAGTAAAAAAAACCCCAACATAACAATCCTCTGGATATTTTTTTTCCCTTTGAACAAGGCCTTATTATTGGCACAATATATCACTTTACATAAGCTGCTCCTGGAAGGCAACTTGTATAGCACCACTGTAATGTAAAAAACAAAGGCTCTGACAAAAAAAACTGGTGAGGACAATAGGAAACACAACTGAGTATATACAAAGTGAATCAGAGGTACTAGGTGTATTTTCCACTCAAGTTGGTTATTAAATTCACATGACTGGAACCGTTGCAATACTTTCATTTGCTGTGAATTGGTAATGCAGAATTAAGGGAGAACTTGCCATCAGGCAGACAAATCTTGCTAGTAAGACAACTCAGATATTTACATCAGCTGAAGTGCAGCCTTCTAGATAAAACACTATTTCAGTGATGAGCAGCTCTAAGAAAACACACCCACTACTTTTTCACTCAATGCTTCTAAAAATTGCAGAAATCTCTGCTGCGTAACACATGGTTTCAAAGAGATCAAAGAAATAAGTTCAAGAGTGGGTAATAAAAACAACATGAAGATGCAGTGTCTGGGCTATGAAGTCCTTAAGTTACTAACAATTAAAAGGATAACAAGCAGAGAGCTTGTTCTCTGCTTGCTCAAATTGTGGTACTTGAAGTTCACTAATGTTACAGATGGGCTATTTTAGGGTCAGACTGAGATCTGACCTAAGAAATTCAGCATCCAGTGTTCAATATCTGAATATCAAGCTGCTAATAATGTAAACCACTAGCCATCAAGAAATTATTTTTTTTTCCAGATCCAGTGGAATTTCAGGCTAGAGTTGCAGATGGAAACTGCTGCATTGGTGTCCACCAGCTACACAGTGCAGTTGCTCTTTTTTTTTTTTTACCCTGTGACTATTGAAGATCGTGGTGTCCTGACATAAGAAGTACCCATCTCCGGATGCACCCATCTCCACTACTTCAAACCAGATGGATCTTCAGGATGAGTAGGGTAACTTAAAGTCTGAGTTCAGTCACACAAAAAAAAGGACTGCGAAGGAGCACTTGCCAGTTTAGTGACCTGGAATTTCTGTCAGAGGACTCATTCAGTTTGAGAGTTTAGCTGTTGAAGAGCAGCAAAGCTCATAATGCCAACACTATCAATACTCTCGACCCTGAGACTGTAACAACCTGGCACTAGACTAGCACAACTTAGCTCTGTGAAGAAGTACCAGCTCTTCCATAGCCAGGGTTCCAGCAACCAAAGAAGCAGGGGTATGACCATAGTGGATGGAGAGCATTGAAAGGGACTTGACTCATGCTAAAATATGAGCCTAACTAAGCCTTTTCACAAATATCTTGCTCAAAATACATAGTTTTGAGAAATCAGTTGCAAAAATCCACTTGTACAAATGGGCTCAGACCTCAACAAGCGTAACCCACCCCAACAACCTGCAGCTTGCATCTCTAAACTCCCACCTGAACACAATGCAACTGAAAATATTCAGTAATGTGAAAAATCGAAGCTTTAAAATATCAAACAGGAGCCGTCATTCCTATGTGCCTTCCCTACAAGGGCCTCTCACCTCCAGCTTTAGCTAAGCAGAACAGCATGCCTAGGAGAGTCATATTGCTGCTCTGTTTCTGTGGGGAACGTGCAAGATGACACAGTGAGAGCATGAAATCAGGCACAAAGCATACTTTCACCTAGTCAGTGCACTTCGGACTTCGCAGTTCATTTACAATAACAAAGATAACACAACTCCTTCAAAAGCTGCCCTTGGAAGTCCACCTGGGTGTGTTGCAGGCTTAGTTTCAGTTCTCCACGGGGAAATAAAAAGCCGCCTACTGCAAGTCCAACCTTCCTTGCAGTTATCTTCATGGCGCAACATGCCCTCGGGGTCTGTACAAGCACTACAGGTACAGAAGTTTCCACAGCTCTTAAGGGAACAGCCACCCTGATAGCCAGCTAGATGGGCTAACATCTCATGCATTACTGATAACACCCCAAATTTCCTTCTCACCCAGCACCAGAATTGTGCCTTTTCATGTAAGTAGCAACACCACTTTCCTCTAGCCTTCAAAGAATGCATGAGAAATCTGAAAATTAGAAGCCAAATGAAGATCTTCCCTCTGTTCCTACAGACTGTCTGAAACTGTCACCAGAGGATCAGCAACTTGCTGCCATCAGCATGTCCTTACACAGGCACCCACCTGAGTTCCTGTCTTCCCCACAAGGAGTTTTTTTCAGATGTGGTGCTAATCAGCAATTTTGGGAGGCATAGAGAGGGGCTTTCTCAAAGGAAAAATGTCTCCAGAAACTCCGCTTATCTACCTGTCAGTCGAGGGACTGGGTCATCTGTACTTCTGTAAAGAAGAATGTGCTGCGCACACTTCTCCCTTGTTATGTTGCAAAAGACTGATTAGCTATGCTACTTTATTAAAATATCAGATGTCCAGAGTAAAGAAATATATACAGACATTGAGCACAATTAAAAACAAATTCAGTCTACTTGTTACATGATTACAAACAGTCAGCATCTCTGGGGCTATCAGCAACTGGTACTGCAGTGCCCACAGGCAGCTCTGCTTGGTAAATTAGTTGTCAAACTTGGGTAATGCTGTAATTAAACAAACAAGGCAAGACTACAGGTACATGCCACAACAGCAGTGGCAAAATCTGGATCCCTGTACAACACAGAACTGCACCTTTGGCTGGATCTGTAGTTACAGTGAAGCAGGTAACTCTCAAAACAAACTTCCTCCATCAGAAGTAAAATCTGAGCTACTAAGGAAAAGGAGCAAGATTCTAGGTTCTAGTTAAGTTAGATTCATGTGGAGGAAGAAGAGACATTAAACAGGTATAAGAAAACAGCATAGTTGGGTGCAATGGAGCAATGCTTTTAAGGATGAGATGGGCAGAGACAGATAATCAGAGAAGAGGCAGCTGATGCAGGGGATCACAGATGATGTCAGGTAAGGCAGCACTGTTCTATGAAAAGGTGAGTACCCTACGTGTGGATCAAGGTCAATAGGTAAAGCTGGTGCTTGGGAAATTTTGTATCAGAGAGAAGGACACCTTTCTTGGAATCAAGGAACCAGACGAGAGTATATGAGATACTATCATCTCCTGGCTTTGTGACAGTGTACATCAGTAAGAAGTACTAAGCAAAGAGAAGAATAATCAAAGATTTGCAAAAAATGAGGTATGGAGGGGGAATCAATCTTGCTCCAAAACATGGCTTTCTCCCAAGACAGGCTAATTCCTAAGATGGCAGACCTGATTAGAAGCTGGGAAGACAGGATGATGGAGTAAGTTACCATAGCAATTAAAAAAATATAAGTAAAACAAGTAAAATAAAAACAACTTGAAGTGCAAGGACTTGAAAAAGCACTCTCCAGAAGAGCCTGAGGACTTTATTTCTATGCAATGTGCTACTTCAGACTGTGAGATTATTCCTAGGTACACACTGAGGCCCCAGATTTAGATTCTGAACTTTAAGTCTACTGCATTTCTAGCCAAGATCCCACATTCTCCTCTGTTTCCCACAAAGCAAATCACAAAGCGTATAAACCCTAGCTTCTGTTTTAAAAACTGCTGATAAACACTGCTCTCCTCCTACTTATATGACCTTTTTTTAAACAGTGAAATCTAGAAGTCCCAGCATTCCAAACATGAAACCAATTCTGTTATCTTAAAAGCTAAAAAACAGTCTCCTGTGCTTTATCTGTGTCCCCTGAACTTCGAAATAGCAGAACAGTTAAGATTGTATCTTTCTCTTATCTTCCAGCAGCTGTTATAAAAAGAAGGAGGGAGTAGAACAGAGTCTGTATAAAACTATGCAGTACTGTCACATGAAGAAGCTTCAGGATTTATCTTGACTATCTGAATATATTTACAAACTGCACATACTGTGCAGATGTAGCAAGCTTTAAAGGCTGTATCTCTCTATCTAGAGATTTATAGATAAAGATAGATAAACATACCTTTTAAGCCATAGAGGTATTATTTTACTGAAAAAAAACCTCAAAAAGCTAACTATTCCATTTGTCTGAATTGAAAGAATCTGTCAAAAAAACTTCTCATGATCATGTACAAGACACTGATGTATCAAAAATACTAGGAAAACTGTATTACTATTTTTATGAAATGTAATGTTCTATTCTTTTACAGCACATGATGCTATTTAGGGCGAGTTCAAGATATACAGGTAAAGGGTAAGGTTATCAGGCCTCAGAAGCTTGCATAAGCTACTACCAGGAGTTCTGCATTTACTGCAAGATTATTATCCCATTACTAAACCAAAACCACAAAAGCACTCTCTGAAAAAAGTTCACATTCATTTCGGCATGACTGTTAAGCAAAGGGCCTTGTAAACTTTCTGAGAAGCCAGAAATAGTTACGGTAATTGATAATTTACTGAGAGGATGGAACCAACGGTGCATTGATAATTTGCTGAATACGGTAATATGGGATTATGTTAGATCTGTTGTTGCTAAGCATTTTATGCATAATCTGGAAGAGTGGGAAAAGTAGAAATCTCTTTACATTCAAAGACAATACTTAAGTGGCATGGTTAATTTAACCAGGAGAACAAAGACATCACATTGTTAAGGCAGATATGAGGCATGATGAAATCACATGCAATGGGGTTAAGGCATGGTAGAATGAGATGCGAAAGTCAGGAGTTAGGGGCAAAATGTAAAAAAAACCAGGAAATATATCAGTTCAGCAGATGAGCCTTACTTCCAAACAATGAGAAAAATCCACTAGGAAACAAAACACCACCAGAAAAAAGCTGTGGAGGCCATCTTTTTATCACAAGGGATTTAAAATCAGCTCTTACACATGAAAATTCTGAGCACTGGTATTGGAAATTCCAAGTATTGCCTGATGTGGGTTTCCTACTGAACTTGCACATTCTTAGTAAGACGGAGATTTTAAGTGCAGTAATTGGAAAATTCATAAAAAGCTACCACCACAAGAAAGAATGAATATGGAAATACCTATCAGAAGCATTGCAAATGTGGCACATACACCACTGGACTCAGACTCTAAATAAATGAATCTTCACTTTGTAATTAAAATGCTGCTTTTCTACCTGTGATTTCAATGATGTGGTAACTAGCAATATAAAACAAACCCTAGTAACTTCATGCATGCACACGCAATTCCTTTTAGTGGGGAAAGGGTAAAGCAGAAAGGGGAAAGGGAAGATGACAGCAGCTGTCACTAAGCATGCTCCTGGTCTTTGTTCCATCTTTGTTCCATCAAGTCCTACACAGGTTTTGTTGAGATACAAACAGTGGGGGGAAAAATCCAACCCAGTCATTTCCTTAACTGACTCAGCCTTCTCAGGAAAATTTTAGCAACACCTAAAATGTCAACTGAGATGGGATATTTTCAGACCTTACTGTCAAAGCAACAACAGACATGGGAACGCCACAGAGTTGTCACTGCAGTTGTAACAGGAGGACAGGAAAAAGCCGTATGAGTTTTTCTTTCCCACTGGTTTTGGGAATTGCCCAAAACCCCATGAAGCTCATCTTCCCTTCCAGGAATAAACAAACAAACAAAAAATCTGCTGTTGCCAGCTAAATTTGCCAAGCTTGAGAATCGCACATAAGGAATTTGTTCTGAGGAAAAGGTTTACATGCCAAAATGTTTGCTCATGCCAGGTAAAAGAAGGAACACTTCAGTTCTGTGTCTACAGTTTCACCTCTTTTCTTATGCAAATTTTTATCTTATGTGTGTGTACATACTGTCCTGGTTTCAGCCAGGATAGAGTTGTTTTTCTTCCTAGTAGCTGGTACAGTGCTGTGTTTTGGATTTAGTACAATAGTCATGTTGATTACACACTGCTGTTTGAGGTGCTACTAAACAGTGATTTTACTAAGTCAAGAACTTTTCAGCTTACAGTGCTTTGTCAGCAAGGAGGTACACAAGAAGCTGGGAGGAAACACAGCCAGGACAGCCTACCCAAGCTGGCCAAAGGGATTTCTATACCATAAGATGTCATGCTCAGCATATTAAAAATGTACTGAGCAGAGTTGGTTTGGGGAGATGGGGTGTGATCACTGTTTGGGGACAGGGCATTTGTCATTGGGTGGTAAGCAATTGTATCAGGCATCACTTGTTTTGTATATTCTATTATTATTAGTCTCATTTTCTTTGCTGTCCTATTAAGTTGTCTTTATCTCAACCCATGAGTTCTACTTTTTATCATTCTCCTCCCCATCCCATGGGGCTGGGGAGGAGGAAGGTGAGCAAGAAGATGCTTAGTTGCCAGATGGGGTTAAACCATGACCTAAAAAAATATATATATAAAGAGACTACAATAAAGTAATGGAGGTAGCAAAGTCAAGAACTCAAAAGTGAAGCAATGACAAATTTAAGGCTGCCTGGGCATTATGCATTACCATGTTAAAAATTAATAAGAAAGCACTGAAAAAAATTCTTTCACAGAAGTAATTTCTTCAGTGCTCAACACACACAGAGGCAGAATTACAGATACGCATAATGAGCACCCCATAACTCATAAGGCTAAAGCAAGCTTTCAGCCAAAATGGATCCAACAATCTACCACCACTCTAAATCTCTATGCCATGAAGACCATATATTAGAGAGGAAGTTTTTTGGTACTTAAAACAACTTACATTTTTGGTTGCTAATTCCCAACTAGAAAGCTTCTTGCCTAGCAGATTAGAGCTTTTCTGAGGTCTTCTATATCCTCATTAATCTGCACAGTAATTCAAACCAAAGGATGAGGCCACCTGATTTACTATAAACTGACCACAGCAAGGAAGTATGATGTTAAAGCGTTTTTTCCACTATTTGAACTAACTATATCTCCTCCCATGAGAAACCATCAAAAGGTAGCTACAAGCAGGGACTTGAACCTCTAAAGAAAACAGGTAAATACGTGTGTATGTTTGTGTACACGCATGCATGAGCTGTAGGGAACTCTGAGGCTAAGCAAAGCACAGAGTAAATGTAGACTAAACAGAATATTAACAATGGGTAACTGTTCAACTTCTGTTTAAATAACAATGTCAAATGACTAAATTGGCTGGATTATTAACAACACATTCCCTACTAAGTTTATGGCAGCGTATTATCTAATTCCACAACTCAGGGAAGGTAAACTTGAAATGGGTATTCTTTGTATTTGTTATTTCCAGACTATTCACAAATAAGACTGTACAGTTGAAAACCTACCCACGATGTATACTGTGGGGGCTAGTACGACTCAATGCAAAACAAATTATCTCATTTTAGCAGTGATTCCTATGTTTAAATGCCACAGAGTTACCGTTCCACAGCTAGGGGAAGGATAAACACATGAGTCTCGGTAGCCACTAACGTATTTGCACAAGGCCTATTAATTCACAGAAGACTGTATATGAAGGTATACCTAGATTAAAGTCAATTAACAATTTCGATAAATTGTTATTTTAACAGTGATTACAACTAATTAAAAATCAAAACAGTAATTATTTTTTGTGTGTAATTACTGCTCTTTAGAAATGAAACAAATTCTACTAACTAGATTTCTTGCCATGCTAGATTCATTAATTACTCCAAGTTGCTCTGGAACAGATTTTAATACGCAAGTTTTAGCTTGGGATATACGTACACGTATACATGTGTGCACACATGCATGCCCATGCGTTTTAAGTACAGGGAACATCACTGAAGCAATTAATTAAGGAGAGAAATCACAAAAAAATACAAGAGTTCTGAGCAGATAAACAACAATGTTAACTCATGAGTCTTTTAAAAATGCAGTGGAGGCAAAAAAAAAAAAACCTGTACCTTGTTCCAATATCCAGCCAGCTTCCATAATCTTTAACCAAGAAGAAAAAATGCTAGGAAATAAACCAACTTTGATTAGTACATCAACATTTCACAACTGAAACACAAAGCTAAACGCCATGTTTTCAGACTGTTTACACCAAGTTTCTAATTCTTCACGTAGGTCAAGATCCCTCCAGGAACATTCATTTGGACCAAGTGAAGAACAGAGCCAGAAATAGGCTTAAGATGGTATCAAGCACAAAGAGCTATAAAGATGGACTAAGATCTGTCAGGTTGAGCTTGCAAGAAAATGATTACCAGCAAAGTACTTTTTCAATAAGAAAAGCCAAGCCACCTTATTGCTTGAAATAATGGCATCCCAAATAAGACATAGTGCCAAAGAGAAGGCTGCATATTATTTCCATGGAAGTCTGCCACAAATTTCTTGGTGCACTCTGGCAGTTTCCCATCTGTAAAATGGGAATAATGTGAGAAGACAGGACTTGTCTGTTAGTGAATCCTCCAAATTCTAGCTGGTGGCCACAATGATTCAAAATCAATTACCAGTTATCTCTTTTTTTTTTTTTTCTTACCAACTTTCTTATTTCTTGATATACACAGAACTCCTGCATATCAAACCTCCTGGGTAATATTTTGTTTTGTACACCACGTACATATTGTTTTGAAATAGTAAAACCAAAATAGGAGTATACGTGAGATATAAGACCTGGATATACTGAGGCTCACCACACACCAGTACATGCCTACCCCCTTCATTTGGTCTAGTTAGATTGATTTGATTAGTGAAATACTATGAGTATGATTTACCAGTACTTTAATCCTTTTCCTGTGGAAGTTAACAAAAACCAGATTAGTCACACAGATTTATTTGAAACTACATAAAACTATACTTTCTCCATTTCTCATTCAAGCAACAAATTAGTAATTTTTAATCACTGTTTTCCCTACCAGGTGAGATCCACGGATCATACTGTACAAGGAAATCACATCAGGAATACTGACTCTAAATGGATGAAACTAAACAACTCTGTACAATGTGAGAGCACCAGCTCTACCTACTGCTTTGAAAAAGTTTCTGTTTACCTTGTGATGTCCAGGAGCATTTCTTGCTGGGTTGAAGAAAGTTTAAAGAGGCAACAAAAATGTACTTTAAATCTGTAACATTTATGCTGGGGTATAGCTCAGTTTTTGATTATTTTAGCTAGCTTGGTTTGTGGGCACAAGCTTTCTGAAGACAACATTTCATAATAGCTTATTACAAAGGTCATGGAATGTCTTTTCACATGTTGCTCTCTCCTGGATTCTGACAACTCCAACAGAGCTGATGAGTAACACTTTCTTCTTTTCCTCTTTTTATTAAGGGAAGGTCAGGAGAGCAAAAGGTTCAAAATTCCTGAAAAATTAACTCCACAGCTAAAATTAATATTCCTATTTTGATTCTTCCTAAGAATTTGATTTTAAAAGCACATGAAAAACTCAGAAAGATAACTTATTACTTCATTTTTGTCTCTTATTATTATGAGAACATTGCTTATTCAGAAGCATTAATTACATGACATTCAAAGAGCAGAGACTGGAGGAGTTTTATCTCTAAATTATGCTAGGACTTCAATTCATTGCCCTAGTTACAAAAACTTTGAAGTCTGAAGCAAATTCAGATGTCTCTAGATGGAATTAGGAGAACCCTCTGTTTCTTGATCTTAATTGAAGAGTATGTGCAACAACTTACCAAAGCCATAATGTCTGAAATCACAAGAACAATGAGGAAAAGGCTGCAAAGAAAAAAAAAAAAGAACCAGGCTATCAACTGTTATTCATGGCCACAGATGTTACAAAGCTTATTAAAATCCCCATAAAGAAATTAAAAGAAGATACGATTTCTTGCACTTGCATTTCAATCACTCAGCTATATTTCAGTTTATTAGAGCACCATTAAAAAACATGGTTGGAACATCTAGCATTTATAATCCCCTTCTGCTTGACAAAGACATTCCACATTAACAGTGTCAATTTATCCACAGAGAAACCTAACACAAATCAGTTACAGTAGAACATGAGTATTTACAAAGAGCACCTGCCCATTCCTGACGCAGGGAGCTCATGTGCTGATTAGGCCAAATAAAGCAGATTTAGACATTTCAAGATGGATTCAAGAGTGAGCAAATCTGCTTGGTATAGGCACTCAGATCGCTGAACCAATCAGCCCTGTCCTGACAATCACCCTGCTGGGCAGGAGGCTGCTAAGGGACGTGTTTGCTCCACTTCCAGATCTGTGGGTGCCCGTAAGTGGCTCTGGGAACACCCAGAATTTTCATAATGTGCTCCTAAACCCATGGGTCTCTGTCAGTCAGCAGGTTACTTCTGGAAAGTAGGCTGCAGCTAGTAAAAGGAACCCAATGGGAGCACGCAGAGCTATTTTTCCCCCCCATTAACCTAATCTTTTCATTAAACTATGTAAATCCTAAATTACATGAAAGTAATTGCTATAACTGGTTAAAACTAGTTTCCAAGTTAATGACACTGAAGCAATGTTGCAAACAACTGACTCATTAACAGAAAAGTCTTTAACTAGAATACAGTTCATTTATCAGCACTAGTATCACAAATCTACAAAGATTTATTTTGGAAAACATCCTACTGCGGTATCACACAAGCATGTACTGGGGGGACACCCATACCAACGTGTCCTGATGTGGAAGTCTCTGGTATTGCCTACGTCAGCTGTATTTCATTAACAAACAAGGATGCAACAAACCTCAGTCTATTCAGATGCACTGAAAGGCTTCTCTTCACTTATGTATGGCTCAGATAGTACTCTGTAAGCATACTGTGCCTGCAAGGCATTCAAATAGAGGGCTGTTTTCACAGGCAAGCTCCAAGATCTGAACAGGATGAATCTGAACAGGCTGGATCGCTGGGCTCAGTCCAATGGTATGAGGTTTAACACAGCCAAATGCCGGGTCCTGCACTTGGGGCACAACAACCCTGTGCAGCTACAGACTAGAAGTCTGGCTGGAGAGCAGCCTGGAGGAGAAAGACCCGTGATTATTGGTTGACAGCCAACTGAACATGAGCCAGCAGTGTGCCCAGGTGGCTAAGAAGGCCAATGGCATCCTGGCTTGGATCAGAAATGGTGTGACCAGCAGGTCCAGGGAGGTTCTTCTCCCTCTGTACTCAGCACTGGTGAGACCAGTCCTTGAATCCTGTGTTCAGTTCTGGGCCCCTCACCACAAGAAGGATGTTGAGGTTCTGGAGCGAGTCCAGAGAAGAGCAACAAAGCCGGTGAAGGGGCTGGAGAACAGGTCTTATGAGGAACGGCTGAGAGAGCTGGGGGTGTTTAGCCTGGAGAAGAGGAGGCTGAGGGGAGACCTCATTGCTCTCTACAACTCTCTGAAAGGAGGTTGTGGAGAGGAGGGAGCTGGCTCTTCTCCTAAGTGACAGGGCCAGGACAAGAGGAAATGGCCCCAAGCTCCACCAGGCTGGACATTAGGAAAAAAAAATTCACAGATAGGGTCACTGGGCACTGGAACAGGCTTCCCAGGGCGGTGGTTGATTCACCTTCCCTGGTGGTGTTTAAGGGATGAGTGGGCGAGGTGCTCAGGGACGTGGTTTAGCATTTGATAGGAACAGTTGGACTTGATGATCCAGTGGGTCTCTTCCAACCTGGTTATTCTATGATTCTATGAAGATCATATCCTGACAGAACATTCCCGATGAACAACAACAACAACTGTTTCTAAACAGGGAGTTTAGGAGCAAATTTTCTAAATCACAAAAAAATACTTTCTGCCCTTTTGAACTGCAGAAAGCCTTTCACAACAGAAGGAACACGCTAATGTTTATACACAACAAAGACAAGATTGTCCCCTGTGATAGCTTAATTTACCTAGCAGGGGCAGTAAGAGCAATAAAGAGTGCAGCATACACTTCAGGATGCACTGACAATCAGAGCATAACCCCTCCTGGGATCCTGGGTCTGCCTTGTGGTTTCTGCCTCGTTCCCAAGGCTGATGCTGTGGCATCATCATTGCTATTGTTACCTGAACACAGCTAAATGAAGCTCGCACAAATACCATCCCTAGTTACATCCACAGCTTCATGAAGCAGCACAGATGTACTCGTGCCCTCTGGTTTAAGAAGCTGATATCATTTCCCCTCTCACACACGCAGATGCACATTCCATAAAAGCTTGCAATATCACTGGTGCTGCCAAGGCAAGGGTTCACACGTTAGGAAATGCCGATATTTATGATACTGGAGCCCTAGAAATGGAAATCACTAGCTGGTCTTCTGAGCAACCCCTGTTCTTCAATGGAGCCCTTCTCTTCCATAAACCTTAGTGAGCAGAACAAATACCCTTCCTGGGTGGTTCAGGGCCAGCCCAACTACACTGTGAACACAGCTAAGGCAGAAAACGTAACAGGGATGATAAGCCCTTTCAATAAGAAGTCAGATTTCAGGCTGCCCTGTCTCTCCTTAGTTCTGGGTGGTGTTGTATAAGAAAACAACAGTCAGGACACAAGTAGAATAAAAACAAAGGTAGAGGGCATTGCACTGAGCAAGTACACCTTCCTCTGGCTAAGCTGAGCAAAGCACAGGACACAGTCTCTGTGGTCCCTTTGCCACTGATTGCAAAACTTTCAGTCAAGTCTACACAGCATACCAGGGTGACAAACTGAAAACCACGTGGCTGACAGGGACTTCCCCTGTGTCAGCACCATCCATAATCTCATATGATGAGCGTAGGATTCCATTGTGCACATGGTCTACTGAAAGGGATAGGGAGGGCTAACAGTTAAAAAAAGATTAAAAATCTTGAGACATTGAAAAGTGTGACGGTATTTAAAATCCAGACACAGCAGCCTTTAGAGATGGGAAAAGACTGGCAGCGATCCAGTCCTACTGTAAAAACATAATACTGAACACACTTAGGAAGCACAGAACAGCAATAGAAGGGCATTCAGGCTTTCTTTTTTTTTTTTTTTTTAAAGGCTGTTTGTAGTGAGGTCAGTGCTGCAAAGCCGTAAATTGATTACATTATGAACAGGTTATTTTAAAAATACTGTACTATAGGCAGAGATGCAATATAAAACAAAAATCAGACTTCAAATTATGCCCATTTTTCAAAATTATGCAGAAAAAAGTGTTCCTTCTATATATTGTCAACAAAGAATATTAGGTATCTGATTGTTTCAGACAGGTCCAACGCTTCCATTTATACTCATTTATCACCAAGAAAAGAATTCCTGAGCTTGCAAAATCACTGAAAAAAAACCCCAAACCATAATAACAAAGAAAAGCAACAATGTGATATATTGGTTGATTTTTTTTTCATACAGAATGGGATCCGACAATTCTGAACTGTTGCAAAATAGATTTGAAACCCTTACTGATAAAGAAATCTAGCGCTTACTGTACCTCTTAGAAGACAGTTGTGTTGTGACTTGAACAGCTTCAAAAGCACACGATACCAGAACAAATGGGATTACAACCTGTTTAAAACACAAACTACATTTTGATTTATATTCATATTCACCAAACAATCTGGCAGGTTGTGGAGACATTTTTATGCTTCTGAAATTACCACAGAATGCCTATGTTAAAAAAATAAAGTATTGGCAAGAAAAGGTAGAAACTCATTTTGCAGGAAGCACACTTAATAATTCAATACAAACCCTCTTCCATGGTCATAGCTGAACTGCAGTGAAATAAGCCATGAGGCAATATGGAAAACCATAATTAAAACACATTAATGATCCTAACTTCATCCATCCATTTTAGCACTGGTGATAAATACTTCAATAAGACTAGAAGACAGAACTATTCAAAAACAATATCTCATAAGACAAGCTGTAGAGCTCCAAGTGTAACAGGACAATCTCATGTCATGAACATCATCTCATGAACAGGTTACCCAGGGAGGTGGTTGATTCGCCTTCCGTGGAGGTGTTTAAGGCACGGGTGGACGAGGTGCTAAGGAGCATGGTATAGTGTTTGATAGGAATGGTTGGACTCAATGATCCAGTGGGTCTCTTCCAACCTGGTTATTCTATGATTGTATGATCTCAGCCACAAAAATCTGAATATAGAATGTATTCGGTAATGCAAGTATCACACTGCCCCTCCAAAGCCAAGTCAAGCAAATGTAAACAGTTCAGTAAATTGAGAACAAAACAAAGTTAGAAGCATGAATCTTGCCTTTTGCTCTTTATCATGTTGACTTTTAACCCTTAAGTCAGTAGTATAAAGTCATTGCATCTCTTGCAGGCTAAAACCCATTCTGTTGCATCCAGAACGTTTATATTACTGACTTATGTCCTGCAGTATAACATGCAGTACACCTGTAACTTAAGTCTGCTTTCTCTGTGACGGAGGCAACAGGAGAGACAGAAAATACTGTTTATTTTAGAAATAATACATAAATTCCATGTCTCCCTTCCTGTCTGCCTCTTTACCTCCACCTCTAACAGATACTGCACTCAAATAGCAGAAAAGAGCTACCACACCTTGCCTGCAAATAAGGAGTGCAATTCAATCTTTGATAGACTATTAAAAATATAAACATAATATTAATTGTAAAACGACAACCTAATCAGTAGAGCATTTAAAGCCTGTACATAATGCAATGTAGACAGATAGAGCTAATGATATACATATATCCTCAGTGTTCCTGTAGATATGATACTATACGGGAAACTTAAATTTTTTAAAATAATTTAAATCTTTTCAACAGTTAAAATTTCCATTTTAATACAATAAATTGATCCAATGCAGTTAAATTATACTTCCATGCACTTTAGCTTCTCTCTTTTGGGAATTAGATTCATATGTCCTCTTGAAATACTACAAAGGCTGAAAGCTTCACACAGGGTTAAGGAGTCTTATGAAGCTTGAATGCATGTATATGTTTTTGTAAATTGCAAAATAACAATCCTGTATGTAATATGTTATTTATTAAACAGTTCTTTGAGGAAACTTCACTAAAGGTAAGATTACTAACCTTCAGCAGAAGCAAGCCTCCCATCATGAAAGGGCTGAATACAGTCAAGAAACAATAGACAGAAGCAGGATCAAAACTAGAAAAACATGAGAAAGACATTGCAACATTTCCTTGAAATGGCATTTTCCATTTAAAAGAGTGAGCATGTAGTAACTCTTGTAACACGCTGTGCACATATATGTTTTTAAACAAGGCTTCCAACTCTCTCTTCTCTTGCTCACGTATTAAATTAGCAAGGACTGTCTACCACACTTTTCATTCTCTACAGCTCTTCTCTGCTCACGTCTTTCAAGATGCCATGCTGTTGGTGAGCAGCTGAGCTCTCTCAGCTCAAGCTGCAAATAAGTTCTAATGGAAATTGAGACAACCTTATAACCAACAAGCTCAGGCTCTAAGGGAACATGTTACAGAGAGCAGAAATGAAAAATTGTTACCATTATTCTACCAACTATTGTTCTAATTCTGTTGCCCCAATTTTGCTAACCAAATTTATATTATGCCAACTCTAGGAAGAATTTTTTTGTACCCTACTGTGTCTGAAATCAATGAATAAAATTTACCTGTTAACGGAAGCTATGTTTCCAGTGCCAAAAAATGCTGTCACTATGAAGAATACCTAGATGTGTTTAAGGAAAATACACCACAGAAACAACTGCAGTAATACAAAACCAGCATTTCCCCCTCCTTCATTTCGATTTACTTTCAAAATCCTATCATGAAACTGCAAGAAGTTGACACACTATTACAGCTTTACACTGCATTAAAAGATCCAAAGTATTGTCTAGTTCTACCCAATACTTCACACATGACTAATCCAATTTTATAATGCAGGGACTGCCTGGGTATAATTTTAGAGCCTATCTTGTTGCCCCTGCCAGAAAGCTGCAACTCGTTTTTCCTGGGTCCCTCCCTAGCAAGACGAGAAAACCCCTGGATCACAATCCTTGTTGTGCATTCCAACACACATACTTTCACAGAAAGTAATGATGTACATATGTGTACCACACACCAAAAGAGATGGCTTCATTGAGGAATTGACTGCAGAGGAGACAGCTGGTTTACAAAATAAGACTAAAGGTTCCTATGCTATCCCTTCCACAGGCTTGTCCAAAGATTATGTTGAGTCTATCCACTGCAATATAGGATTCCCAGTTTTTTACCTACTTGAGGGAGGGAGGATGACTCTAGCAGTACTTTTATAGCTGGAAGGGGTTTTTTTTAATAGACACTACTCTTTTCATCTAGGTACATCACTTGCTGCTATATGAGCCTATGAAAGGCATTTTTCTACCTCCTGAGCTCACTGGGGCCCGATATAGCTCATATCCCTTCAACTGAAGAATGGGTTTTAACTGCTTTTTTTGCGTGAGGCAGAGGGTTAGTCAGTGACAATGGTTGCTGTTGCCAAAGCTCCCTCTGGTCTCTCCAGTCCTGTTATAGCTCCTGCATTGGATCATTTAAGTCTCTGCACAAACAAATTGCTACCAATTGTTCTGCAGAATCCTAGAGATTCTGCATGCAATATTTTGGAAAGATTATATCAGCATAACTGAAGAAATTACGCTTCCCAAGAGCATCACATCATTTCAAGTTAAGTAACACAGCAGTCTAACAGCATAGCACAATTCTGCCAGTTAAAATTTATAAGAACAACAGTTCTGCAATAAAGCAAAAAAAAAAAAATCATTATATATACTAGTAGCACATAGACATAATGAAAATGGTCAGCATAAGCAATGTGAATCTTCTTCTGAAAGATTAGACTCTAAGTTCCTTCAGCATATGCTGACTTTTGGGCCCTACATAGGAACCTTGAGACAGTCTTAAGATATAGAGCTCACAGGTCATAATTGTAATGTGGTTGCTCTAGCAGAAAAGTTTCCTCTTCCAATACCACTATTTCCAAACACTAAACAGCACCTAAATTTAAAAAGCCACATTACCTTTTGAGAAGGGGTGTATCATACGTGGACTCTGCAAAGATGACCTACAAAGTGTATATTTTTTCAGCAACTAAACAAAATAAATTCAAGTGTTTCAGATTAAGATGAAAGTAGTGCTACATTCTAGGGTGTAACATAGTTGGAGATTTTTTTTAAAAAAAACACAATTGGACAGTTAGATTTTTGCTTTGGCTAGTTTTTTGCATCTTTGCTTTACTGTAATTTAGTAAAGTTACTTTATTTCTTTTAAAATAGCAAATGAAACTGATAAATTTACTGCAAGGTATCTCAGCTGCTTTTCAGGTATACTCTAAAGCAAGCACAAACATTCAACACCCAGCAAATCGTTTTGTCTCCTTCCTTGGCACTGGATTGACTTCTTAATGAGGTATCTGCAAGCTTCCTCTGCTGTAGGTTCCCAGTGTCAAACAGCATTGTCTCAACTTCCAACAGCAAAGACTCTACAACTGCGATCCATCATCTCAGATATGGTTATCCTATGAACTATAAAGCCTGTTTTTGAAGAAACGAGTACTGAGACAACTCCCTGCCCATGTGCACTAGAAACACATATATTCAAGACTTGCTCATAATTTCTGTCCCACTCGCAACTTTGCTGTCAAATACCTGTCACTTAACTGCAGTCCCACAACGGAGGAGAAAAACGACAATGTTACCAAGTCTGCACGTTATGAAAAGCATCCCACAGCTGTAGTTTCAAAGTAATGCCAAATAACTGCTACGCTATTGATCAAACAGCTCTTCCCTTCCGAGCCATTATAATTTCTAACAGCAGAAATCATGTGATGCAAATGATCCTAGGCCAGATTCTGGGGACATATTTCACTTACAAGTCTGCAGGAACTTTCTTTCTCATCTTACCTAATCTGCCTGACTATGGCCAATGCCTGGTACCTAACATTTTCCTCCTAACATGCTGCAATATTTTAAAAATGAGAAAATGAGAATAACTTTAATGTCACCTTTTCCAATTCACTTGTGAAGGTTGAATGAGTTCCCTCCAGCCAAAATGTAATAAAATAAAAGCAAACTGAAATCAAGACTCCTTGGAAGAAAGTTTACCTCAACCATAATAGTCATAAGAGACTTGATTTTTCAAAGTGGCCAAGGAGCTAAGATTCTTACGAACTTTTTACTACATTATCAAAAAAAATAATGTACAAGACCATTGCTTTTTGAGCAACATGGGTCAAATCGTCTTTACCAGCTTCCATTTCCAGTGGCTGCCAGCTACAAATTTTGATTGTAAGGCCTTCAGAAACAAACCCATCCTTTGCCTGGAAGGCAGGAACTGGCAGAAGGATACAAAGAAGAAGGACCTGCGGACATCATCTAGGTGAAGTTGTCGAAACTGAGTTATATCAGTAGCACAGGAGAAGTTGAAAACAGCAAGCTGGAAAGACAGCACAAAAAATCAATAATGAAAATCAACCAATATACTTTGACAGAACCACCATATTTTTACTGAAATGAATGAGGAATAAACCTACTTCCCTATCAGCTGTTATTAGAGTAGTATTATGATGAGGACTGCAAACCTTTCCCATATTTTCATTATACTTTAATGAATCTGCCAGAAAGATTGTATAAGGGAGATGATCAAATGAACAGTGGAGCTTCTGCTGTTATCTACACTAAAAATGAACTTCTATGCCTTAGATTTATCATCATCTTTTTTCATCATAAATATTCCTCCTCCACACACACACACACACACACTTCCACTGCTCACATGAGCTGTGGATAAAGACCTACAGAGATAGAAGACTGCAATTATTCTCAGTTGACTTATGTTGTGAGTGAGAACACTAAAATATTCTCAATCTCCTTCACTCAATTCCCAGCAAAAGATCACTTGACCTGAAGAGAAATTATCTTCAAGGAGGTCAATTATCTCCTACTCACTGGGGAAAAAAAATTCCATGGATAGACATTTAACACTGGCAACTTTTTAATTAAAAATAATTTCACATCATCAGAAAGCTGAGCTGTATTCACCAACACAAGACCTACTTTGTGGCATATATTAACAGGTATTCTAGAGATGATATTTCTAACCTAAAAACAGGAAGCAGGGGCGAGAGCCTTATTATTCCTTTCACTTGAAACTAGAAGTCAGATGACATAAGGGGAGTGAGAACAGAAAACTTAATTACAGCTTACCTACGTTCTTTCCATTTGCATTTGATTAACTAAGTGTTCATCGCTGTATAATACTGCTTTAATAGAATTTTATTTTAAAACAAACAGAATATCAGACCATGATCAGACAGGCAAGCATCAGAGATGCCTTGTTATAAGATCCAAAAGACTGGGTGGGTGCTAGAGTGGAAGAGGAGTGGAAGAGGAAGTACATCCCACACATGCCTACGCTGTGCTAGAAACGTCCAGTTGCAATCATGATCGCATGTTAAGTGTACATTTTTACATTCAGATTCCTTCTCTATCATTTAAGGTGCCAGAAAACACACTCACACAAAATGACATAACTTTATGTAGCATAAATAAAAAACAATTCCTGTTTTCATTTCTGATATTCAGCCTTAAATCGGTAAATCCTGTTGTCTTTTAAGTTTTTAAACTGTCTTCCTTGCAGGAGAACCATGAAACCGTAGTATGTGTCACGTCCACCCCGGTGACTGCTTTGGTTAAGATTTTATCTCCCAGCACTTATCTCTAATTCTTATGAAGTGCAAAAGCAACGAAAAATGAGTACTGCCACTTTTCTTACAGTTGACTTTGACCACTCCCACATATCCTCACCCAGATTCTCCATGACTGGCACCAAGGATGCAACATTTGGGAGATGTAGAGGTGCGCTACACACCTGCCTAGCTCCAAGCACTCAGATGACTATGAAAAAGGTTCTTCAGATCTAACCGAACCAATGGTATAGCCACAGTTTGTTAAACCCTTGACCTAATATAAAAGCTGAGTAGTACTGCGAACAGCATGGACTTTGAAAATTGCTGACAATATACTATCGTCTAAAGTAAAATAAGTGCTTTCATTACAAAACTCCTTCTCTGGGCAAATCTGAGAAGGTGCTAGTTCCAAGGTCTCCGGATCCTTGTCTGTCTAATCAGAAATAAAGCTCTGTCCCTGAAGAAAGAATGGAAGGACAAAGTCAAACTAAGATTTCTGGTACTTCTTATGTGTCGTTTCAGAAATCAAATTATTTTTTGGCTTCTCACTCATGACTCTGTCCCCAGAATAAAAAAAAAACACTACAGTGACATGTACTTGCTCCAAAGAATTACTCTACTTTATGCTGAATTAGCACTACACTTGATAAATAGAACTTTGTAGCCTACAAAACAATATCACTAAGTCACAATGATTTCCTTCATTCCTACAAATCGTTCTAATGTGGAACATCTTCTCTTACAAGGTCACAGACCTGTTTCATAAAACAGTTGGTACTGGCTTCCCAAAATTAAAGAAATGTAAAGTGTTGCTCTATGAAAACCATTCAGAATCTTTATTATCTCCTAAAGTAGAAAAAAAGAAAAAAAAAAGGCTGATGATGAACTTGATATAGCTAACCCGAGCTGTTACCTTTGGTTTGAGTGAAAGACCATAGTGCTGCAGTGCTTCTTGCTCCATACATATCCACACAAACATCAAACCAGACAGCACCAGTGGAAACAGAGCTTCATATCTGAAGAGTAACATAATAATCATAGTAAGTGTAGTCACTAATGACTATTTAATGTCAAATACTGACATGTTTCTTTTCCTTTTTCTTCACATAAACAATGTACTAAAGACTTGGTGGCATTCTTTCCCTTCTTTCCCCTCACAGGTTGTTGGTTAAAGTTTAAAGCCATACAGTAATTAAAAGACAGAAGCAGGAGAAAGAGAGGCTGTTTCAGCTTTGTTATATTTTGCATCTTTTTTCTCATTTAATGATTGCCACAATATTGGATGAGTGCCTTTTGTGTCAAGGTTAATTTTAACAACACTAGAATAAAATTTAAAAAAATTATCACATTTGGCATCTATTTTCTGCACAACATAAAATTTTGTAATGAGAGTTATTTGGAACAGAACATTTACAGTCCAACCTAGATAGAAACTAGAGATTGTGTCTCTTATGTACCTAGTCACACAAACTCATTCCCTTGATCTCAGCTTAGTTCCAAGGAGAGAGGCATCTCTGTAATAAAAAGAGCACTACATTTCACTGAAATGTCCTTTTCTTTACTATATACAAATCCATCATAACAGCAGCATCAAGTCACATTCTAACCAAAGCCACTAAGCTGTTCTACCTACACACCCCATCTCAGGAGTATTTCTGGCTCCTACAGTACTCAAACTTACTCAAACAAACTATAAGTGTACTTATGTGAGAGATTAAAACTTCCAGATAATGTAGGGGTATAGACTGTCACTGGATCACATTAGTTTCTCCCTGCCCTCTCCATCTCAGTTGCATTTCATCGTGCCTCTCTTTTTTGATTCCTCCAGGATAAAATTATAATTCTGACACCAACTGTGATGCTAATACTGACAAGATTGTAAAGTTTTTCCTTTTTATTTTTTTCCCTCCTCGGCCACACACATATTTGTCTAAAAAGAAGAAAATCATTGCAGTTAATCTTGGTATTGTTTCTGTTGTGCCTCTCCAATAGTGTAGTTCCAAAGCTGTTTCAAACTGCAACAAAAAATTGCAGATAGACCTTTCTGTTTTAGTTATCAGAATGACAAGCAGTTTAAAATGAAGATGACAATGGCTGGGTTGTCAGTAACAAAAGTATCTACAATCCTCACAATGGTCTACACTTGCCTACAAACTGAATTTCTTCAACTGAGACAGAGACAATTGTTCTTCAGCTGGCTTCAATACTTTCACTTAACTGCAACTAGACAGGTGTTGTAGTTACCTTGTGAAGTGACAGGGCCTGATCAACAAGCCTAAAACTATATAGGTGACCAATGGATGATTTGTATTTAGAACAATTAGATGATTTTTATATCACATTTAGATTGTGAATGAATTAATTACTCAGGATATGAATCCTCCATGGGTCAGAGGACCAAATGAAGTGACAGGGTCTGATTGACAGGCCTAAACCAATACATGTGACCCATGGACAATTCATATTGTATTGCTATGTGTACTGTTCAATCTGTAACTTTTCATATTGCTATTATCAGCAGAATTGTGCTGTGGTATTCCTGATGTAGCGAGTGTGAGAAAGTGTTTCATTATCAGTAGAATTGAGCTGCATGAGAAAGTGTGTAATGGCTGGCATTATCAGCAGAATTGGGTTGTGCCACCTTAACTGTAGCTTCTCAGCTACAGAAGATGAGAAAATCAAAATATTAACACCCTGGCTGACCAATCAACAGAAGCACAGATGCTGTCTGAGAAAGAGAGGAGCTGTGCAAGAATGCTGCATCTCTATGGCCCCTTATCTTAAAGATACGAGATATCAGACTGCTTCCTCCTCTCACCTCCTGGGATCTTGGCCACACTCCAGGAGAAATGGGGGGAGGTAAGCAGCTGCGACCAGACTCTACTCTTTGGGGTCATGCAAGTTGTTTACTCAATGGTATAAAAGCTAGATGCCTTGTGGCAATTTTTGGGAGACCCCCACCTATGAGTGGATGTATTGCGTGGGAATCCTAATTGCTGGGAACGGTTCTCCAAATCTTTACTGCAAGAAAAGGGTTCCCCCAGTGACTTTGGATCTAGATGATAATGACAGGACAATTGGTGATATTACTTTCTTAATTACTATACTTATTCCCTTGTACTAATGACCAGATGCATTGCCTTTAGAGGCTGTTATTGTTAACTTATTGTTACTAATCATTTATTACCTTTCTTGCTGCAGTAAGTTGAGTAAAACTTGACTTCACAGAGCATTTGAGAGTTAGGAATTTTATGCTGATCATCCTTTGTCCTTAACATCTTGTGGCAAAACACTTGGGCAATGCACTAGGTTATAATTACATGGAACAGCAGAGCACCAAGGAAACACTAGGTACTTTTGGCTCCGAGTGCCTTGTTTTTGCTGTAATTGGCTGCTATGGTTTGGTTTTTTTCAGTTTTTTTGCATTTTTCGTTGGTTGTTTTTTAAAGAATTGTAACAAAATTTGTTGGTCTATTTGAAGACTGTAGGAGGATACTGGAGAGCTGTCAGTGTTTAAGTGGTCCAACGCAGGGCCAAAATACAAAGGTGGCTTTTACTAGCCTCAGAATGAACAACATAAATGCTCTTCATTCAACACTCAGTAGCCAGGACAAGTTAAAAAAGCTGAATGTATGTAAGTGTGTGTGTGTGGACAGGAGTAAGATTAGGATCAAAATCTTAATAGGGAACTGGAAGGAAGGGGAAGCAGGAGATTAAAAAAAAATCTGAAATGAGAGCGTTCATAAAAGGCAGCTATTGCAAAAACCCTACTGCAAGATGTTTTATTCCACTTAATTTTCTAGTGTAATTAAATCCAGAGAATAAGTAGGAGGGGAGGTGGAAAGAATGGTTCCTATACTTCCCATTAAATATACTCTTAAGAGCTACTGAGTCTGGGAAAAAAAAAGATTGCCTGGTACAGTGGTTCATTCATTTACAAGCTCTGAGGAATTGTCTTTTATCCAAAAAGAAGTCTCTTAATGGAGAGCAGCAACCCTTTGAAAAAAATTACTTCCATGAAAATCTCTTTGAATCAAATTTGCCCACATCTTAGGGCTACCTGTTTCCTGTCACAAGTCATTTAAGTCATAACTAGACACCAGTGTTTAGCAGCTGGGAGAGACATTATTTCCTTTTGTTTGTGAGCAGAGGAACTCATGCCAAAACAACAAGAGATATAAACTAAACCAGATTTCTTATTTTGGTCCAAGATTGTTTGAATACATTTCCCTCTAGCCACTGGTTGGTCTACATGAAAGGAGTGTCAACAAAACAGCGTTTATAATACAAGGAGGAATATGAAAGTTCCCCTGAAATTTTATTTAGGAAACTAAACAAGGAGATAAACAGAGAGACTAGAGCTGGAAGCACATATTACATTTTTAACAGAAATGTTCATGAGATTCAGCAGTCTCATATTTAGCCCTAGATTTTTCATATGCAAGATCAAATAGAATAAGAAAGAATCACCCTGTGCTGAGGAGAAGGTAGGTGGACATCAGGGAGAGTAGTATGCTGAACAGTCGCTGAAAGAGAAATGTGGAGCTCCTTAACGGCAACACCAAAGAAGAAACTGCAATAAAGAGATCTATCAGTCACTACATGGAAAACATTTCACCCTCAGTAATAAGACAATATTCTTCAAATATTAACATCTTATGCAGAGAAATTCAATAATGGTCACATATGTTCTTTTATTTTCATAAGTGTCTTTTGGTAAAGAAATGTTTGGAATGCTTAATATTTATTAAGATTAATTTTAGTTCTCTATCATTTTAATTCCCTGGCTTTCTACTTCACAGCCTTTATAATTTCTTACGAACTAATATTAGTAAGATGCAGAGGAACCACCCCAAAACCAATCAAAGTCGACTGTTTAAAAATACACTGAGAACCACTTACCACAGCCTCAAGGACTTCTGGCAGCTTAAAGACTACAGTTTCAAAACTACTGCTCTGATTAGATTAGCAAACCTGCCACATTTTGACATGCAACCAAAAAAAGTAGCAGTAAAGATACAGAAACTATCAGCCTTTTAACTTCTCTGTTTGAAAGGTTTAAACCAGGAATATTTAAAGAAATACACAAAACCTATCTGTCATGGTTCATGCCTCTTGCCTTCAACTTATAATGCAGTTCTCCAGTGCAGGTGTGGGATCTCAAGAGTTGCATGTCGCTACTTAGCGCAGCCCCATTGCTCAACTGCCCAGTCAGCCCTGGTCAGCTGAGTCTGTGCTGCCCCTAAAGAGACTGCTCTAGTTGGGAAACAGGTTGCAAGAGGTCAGGAAAAATAGGAGTAGAGGAAATGGGCTACTGGAAGAGTGTGTAAAAAGGATGAAAAGCAAGAGGAAAAGCATTGTTGCTTTTTTAATAATCCTTAAGTCTGGGGGTTTTAATATGAAAATTTGATGCACTTATAAAAAAGTGAGCTAACAAATAACATTGGTGTAATTCTTCATTGTGATATAGTGCCCTCACATTTTTCTAATATCCCATCAACAGCAAGTCAAAATTAAGAACCACTCTATTAAGGAACAGAAATAAAACAATAACTTAAGAAAAGTGCTCGCTTCTGCTTGTCATAGCATACATGAGTACATACAGTAAATATATTAACAAAAGACTTGTGGCTGTTGCTAAAACCTGTGGGTCAGTATTTTCTATTTCCAGCCTTTCAGCCTTGAGCACCGCTACAATTACAGAATAAGTGATTTCATCTCAAGGGTGCTCCAGCCTTTCAGCATCACTTGTAGCTTTCTATGCCTAAAGAAAGCCTAGCTGAAGGAGGAACTCCCGGGATCTAACCTCAAGTCAAAACAGCTGAAAATAACTTCAGCTGGCAACTGGCCTTTGTGAATGACACTCAACACATGCAATAGCACTCCAAGTGCAATCATAGATAAGAACAGGCAGTGGATGGTAGGTGATAATTTGCCTTTCCCTTCCATCTCAGATATGACACATCAGATATTAATCACCAAAAGACCTGGAGGTTTCTGGCTGACCTATATACATCTCTGTATGTGGCCCCTGTGCACAGTTGTGACACCAAATTCCTCAAAATTTGGCGATGAAAACTTTAAAACATAAAAGTCATTTAGAAATATCTGCTAACAAAAGCAACTTGGAAGAATATATGAACCAGCTGGATTAACTTCATGCTTCCTGATTTTACCTGTTCGTGGTTAACGTATAAACCATACAGCATAAAAGTCAAAGCCAGCTGAAATAGGCCTGCATGAACCCACCCATCACTATTTCATTTACCTGGCTCTCCAAAGAACACCCTTTCTTAAAAAAATAATTTTATGCCTAAATTAAAACTTTAAACAAGGTAGGCTTCAGATTAATCTGAATTTATAGTTTAGGAAGGGGGAACAATTTACTAGAAACTTTCAGAAGTTTCATTATCATACTGACATGATATTAGTCATGGCAGTATTGTGATGAATCAATATTGATAACTGTGTTTCTGATTATAGAAATACATAGGTGTAAAATGAAAGTTCAGTAAGCAACAGTGTCATTCTTCAACAACTAAGCAAAAAGTAGAAACAGAAGTTTGACCACCTGTGATGCCACCAACCTTAGAAAAACTACATTACCTTAACATTTATGGTGCCACATTTCTGGTACGCACTAGAGACAGGTCAGATGGTAGCTGTGGTTATACTAGAGGTAAGGCATTTCTCTCCAACAGGAGCATCAAGGCTATGTTGCTGGATGCCTTAGCTTTCTACCTGCTTAGTTCTGCATTTAATTATGTAGAGTAACTTCAGCAAGCACATAAAGCTCCCACCTTGTGTGTCATATTGACTTAAAATTACTATTTCCAGTTTGAAAGATTTTGCTAAAATATTCAGTGGTACTGTTGCAGCAAGTAGGCTTTTTTGGGTACATACAGCTTACTTCACTGTTAGCTTTATTTTTATCATTGAAACATCATCCACAGTGAAGAGAATTTCTAATACCTTTTCCTCCTAACTCTAGACCTGTGTGACTGCCCAAATCATCTGTTACATGAAAAATGCTTCTCTCTCATCCTTACATGGGAGAAAAAGATAACCTTTACCCTCAATTCCTGCTACCATAAGCCAAGGAGGACATCATTGGTTTAATCGACTTTACAGCTGGCAAGGAATATATCCACACAGAGATTCCCACTTAGCTTTGCAGGCTAAGAGGAATGAGGGAAAGGAAAATGCTCCAAAGAAAACTACATTACAAAGACAGCATTGCTCTCACACACATACCAATCACAACCATTTGTATTTTTCTTGAACTGATTTGCTCAAACAGAAGCAGGACTGCCAAAACTGTTTTAACTTAAACAAATCTTGCCAATGTCACCTGTACAGGAATGTACAAGACATTCAGAAACTAGATAATAAAGTCATAATTCTCCCACTAAGCTACGTTTGAATTCCTGGTTTTGACTTTTACCAAAGAGCTGCAATCAAAGTTTGCATAGGATATGTTTAGCTCTTAAACAAATTCCACAGTCCAGATCACTGAGGGATAGGTGTTGCTTAACATTTTCTAATGGAGCCCTATAGAAATTATTTTATAGCCAAAATATGAAAGGTATTGCTTCACTGTATTTTATAACACCGGTGATAATTACTTCTGCTCAAGATTTTAATTTCAGAGGGGTGAAAAAACTATAGACTTGTAATTTGTTTTTCCTTTAATAATTAGGTTCTAACAGATACCAAGTATACATTACCATCATTAGTTCTAAGATGTTTTGCAAGGCAGCTCTGAAAGCACTTCCATATCCCAAGGTTCTCCACCATCAGTTGCAACTAAGTTTCTATCAAAATAGAGCAACAACTTTTCCTGAATTTCCTATGCTTAACTGGATTACTTGCAGAACATCTCAGATCACCCTTATCTCACAAAAAATGGGAATTTATACTATTATATCACTAAAAGCGGTCTTCAAGATATTCAGAATATTCAAAACAAAACGTAAAGCTATTTGTAGATCAAAGTTGTTTGCATTTTATTATAAACCTATGAAGCAGTAATACTCTAAAAAAGAAGACTTTAACACGTTCCTCAAAAAACCTCACTTAGGATAAGAGTAGTGAACACATGAAGAACTATCAGAAGTCAAATAAAGGAAAATGTCCAAAAGTAACATGTTAATGAAGTGTCACTACCCTCCATCCAACCCCAAACTCTACAAACCATCAGCATACAAATTTAGAGGGAAGATATTCTTACCTAGAGTCATCCAGCTAATAACTTGATTCAATACAGGCAATCCTTGTTTATTCTTAAGACTGTCATGGGTACTACTCACAACATATGTCGAAAGTGTAATACTCAACATCTAGAAAGAAAAAAAAAAATCAGACAGAGGAACACATAATTAAAGTACGGATCTCTGCCATCCTCTGCTAAAAATGTAAAAGAGCTTTAGAGCTGGATAAACATCTCATCAGAATCAATATAAGAACAGGAAGTCTGACGTGTAGTGTCAAGTATTTCAGGCTTTTTAAAAAGTTATGGTTTTTAGAACTACCTTCTAGGTTTTTAAAAATATTTTTTTTTACTTGTTCTACTTTAAAATATTTCAAACAAGTGTCCTACATCACTGATTGAATATGATATGTGCTTTCTCAAGAGAAACTCCTTAAACACTTGTGTAAAACCACAGAAAATACAACCCCTAGGTTTTTGAAGAGGATTTGTTCTCAAGCAGCAACCACATAGTACAAGCAGAGTTCCTGGTGTTGCTGCAGGATCAAGTATAAGGTGAACGGGAAGAATACAGTTAAGGCAAGAGCTTCGCATGGGCAGTACAACTCCTGTAAGAAGAGACAGCAGCAGGATAGCAAACTGGAGGTGGATTTTAAGAGATTAAAAGAAGCTGCAATCTTAGCAGACTGTTTAGATGGAATCGTCTCAATCACCACAAGTAGAGCCCTCTGCCTTGGAGAAGCAGTGAAGCCTAAGAGGGGTTTTTTTTCCCCTTGGTTAATTCAGCAGACACCATTCAGTCATCAAGTAAGTGCAAAAAACCTTAGGAAAATTACCCCACAGTATTTGAGGTGCAGTCTCACCAGTGCCGAGTACAGAGGGAGAATAACCTACCTGGACCTGCTGGTCTCCCCGTTCCTGGTACAAGCCAAGTTGCCATTGGGCTTCTTAGCCACCTGGGCACACTGCTGGCTCATGTTCAGTCGGCTATTGACCAACACCCCCAGGTCTCTCTCCTCCTGGCAGCTTTCCAGCCAGTCTTCTCCCAGTCTGTAGCACTGCTTAGGGTTGTTGTGCCCCAAGTGCAGGACCTGGCATTTGGCCTTGTTAAACCTCATCCCACTGGTCTCTGCCCAGCAGTCCAGCCTGTTCAGATCCCTTTGCACATCCTCCCTACCCTCCAGCAGATCCACACGTCCACACAGCTTTGTGTCATCTGCAAACTTGCTAAGAGTACACTCAATGGCTTCATCCAGGTCATTGATGAAGACACTGAACAGGGCTGGACCCAGCCCTGAGACCTGGGGAACCCCACTTGTAACTGGCCTCCAGCTGTAGTAAACTCCATTTAACACCACTCTCTGGGCCCGGTCATTCAAACTGTATCAAAGGCTTTACTGTATCAAAGGTTTTACTATATCCACAGCCTTTCCCTCATCCAAGAGTCTAGTCACTTTGTCATAGAAGGAGATCAGGTTAGTTTGGCAAGACCTGCCTTTTGTGAATCCATGTTGACTGGGCCTGATCACCCGGTTCTCTTGCAAGTGCTTCGTGATAGCACTCAAGATCACCTGCTCCATGACTTTCCCTGCTACTGAGGTCAGACTGGCAGGATCCGCCTTGTGAACCCTTCCTATAGATGGGCACGACATCAACCAGCCTCCAAGTCCAGTGGTACCCCTCCAGTCATCCAGGGCCACTGGAAGATGATGGAGAGGGGTTTGGCAAGTACATCCACCAGTTCCCTCAAAACTCTTGGATGGACTCCATCTGGCCCTACAGACTTGTGGACATCTAGCTGGGCAAGCAAGTCTCTAATCACCTCCTCTTGGATCGTATCTTGTGTCTTGGAAGACTTACGATGATCAGGGCACATTAGTAAACCAAATTTACTGCTGCTAGAACTATCCCAGCATCCAAGGAAAGGCTCAGCATATGCTTTTGAGACTCCTGTGTTCACCATTTAAGTAATGCTCAAACTGCTCTCAGTTTTCACCAACATCTCCAAGACTGTGGAAGAGCGCAGAAGTATCCTGGAGATGCAAACTGACGTCTACAGGTAAAAATCTGTCTTCCTTCCCCCTTGACAACCTTCTTTGAAGTTCAGAGGTTATTCTTGAACAGCGTAAGAGCTGGCCCCTGAGAAACACTCATCTGCAAGTCACAGCAAACCAAAGGTGACAGCTGCAGTCCCAATACCTCTTCACTAGTGGCTCTGGCTGGAAGCTCCCCTTCCCTAACCATCTAACCTAACAACCCATAGAGAGAATGGTAGAATTGGCAGCTGGACACTATTAAAAGGCTGAAAACACTCCTCCTGTCTCCTAGTTCCACTGATATGACACAGATTCTTACTTTTCATTTCTCCTCCTAATTTAGAGAAAACTAATAAACTGACCACCTTGAACCCACATGAAGTTCAAGCCTTCTAGGACTAATTTGCCCCAACATTACCAACTAATTGAAAGAGCAGTGGTTCTAGTAGTGCAGCAAAAACTGGACTACACCAATGAAACTGTTGGCAAAGAGAAATTGGTGTTCTCCCCAACAACAACAACAAAAAAATAAGTTGTATGGTAAACACTGCAGTAGTCTAGCTGATGGATTATAAATAACTCCTGTTTTCATAATTCCTGAAGCCTTAATGTCTGCTCAAAGACCATAGAATCATTGGGGCTGGAAAATATCTTTCAGATCATTAAGTCCAACTGTAAATCTAACACTGGCAATGCTGCTGCTAAACCATGTGCCCAGTACCACATATAACCATCTTTTAAATACCTCCAGGGATGGTGACTACCACTTCCGTTGACAGCATCTTCCAGTGCTTGATAACCCTTTCAGTGAAGACATATTTCCTAATATCCAATCTAAACTTCCCCTGTTGCAACTGGAGTTCATTTCCTCTCGGCCTATGACTTGTTACATGGGAGACAAGACCAACATTCACATCACTAGACGTCAGAAGTAGCAATAACGAAAAGACGATTCCCTCCCTGTCACAGCAAGGAAAATTTAGCAAAAAATGTTACTCCCACTTTAATGACATCAAGAGAAAACCTGAGAAACTCTTGGCAATTTTCAGAAATGGTGAGGGTGTAATTAGCATCTTCTGCCTTGAGCAAACAGTGACATGTATCAGAACTTCAGAATTAGGTCTAAACATAAATGAAATTTTTATAACAAAAATGTAAATGTAACCACATGAAGTTACTCAAGCTTGAATTTTACTTTTAAAAATGTCTTCATTTAAAAAGGTTTGCTGCAAAATCTCTTTGATCATGTTGTTTGGTTGCCTGGGACTTTTTTCCTTCTTTAAGGGTAATACCCATGTTGGAAATTTATAATGCGTAGGTAGGAAAAACACTGTAAATGGCCCCTAAAATCCATATAGGTTCATTTGCTAAGGTGTACACTCTGCCCAATCCATAAAGAAACCAACACAAAAATACATACTTCAGGACTGGATCAGAGGGATTTATTTTTTTTCTGTGGAGGAAAATGAATATATGAATGAATATGAACTGTCAGGATTTTTGCCTACTCTGAGGGTCTCTGCCAACTCAGGTTTCAACCAATTTAAGCAATTAATGTAACACAACAAGCTTTGTTCCTAACCATAATACCCTCACTATAGGTTAATTCCCAGATGGAAAAAGAAGCTCATTTGGACAAGAAAGAGGAAAGTTGTCTACGTGAAAGGGGGAAAAAAAACCCAAAAAAACCCCAACAAAACACCATCATAAGCACAATGAAAAGTCTAGTCTATGGTGAATCCACTTCATTCTCTGACTGGGATGAGATGTAATTCCAAAATAACTTGTGAAGAATAATTAAAAGAAATAATAACAACTTGAGCCTTTGTAAAATGTCTTATTTCTTGTATGAAAACGTATCGCATCCTAAATAAGCAAATGCAAAAATTTGAGGTGAAATGAAAATTTTTTAAGAGGGTTCTTGCACACAGATACTACCAAAACAAAGAGAAAAAGGATAAATAAAAAACTGTCAAGGAATCTTGATCAGCGAAGTCTGACCAGATCAGTAGGCTTTTTACTAAAGAAAAAAACCCTACCAATTATTCCTTCTTTGCTGTGTAATTCAAAGGCTCTTTAGCCAGAGCTGAACCTATAAAAGATGCTAGCAGAGTGGCTAAGGGAATCCTCAAGACATACAATAAAGACTATGAGGAAGGGACACTGTATTTTCCCTTCCACTTCAGTCAGTTCTTGGAGGATCAAGCGGCACACAAAGAAGAAATATCCATAGCAAAGTAATCTATCTTCTCATTCCCAAGAATGAAGAAACAACAACCAATCAATCTTAGTTTCCAGTCAGGGAAGCAGCATTATCAGATGAAAGCGTAACCTTTCATGAATGCCTCCAACCACCACATATGTAGGAGCTGCAGAAACCACTTTTAAGAGACTCATTGTCAGATGCAAAGCAGCAACCTGATTGTGTATGTATTGCATACGAATGTCTTCTGACAAACGTTTTCATTTTGTCTTCCTGTATGTTTCAAAGTAACTCAATGCAATCTAACCTCAAAACAAGTTATTTAATCAGAAACACCTGTAATGCCTCTTTGGTGTCCTTTTCACCTTCTAAGTCTGAAGAATCTCCTCTCCCAGTCCTTTTCTTGCCTAGAGCATGAATGGTGGGTCCCAAGTTTTCCATTTCCAAATAATCTTCCAAAAAATAAAATCAAGTGGAGACTGATAATTAGATGTCACAATTGTAAAATATCTTCTGCTTCATGAGCAATTTGATGATTTTTATGTTATGTTAAAGGTTGGGAGAAAAACAAAGATGTTATCCCCTGACCAAGCAGGCAGAATGCTTTCATCTCGGGACTCTTGAGTTAATTTCCTAATCCTCTAAATTGGGTTCAAGAATAGTCTGGCACAACTATTTAACTACCGATGTATTTCATCATCATAATTTGTGAGCTTCTCCACCAAGTTACACCATGTGAGATGCTACAGCAGTTATGTGGCCAGCTGTCAGATGTCTATCCAGCTGCTTTCTCACTCCCTCAACCACTGCAAGATATTTTCAGGCATTCCAGTGAGAAATCCATTGCTGTGCATATACTGGAAATATCTGTCCTAAATGCTTAGGAAAGAAACTGCTATTTCTTTTCCACATGTAGGCTGGAAAACTTAAGAGAAATCATCACCATATAGTACATGCATGCATGCTCAGGTGTGGGACAACAGATTGCAAAAAGGGAACTCGCTTGGACTTGCGATGTCAAACACCAAAGTCATCATGACTTTGCAAAATGGAGCAGTTCGACTTGAACAACTTCATCTTGTAAGACAGACGGGCAGAAGGGTGGTGGTCTAACATTCAAAGATAGCTGAAGATAGCTGAGTGACACCTGGGGTGAGGCGGAGGCCTCACAGCCTGATGTTGCTTCAGTTACGAACTGAAACACATCCCCACATGGGCTCCCCATCCCAAGAGCATGACCAACCACCAAGTTCCAATTCTGATGACACAAGCAGCCTTGCCAGGAGCCAATCAACACATATTAATTCACTAACTCACATGCATCACCTAGTACCCTCCAAAAGAGGGAGGGAGGAAAATTACATAATCCTTTAGTTATAATCAATGGTTTAAGTATGGAACTAAGGTCGGATCCAACTGCTCTTCTCTCAGAAGGAGCTTAGAAAGCAAGGGGTTCCATCCTGATCCTCATGACTCAATGGGAGGACCTCCCTTAGGCATGGATCAGAGCTGTATCTATTAATAGAACATCAGATAAAGGCATTTGAATCTTCCATTATTCTTTCCCTTCCTCTTTTTAACCAATTTGAGCTCCATATCTAAATCATCAATACAATGAATGCATTGCTTAGCTCAGTATGAAAATCCAGCACATAATATGTCATAACCAACAAAGCTGGTCCTGAAATAAAGCCATAATAACATAAGTTAAAAAAAAAAGAAAAAGACACCAGACATGCAAGGTATTGGAAGCTTAAAAGCTCTCTAGAACTTAATTATCACCTACTATGAAAAGATCTACCTATTGCATGAAGCTATAAAGAAGAAAAATAACACCTTTCATCTGATTTAAACAAAAGATAAGCAGTTCAATATCAGCCTCTCATTGTAAATCAACAGCCAGGAACAGAAAGAAAGAAACCCCTGAACCAGCAAGCCTGTCCCTAGAGTGCATGTACAATTGCTTCAAAGATCATTGGAAGTCATATACTCAGACTGAAGGCAGGACAAAGTCTCAGTCTGAGTAGTGCATCAAAATGTGAATGTATGACTATGTATATATTTATGTGTATTGATACAACATGAACTTTTGGGAACACAGTACTATGATATGTTAAATTGCATGTTACCATGAGCACATGGTCCTTTTGAAATACTCAAGGGTAAAATTCTTAGGGAAAACAATTTATTTGAAAATTGTGTCCTTAGTAGGAACATGTTCTTCAAAATTTTGTAAAAATTTGGATATAAAACACCTCTCATATCCAGAATTATTGAAGAATAGCACTGACCTGATAAAAATACACCTTCAGATCTTCATCATTTCTGTACTTATTCTTGCTTTTACAAAGAGATGCCAATGAGAAGCAAGAGATCAAGAGAGTCAGCAAACCAGTTGCTATTCTGCAAAAACAAACAAAAGAACAATAAAATCCTGGAAATATCATCAAAGGTTCATAAAATTTTAAGAGAGTTCTTCACAAAGAATAAATGATTCATTATAGTATAGAGACTGCATAGTTAAGGAGGCTTCAACAGCCAGCTTCAGAAAAACATATCCAACCCCCAAAAAGATATTTTCTACTGTTTGGGTATTTTTTGCAGGGTGGGGGAGAGGGGGGCGAGGAATGTTTGTGGGTTTGCATTTGTTTTTTTTTTTTAAGGTACTTTTGATCACCTCCATATAATCTGAGCTATGTTTTTCCTAGTCTGCCCGTTGCTGGCACCTCACATCCCACATCAGATTAAGCCTCAGGAGAGCTTTGGCTCTCCTCACCTATCCTGCATACTCAGACAGTATCTCTATGTTCCTCCTGGGTCATCTAACCCTGCTTTCACCTCCTCTATGTTTCCTTTTTATGAGAGAGTTGAGTCAGGAGCTCCTTGTTTGTACCACAGAAGTTTATTAATGTACTGAAGAAGGCCTGACCTGACATACAGTGCCACTGCTCAAGAATAGATATAACAAATGCATCTCTTTCTTACAGACACTCTAATCTCTCCCTCCTGTATCTTTTCCTCCAGCACCTCTTTATCTTCAATATCCTGAAGCATCACACATACGTATGTTTTTAATTGCTGCTTCAAGCCTTTTTAGCTTCAAAACTCCCTTGACACGACTCAGGTGCAAACTATTTCAGAGGTACAATGTTTCATAAGAATGAAGAGGAAGATGTATAGCCTGGGTAAGGTGACTGTCAAGTGTCAGGGAGGAAGACAATAAAGTAATTTAATTTCATTTTGGTTTCTAAGCTCTGCTCAAATATTGTGAAGAATAAACAAACCTCAGCTTGGAGCAGCAGAAACACATACATGTGTGAATATACAGCTGAGAGGTTGTAATACAGCCAATGAAAATCTATCCTAGGTATTTCTAATGTGCCCAGGTATGCATACTATGAAGGGTTTTCAACAGACTGATTCAAATCACAGTGAAAAACATTGAGGCACAATGTCAATAATTTTGGAAACATTTGGGCTCTTAATTCTCTCTGTAAACATATATTACTGCTCAAAATCCATATTTTGCTGAGGATCAGGTACCCTGCCTCTCATGGGGTACAGTACCTTGTGTCAGACAATGGAAGCTGTCACAGACTAGGTCAATTCAAGTGTGTCTCTGCAGTAACTACATTGATACCACAAGCCTAATGCTTTTGGGCCAACAAACTGGGCTGCATGCAGATATGAGAGAACACCTGTATGATGAAAGAGTAGCTCACGAGAGGAGAGGGACAGATGACAAAGATGGACTAGAAAAAGATGTGAATCAACAACTGCAGAAATCAGACAAGCAGCAACAGAAAGGAAAATGCAGAATAGAGAAGCAGAAATGAAAAAGTAAGAGACAAAGGAATTAGCAAGGAAGAAGACCTCATTGCTCTCTGTAACTGCCTGAGGTGAGGTTGTGGAGAGAGGGGTTCTGGCCTCTTCTCCCAGGTGACAGGACAAGAGGAAATGGCCTCAAGCTCCACCAGGGGAGATTTAGGCTGGACATTAGGAAAAATTTTTTCACAGAAAGGGTCACTGGGCACTGGAACAGACTACCCAGGGAGGTGGTTGATTCACCTTCCCTGGAGGTGTTTAAGGCAGGGGTGGACAAGGTGCTAAGGGGCATGGTTTAGTGTTTGATAGGAATGGTTGGACTCGATGATCCAGTGGGTCTCTTCCAACCAGGTTATTCTATGATTCTAAGAGAGCTCTGCCTCCCCTATTCTTTTCCCTTTCCCTGAATAACTTCTAAGGAAGAGAGTGCTATTCAAAGACAGATTATTTAAAGTTAGATGGGGAAATTCAGAAAGATACTGTAAAAGCAAACTGCTTTTGAATAAATGTTCTTATTCACATCAGTGCTATTTCACATGTTTCCACCCCATGTAAAATTTGCAGATTTTTGTATTGAGAGAAACATCTCCCTCCACAAGAAATTACGGTATAATGCAAAGAGCAAATGGATGTGGCTTTCTTTGAAGTACTGCTAAAGAATTAAAACTCTACTCTCATTCACACTAGTGAATAACTGTGGTCTCCATAATCACGTTATTTAAATTCTGAATTTCAATACCTGTCTCAGCCAACTTTCAATAATACAATTCCTCACATGTATCAGAAGTTAGCCTAAATTTTGAATATCAAAGAGGGGGAAAAAAAAAGTTTAAAGAACAAGATTACATTCTTACACCAGAGGAACATTTGGTTCTCTTCCTACAACAGGCATTAAAGGAAATATTGCCAGGAGCACACACAGAAGAGTCCAGATCAATGTTGCTGTCTAAAACAAGAAAAACAGAAGGGATTTTTTGGAGGTCTTGTGGACAGACAGGCAATTGTCTAATCAGAAAAATACACTTCAGTGAACTACTAATACCTACTAGTATCTCCCACAGACAAAAACCCCCTGTATCTATCAAGAATAAAATTAACTGAAAAAAAGGGCACAGGGTCATTTGTATTACAGCACTCCGATTTAAAGCAGAAAAGAATCTAATTTAAACAGCTGTCAAAATCCTATCACAGACAATGAGAATTAAAGCTAAGCTTATTTTTAAGAGCTTTTCCTCAAAGTGCTTTCTTCACACACACACTGCAGTCACCAGAAAGCTGATAAGTAACCCTAAGGAAGAAGCAAATAAAACTAATCTCATCATAAGTTTGCAGCAGCTAACTAATCTCCTATTCTCCAGCAATATGGTAACATTTTCCAGTCTTCAAATCTGAATGCTTTTTGATTCAACTACCACAAGCATCCAAGTAGATCTCTTGTAGTTCTCTTAATTCTTTAATGGGAGGAAAAAAATACCTATCCCAGGTATTTTACCGTAAGTAAAGACATTAAGAGCTATATCAAGTAAATCTTCACTGCTATAAAATAACATCCAAGTATACTCAGCTTTAAGATAAGTTACTGGGTTACTCAAATACAATAAAAAACTTGTAAATAAACAAATCCATCTTGACACATCTTGCACAACAAGACTTAGCTACTTTACTCCAATTTTCTTGGTTTTAATTAAAATTTTAATGTTACCCAGAACTTTAGGTTTTAGGCATGCTATGAAACAAGAGATGCTTGAATCAATTGACGGAAGAAGTGTCTCCAATATTAAAAGTTGTGCCACTTCACACCCATATCTGCAAAAGTGGAGCTTTTCCCTGGGAAAATCAGTTCTGAAAGCTCCCTCTGAGGAATAATGTGTGTCAACTGATTGCAGACAATAATAAACTCAAAAATGTTTTTCAGTTATCTTCAATTTCTTTTTTTAATAAAGGACCTTACTACTTACATGGTGGCACTTCCACCAGTTGTTCACATCAACACTCTTGTCATTGCATCAGTTTGATAAACGATGTGCATTTCATTGCATATTTTAGTTACTATCAACAAAAGAAAACTTGTAGCTAACTCAATAGCTAACCCAAAATTCTTAAGCAGTCTTACTCCTTATCTTGTCTAATAGGTCTCTCCAGACCGTTTTAAACTCCCTCACCCTGCTCTATGCTGCTCGTGAGAGAGATCAGATTAAAATGAACAAGGGGTATTTCAAAGACACCAAGACCCAATATCTTAAGATGCAATCAGCTTTTAGCCATTTGAAATTACTTTTTTAAGCAAAGCAATACAGTACCTTTGCTTTAACCCACAGCTGTGTGATCACTGGCCAGCCAGCGAAGACAAGAAGACCAACAGTAAGTGTAGAGCGGTAGAAAAAGCTGAAGACCTAATTTAAAAAAAAATAAAAATCCAACAGAAAACTGAAAACCAAGCATATTAATAAAACTTACAGTTCCTCAAAGAGATACAACGCTAGCAATTAAATATCCTGTTGATATATATGGATAAAATACTTACTAGTATTTCAATTCCCAGTGTACAAACCAAGAGGAATCCTACAGACTGACTGATATGAAGTGACAAGAGATACATAGCGAGGTCTTGAATAACAGGAAACCTGTTCAAAATGATAGAACAAGATACTAATTATTTTTAAAAAACAGAACCAATACAGGATTTTACCTCTGAAGGACAGGGAGGGGGTCAGAGCACGAGAAATGTTTCAGGTATTTTTTCTAAACAGCAGGTGATGGCCTGAGGCTCTTTCTTACAGCTCTACTTGCTGTAAAATCTACAATAAAACCCTCCAGCATTTCCCCTTCTATTTCTGGCACATCTTCACCAGTATTTGGACAAGCTTCTGATTACTCCTTATCCAAATTGCCTCTGAGTTTATGAACATTTTTGGTTGTGCTGCGCTTAATATCTATCATAACTGATGAAACATTCAGAATCTTTAGAGAGAGAAAAAAATACACAGTTAGCTTTCCCAGTGTTCTACGGGGCAGCACATCATCTAACAGCAGTAAGTCTCATTTTCTCTCAATAATACCGAGTTGGTATCTACAGAATTGCCAGTATATTAGTTAAATAGAAATCAGAAGTTAATAAGTATTTTTGGATTTGAAGTAAAAGGAGCTCCAAACAATACAAGTTTTCTTCAATATCAGAATATAATCCTCAATACGACTAGCCCATATTCTCCAAAAGAAGCTGTAGTTCAGCACACCTGAGGCTTTGCAGAATCAGGTTATGTCAAAATTACTGAAGAAAAGGAACAACTTGTCCCATTTTACAAAAGCTGCTACAGGTACTTGCCCAAGATTTTAGCACTCTTTTGTTACAGTTATGAGAATGGTAAAAACATTTCATCTTAGAAAGATATTTTCTAGAACTGGCAGCTGTATCAGTCACTTTGGAAATGACTCTGTATGTCAAGTGAAATATAAACCAGAGTCCTCTGGAATGTCTCTGGAAGCATTTCAGGAAGTTTAATAAAATTATTTCTATTTTTTCTCCCAAACTTACAGAAAAAGTTTCATTGTCAACAAAAAGGAAGTTAAGATCTATTTTTATACAACATTCTTGATAAAATGTATTCTTTACTTACTCTCTCACAACTGCATACCACACTGGTACTGGTAAGAGGCAGTATACATAGTATGTCCAAGGACATGTTTGAATCAACAGGAAAAAAAAAATTGTCATTCCAACAAAGACAAAACTGTAGAAGAGAACAGTAGATTCCTGAAAAACAAATGGTTGAACAAACATTCCTGAAGCAGCAATAAAATGTTTCAAACTACATGCTATTTTCCATTTGTTAGTTACACAATAAAGCAAATGTTATTTTAACACAGCCATTCAAGTGGCCTTGTGTCTATGTACACAACTCTGGACACTGTTTCCAGCAAGATTAAAAAAAAAGAACCCACAACAGTAGGATTTGAAGATCTAATTCCAAACATCTATATAACATCCTGCAGTAAAATCTTCACAGGCACACACACTTGTATAATCTGGAAGCCCAATGTATGCAATGTTATTTATGTTCAATGGACATTTGAAATCTAGTGCAAACTAGAAACACTAAGGGTCTTGGAAAAATGAACTTTCTTAAATTTAGATTCTAAAACCAGACTTGAGCCATAACCTTTTGAGTTCAAGTTCAGAGCATTACAGCAGAAACACTTAATGAAAATTCCATTACCACATATTTCCTCTATCTGCTTGAGACATTTTATAAGAAGACTAATTAAATAAAAATATAAAGCAATAACTCCTACTGGAAAAAAACCCCAACTCTTCAGGATCAGCTGTTGATGGAGGTTCATGATCAACTTTCCAAAGGAAGTGGCAGCCTTACTTAATATACAATTTCAAAATACGAAAGTTGCATAGCACTAAAAGGTTCCTAGCAAGGCCATAACTGTTTTTATAGTTAATCCTAACCTACAATGCCAGTTTTGAGCTTCTTTTGAGAAAGAAAAAAATCAATCAAGACATGAGATTAGAACATTGTCCCCATCATGTACACAAAGAAACACCTTCTCAGACTGAGTGCTGTAAAAAGGAATATCAAAGAGGGAAAGGAATTTTTTTAATGGGTAATCTCAGGTAGGTTAGTTCTTAATCATCAGGTAGCAGCAAAGAGAAGCACTAGACACTTGTTCTGCATCTGTCTTTTACCTGGTCATTGAACTACTCTTCCTTACTTAGGGATATTCAGATATCAGAATAATTATTGTTAAGGAAAGATCATGTACAAGTTTAAATTAAAGAATTTTATCTTTAAGTATCGCAACTTGACACAGCAAAGGCAGCTTTGGTGACTGAGCAGTCCCCAGTGTATTGTGTAGGTGATGACTGAGGATGCTGTTTTCTTCTTCTATGTACCAGTTAGTTTGAATGAGTTATGTAGACAAATACGCAACTATGTTAAATAAGCTAAGAAGAAAAGACAATCAATTAGCAGTTCACATAGACGAGTTAACATTTTTTCTGGCGTTCTCCATCCCACAACTGACAAACTACTGCCTGGATTTGAACTGACAGCAAATGCAAATTCTATTTTTTAAGATAAAATTTCTGCTAAGATATGCCATTAAAGTAAGAAGAAATGTCATACAGCAAGATGACCTAATTCAATTTTATTAGTTTTAAATTTTACATTTGCTGACATAGGCAGGATGAGTATGTGTAGGTATTATATGCACACGATCTAACTTATCACTGAATGAGTAAACACATGCAATCAACATTTTATTCTGTTGAGAGACATAAATATTGTAGAGTCCAATATAGCTGGTCATGCATTGAAAATGGAGATCAGATTTGTATTTTCTGTAGATGTTTAAAAATAGATTAAAACATTAGGCTTCTTGCTAAGCAAAACAACACATTAAAAGAAAAGCTTTTTCAAATGCATTTTGAAGTTGATATATACAGGACATGTAGTTTCATTATTCAGAGGCTCTTTCAGATTTTATAACACTGTGCTTTGCAGAAGACCATTTGTCAATGGTAGATTAGTTTCTCAGCAAACTTCTTAAAGTAGCTTCCATATTAGCTATAAACCAAATAACTTCCATATGAGGTATTAGCCTCACACTGTGATTCCCTAAGTATTTAGGAATACTAAAAAGTTCCTACTGAAAAGGCCCACTTATTAAATTGAGGAAAGAAAAATTCTATACACAAGGAACTAAGAAACCTAGGATTTTTTTATACCAGTGTCACTAGCACAGAATTTGTCTTCAACAAGTAAAATCAACATACCAAATGAAAATTTGATGTCAACTAAAAATGTTAAGTTTTTGCTTAGTGTAGTTATTATTATGCCCCATACTTGGTCTATTTATGGTAATTATTTTGTTCATATCTGATATAACATGCATCTTGGATTATTTCTTCTCAGCTAGTTGATGAAAGAAAACCTAAATCATGCAGTACAGCACTTATGAATATTTTCCATTTCAATTTTGTTTGATCATTTTCATTAAAGGCCAAGACTATCTTATTTCTGCAGGTAGTAAAATTCTCAAGATAGCATGATAGGAGTAATATATTGAAGGCAGTAAAGATGCTAAGTGAGTGCTCAGTCTCATTTATATTACCAAATGAAACAATTCCTTTTATTCTGAAACAAATTCTTGAAGTTTGGGAGATTTCCTACCTTCCCCAGGCTTTAACTCTTCTCTAATGAAATGCTAGCTTTTTGCCTGTTCACCTTCATGATGTATTCCTTTTCTGATGAATGACTGAAAGTAAACGAATTTCCTAGGATTTTGTACTTTGTGAAAAATGAAACCATAATAGTCTTGTCAAAAAGAGTTTCCTTCATCTTTGACATCTTCTGCTGCACCCTTACAAACCACAAAGAGCAAGAGAGCAAGCCAATATGCGAAACCACATTTCACCTTTCTATTAAAACAGGTTATACACTTTCAAAATGCTATGATTGGATTGTACAGCTTCTGAAAACTGATTTCACATTGCCAAAGAGGACAGGAATAAGGTCACCTGCATGCTAATTTTTTCTTTGCCCTTACAGTAACAAAAAAAAATCAAAATGGAGACCTTAAGTATGTATTCTTCTAAACAAGTATTAATACAATGGAGTCCCGACTTTAATTAATGCTGAAACTTGACTTCTGGTTAAAGACAGACACTCTGATAGCTTTAAATCACTGTTGGTTTATACTTGCATTAGCATGTAGTAAAATGCACAGCTGTAAGAAGGAAAAAGCTGAGAAAACATGATATTGCACACTAAGACTTACATGGTTTAGGAATACTGATCCTAATAAATGGAACAAACAATAACTCTATGTAGGATTACAGTAGCTAGAAAACTCCAGAGCTTGCAAGTTTCCATTTGTAGTCAAAAGGAGTGAAAGATGTGCAATTTAGTCTCCCACAAAGAAAGACTGAGTATAAATATAATGCTGAAAACTGATAAAAAAAAATTGCATATTTCCAACCTACCTTATTATTAATCCGGACAATCTTGGTCAGATTGGTATGCGTCTTGATAATAACCAAAATCACATAAGTTGTCCAGCCCACAAAACCCATTGCAATACTTAGACCCAGGAATAATCTGTCGTAAGTATGGTAATAAGACAAGCCTTCCAAAGCAAGGTTAATCAGGGTTTTGCACAGAGATACCTACAGGCAAACAAAACATATAAGCAATAGTTTAGAATAGCGCCCGTTCCACAAATCAATCTAATACTAACTGGAGCTCAAGTGGCAATGCTGCTCTTGGCACATGTCTTTTCTGAACCTAGGTACAGTGTTTTGGCCAACACCAGCTGCTAGAATACACACTGCTTTGGACTCCTGGTGGACAAAGCCAATAGAATCATAGAATCACCAGGTTGGAAGAGACCCAACGGATCAATGAGTCCAACCATTCCTATCAAGTCCAATCATTCCTATCAAAAGCCAACCATCATTTGGCTCCTTTGTCATCCCTCTGGCCATGGCAGTGGTCAGATAGTGAAAGCTACACAGACAGCACATATCAAGTACCACCTACTACCAAGCACACTGCCATATATATATTCCTCTATTAGTGATGCTCAAAGAAAACCAGTCAGTGCTTCTAAAAGCACAACATTTACATAGGAGGAGGGTTATGGATGCAGTTGAAACATGGTCACTCTCCATAAGCTTGAAGTACCCCCTTCTTGGGGTTTGATGTCCTCCACTTCATTAGTACCCAGTATCCCTAGTGTTCTGCCTAAGCACCAGAGGTGAATTCAGTGACTGAACTGGAACCCCAGTTTCTTTCACAAAGCAGTTGCTTGGGGCTCTCAGGATGCAAATCGTTTGGACAGGAAGGGTTGTACTTAATTTAGTCACAGGTTCTCTTACTCAGTACCTCCACTGAGGAGATACTATGATAAAGACAGTGGGTTTCCCCACTGTGAATGTGATGGCTTAGACAGAGGTGTGCTGACCCCTGTGATTTACTCAAAGATGGGAAGCTCAGCTGTGTGATTTGTGGTCACAAAGGATTCTCTGGTGATTAAAAGATCCGTATGGAAGAGTATAATAAAAAGTTCAGCATACACAACGACACTTCTCTGTATGTCCGGGTATCCAGCTGGGATTTAACAGCATCAACAGAAAAAGGCATGTCAACTACTGAAGAGGTCGCAAGTTTGACAATGGGCAAACTCACCCAAAATCACGTCTTTCCTGAGGATACAAGTATGAACACATATTTGCAATGCAAACAGCTGTATAGTTGAGAAGACAATGAATCATCCATATCCCAGTAGCTGGTAATGCACTGACCCTTCCACATTGCAATATATAGGCTGAGGATAATTAGGGTACAGGTACAATCCTGATGTGTTAGTGATCAAGAGTGAACTTAAACACACAGGGCACTCAAATGAACAAGGGGTAAAATTTCCATATGACCAACAACACAAACTGGCAGGTTCTACTGCTGAAACATATAAAATGTATCCCATAAGTAAGTGTGTGACAGTCAAGTAGTAGTTATTCGGAAACCAAAAAGAAAAACTGCTCCAACAGCAAAACAGATCCATTGATTTAAACTGAGCGTTTTCCAATTTACAATACGGTAAATAAAAAGGCGCAAGGTATAAAATAGATTTAGCTGTCCTGTGCATAAAATAGTAATTTATTACCCTGAAAAATATCTCAGGGTAAAAAAAAATTACTGAACACTAACATGTAATGGAATTCTTATTTCACGCATCTGGTAGGTTAAACGCAATCTTACATATTCAACCTTTTCATGTACTTTGTAACAAAAAAGTAGTGACTAAACCAAATCCGTTAAAATTAAAGACTTCTTTGTATCATTTAGTTCTACAAATTGTTGCTGTGAATGTCAGAATATAAGCACTGGTAAAATGCACCCATTAAGTACCCAGTCACACAGTGAGTGGTAGCAAATACTTAAAAGTAATAGTGGTACTGGATAGCACAGAATGACTCCACATATGGCTCCCAGTCTCTGGCAAACTAAAATATTAAATTAAAAACAAAAACAGCTGGTTCAGGTAAAAGAACAAAACTGCAGGATTTATGATGAAGGAAGACATCATAATTTTTTTCATGCAACTAGTTGCCTAGAATGGTTACAAACAGTTTAAGAAGTATGAGGAAAAGCAATACATCAAGTCAGGACTATTCATTAGAACTGATGCAAAAATGCAAAATTTTGAGACCTATTGTGGTATTTTATTTGTGTTAATAAGCAAGATGCGCATCATAAAGAAAAAAATGTATTATGCAGTTTCATTTCAAGACATAGCAAAACCACACTTACCGCTTCATCATACTTCTGTTGCTGAATATATAGTCTCACTTTCTTCAAAAAGTTGATCTGTTCAGAATCAGAAAGTGGTCTGTACAAGAACATAATGAAATATTAATGTTTCTTCTTTTTACCAGCAGAGGAAGCACAGAAAAAAATACCTTTGTTATTTAAAAAAAATTACTCTAGAATGAAACACAGCAAAAAATATTTTGAACTTCATTAGAGGCAATTAAGTAACTGGAACGACATTCATCATCACACTTGTGTTAACACTGCTGCTCTCTAACCTATACCAAAATCTAAAGATTAAGAGACTGTTTATTTTATGTAAGTGTTCCCATCTAAAACAGCTGGAAGTTATCTCCCTTCTGCAACATTATTGACCACCACTGTGGGCAAGAAGAACTGCACAAACAAGAATTAAGCAATTTAACTGATTTCATAGATGGTGGTGAGCAGTTTGTAAGCCTGTCAGTACAGGAGGAATTGTTCAGGTTCCACACTAACAGTAGGTTATGCCTAACAATGTTGTCTTTGAAAAACAAGAGCTTGTCTCCTGTTACACAGAGAGCTGTTAGCAGAGTTCCCAGAGAAAGGGATAATGCAGTTACCTGGCTGCACTGAGGACAGTAATACGAATGTCTTTGATTTTAATGAATTTGACCATCAACATAAGTAATTGCTACAATTCTTCCTTTATAGGAAGTAACAAAATGGAGAAGTCAGTCAATCAACTTCCACCAAACAAATGGGGAAGGGGCCATTTGCCCTGTACGTTTTTCTTCCAAGTGAAGGACAACAGCAGGACAGAGGATCCCAGACTTACCCAGGGCAAGTTATAAGCCACACACCAGAGTCACACTGCCACTCTAGGCACCACAGCTGAGCTACCATGGGTCACAGCTTCCTGACAGCTGATGAATGCATACAGCAGTTTTTCTTCACACTTTCCACAATAGTGCTGTGGTACAGCATCATCTCGGCATCCCCAGCACACGATAGCCCAGTTGCATGCCTCCCTCCCTCGCATGCGCTCCTTCACATGCCTCATACACAAGCATCAAATTCAGTTTTCAGACCGTGTCAAATCAGGACTCTCTCCAGGGTCTCAGTTCTACTGCTTAAATCAGCAGCAATCACCTGTGTGGTCACTCAGTTGAACCACAGGGGCAGGTCTCGATCATATGCAACTACTGCATGGAAATGTTCACTCCTGCAGTTCCCTAACACTTGGGAACCACTTCTGCCTACAACCCAGAAGCAGTTCATGCATCATCAACAATACAAATATATCGCCTTTTGAGCTCTGAAATATATTAAAAGGATTGTGTCTGAACAATGTCAATTTTCATTACTAATGAAATCCTGCTATATTTTGATACTGTTTCCTTCAATTCTGATCACAGCTGTGTTGTACAGGAGTCTTCTAAAACATTGGATAATAAGACTAACAATGTAGCTTACTTTTGAGATAGGGAAATAACCGTATTAAAAATGTTTCACCCTCTTCAATATAGAAAATAATGGAAAGATGGTATTTAAAAACAGGTAGGAAGAGAAAGGTCCCACAGAAAATGAAGAAAGGAGGAAAAGATAATGACAAGGTGATGGTAAGTATTTGATCATCTTAACTTTTGGAGAAGAACAGATGATTTTAGAAAGCAGAGTTGAAAAACAGAGTGAATGCTGGTTTTTTTCCTACACTTTCATGACATATCCTTATGAAAGCCAATCTTGCAGCTCTACAGGCTGAGGGTTACCAGCATGCAGCCAGCAAGGTTGACACTGACTCAAGTTAGAAGCAATTCTTGAAGTAGGTGAACTAGACCCAAGTACCTGCAACCCTCAAGACTCGCTAAGTTTTTTGGCAGGGGGAAGCTATCAAAACATCAAACCAGGGTGGGAGGTTTTACCATGTCTGGAGATTAATAAGAGGCAAAAAAGTATCTCAGCTTTTAAGTAGGAATTTTTAAAAATCTGGAACAAATATTAAGTAGCTTTATTTAGGACTTAAATACATCCAAGATGTTCCTATGTTCACTGTCTCCTTTTAATTGTTTTACATGTATTATTTTCTGTGGATTTTATCCTTGTCATATTCAACGCAAATTTTTAATACGCTAAAATTATTTCACTTCATATCTTTAGACATTTAGCTAGAAACCCCTTCATTATTTTTTCAGTCTCAATGAATCATTTTATTATTAAGGAACAACAGTCTTTACCTATTCCTTCTTAGCTGACAGCATCTGTGATCTCTATACATGGATGGTGTAACAAAAAATGGTGTTTTTAAACAGTAAAGCTTCAATAAGTAATATGTGGAAGGCAATTATTTTGTCAAATGGGATTACCATTATGCATTGCTAATTTTCAGTAGCTGACAACATACCACATAATTCACCTTTCTTCCATATACTGAATTTTAAATTGTCTAGGTTGTTTTTGCAAAACTCCTCCAGAAACTAAGGTGTGTATATTTTATATATATATATAAATGCAAATTTCGAATACAAGAGAGGTAGTGTTAGAAAAGAATAAACTGATGAGAGTTATTTCCTTGTGTTTTAGTATGCAACATACCAGAGATACTCTTAGTGTGCCAACATGTTCTCAAGGTCACTTAATGCACACATTCATGCAATTACTATTAACAGTAATGAAGTGGATTTACAAATCATTATTAGAAAGATTCTGAACACTATAAAGCAAACTAAGGTGTATATATATATATATATGGTCCTCCCAGATACACATCACCTAAATCCAATTCTACCAAATTCGATAGTCTTGAGTAGTAAAATCAAGTGCAAATGTAATACAACACAAAAATATCTATCCTATTAATTAAAAAACACACACAAAGACAATTCAGTCAGTGAACTCAACCCCTCCTTTTCTTGAAAGTATTACAGAACACAAGCACTGTAAAATGTAGTACTCTGAGGTTTAACTTAAAAGAAAAACCAAGAACTCCGTGGTCACACAGATTATAAACACACATGCATTCACAGTATCATCAGGATTCTAAAGACTTAAGATTACATTCCTCACAAAACAATGGTGGTTGTAGAAGATTAACTTTATTTTTTAGAAGGGCTACCAGAAATTAACTTTCTAGTTCCAGAAAGAAAACATCATTTCATCCATGAAGACACTTAAGTAATTATGAAAAAAAACAACCGGGCTAATCACACAAGTGCATATAAACTATCCCTTCTGAGCTGTTAGCTAGACTGGTCATAAGTATCTCTAATAAAATTAATCTCTCCAACATATCATTCATGCTTCATATAAGCTAAGCCATTTGACAGCACTAACAACAAGACTGTGATGAAGTACACTCACCATAGCAATGTTAAGAGGACCCCCCTTTGGCCAACGTGTCTTGTGGATCATCACACTGCAGAAATTACCATCTCCAACAGCATAAGTAGCTCACCGCAGCCGAACCATGAAATAAAGTTCTTACAACAGGAGATGTCTCGCAAATACATCTGTATCCACCACTGCTAGTTTATTAGTTTTATTATGCCTGGCTACTTAGGTAATGATTTATTGCAATTTTATTCTACAGTAAATTTTCCATAATTTGACTATAAAAAGTAACCCCTTAGCATCTCAAGTAGTTTAAGACTTAAAATGTTGCAGATTCAATAACGAAAGTCAAGGAAGCATCACAAACCTGCAAACGCAATGTACAAAGAGAAAGGCTGAGATATGTCACTGCTAGATTAAAAAAAAAATATTTCAGCTGCTTTACTCCACACGCAAACTCCACATACCTGACTACTGTCAACTCATGCACACCTACATCCATCTATCACTGCCTTTTCACTCTCCTCATAAGAAAAAAAAATAATACTGTGTATTCCAAAGCCTTTTAAGAGTGGCAAGATATGCAGAGGACACAGTGATTACATTTCTAAGACCCATATTCAGACATAAATCAGAAGTAACTACTCAGTAGACTTCAGTCTTCGAATTCCTTATATGGGCTGTTTGGGGGATGGGGAGAAAGGGACCAACTCCTCCTGTTGACGTGAAAATAAAAAAGCTAGAGGATAAAGATATAAATCCCTTGAACCCTGTGACAGCCCCAAGATGGGGCAAGGCCATCTGAACAGTCTTCTAAGATTTTGTATGGGTTACCTTCTCCTGAACACCATGTAATGCAGACCACCTCACTTGCTTCACTATAAAATTTCTAACTCTGAAATTGCTAGCTTGTAAAAGGCATCAGATCGTGCCCTGTCCAAACAAGTCCAGTTACTTCTGCCAGGAGGCAGAGCAATCACAGGTTCTTGTTCTCATCTCCAGAAAGAAGACTCTTGACATCTTAGTAATATGCAACCTGAAAGAAATCAGCCAGGTTAACATTGCCCCTCTTGCCATGGACTGCTCCACTGGCACCATCCCGCAGAGCAGCCCAGGTCTCCATCTCCCATCCCTGTTCTCCTGCCACATTGACACTGAGAGGGGCAGGCACCAGTGCCTGTCTGCTCTTACCCAGGGAGAAAACTGCCAGCAACAGAAACAGCATAGTATGTTCAAACTCTGTTGCCACTCTTCCCTCTGTCAGAGGGCCACACTAAGTAGGAAAAATGGCTTCCAGTCCAACAGTTTTGCAATGAGCTGCAATAGTACTTACAGGATCTGCCACTGCTACTTTGATACACATCACCGCTGCTGGCAAAACGGCACCTTGAAAATGCAGATGTAAGATTGGCCTGATGTTTTTGCAGGGCTGCTACACAAACAAGTAATTGATCAGCAATTTTTCAAAGCTTTTTCCAGAGTACCAACAGGCTTCGAAAACAAAGTCAGTCTCCTGTGACAGCTGCCTTCAAATATTCCCACTGTACCACAGAGACAACACTTTAGAAAGCATCAGGTGGGTAAATGGAAGGTAGAGACAGATCTTTCATTGAACACTATTAATTTAGCAGAAAAAGGATTGCATCGTTATTCCTGTTCCACAATGAATTCATATCAGTTGGCACCCATAAGTACAGAGACTTGATACTAATGACAGCACAATCACAAACCAACCTAACTATCGTTCTGTCATTTCTTTTGAAGTTATGGTGTACAGCCTTGCATGAGCAAAATGAAATACACGATATAAAACCTCTTCAATTCTCCATCAACAGCACAGAATCATCAGAGAGAAAGTGAATGGCAAGTGATGCAAAGTCATGAGTTCATTCAGCAAAAACTGGAAAGACTGACCAAATAAATATTTAAAAAAAAAAAAAAAAATCAAAGTCTGGAATCAAGATGTTTACTTTCTGTTTAACTTGCTGTGCAGTACAGAGTACGTGATGCTACTAGGGGCAATGATCAGGAAAAAAAAATTGTTACTGTTCTAGGGACATTACCAAGCCAAATATTTACATGAAGTTTAATAACCAGAAGCTGATTTTTCCCATTTTCAAAATGTGTTCAATTCCAGTTCTTACAATAGAAAATTGTTTTACTGTATCTGCCAAAGACAATCTGTAAGCACATACTATGATATACAGAGACGGTCCTTTGCGTATGTTTTAGTTTTAATTAAAGAGTGACATTTCAAAGCTTAAATGATTTGATGAGTAACTAACTCAGTGATGCTTAAACTCTTTAGTTGTCCTGAATTCTAATTGTTTACTAAATTTTTTTCAGGTAACCTACTAAAACAGGTAAATCTGAGAAAACTTAATTTTCATAATTCAGAAACAAGATGCATGTAGTTTACAGTTAAAAAAACCCCACAGTGATGTTTTTAGTGTGCTAAAAGTGGCCTTTATTTTAAGGAAAAGGTATTCCACAAAAACCTACACTAAAGGGTTTCATACAGCTTCTTAAGGCCCTGAACCTTCCACATATCCTTTCCTGACTGGATCTACTCTTTCTTCTTCTGCTGGCCCACTACCAAGAGTGTTGGAGTGTCTCAATTACAAGCAGGTTTTTTGTGTTCCTGGACCTTCTGACTACTGTGTTTGCTCATATATCTGACAGTCTAGCTTGTATTCAAGTTACCTTTGCAACTTCTTTCCTTTAAGAAGCATGAAAAAGCACTTTTGCATGCATCAGGCACGTCAAATAAAAGAAAATTAGTAAGTCAACAAGAGGCTCTTGTTTTAAATTCTGAGGTGTTTAATCTTTAAACATAATGAAATTAAAGGTGGGGGAACATACACTCCTACATGCCAAAGACATGAAAAAGTATTTTTACTAGCACCTGTAAACCTACCAGTACCTGTGTGCTTTTGTGTTCAGATTTACAAACATGCAAAAGAGAAAGCAGCGGGAGAGGAGTGAAACCACAAGAAATGGTGTGACTACTGATGGTCTAATCCTGAACTGTCAAGTCCTAGAAATTAAAATAGCCTTTTAATTTTCACAAATCAGAGAGTCCCTGATGCAGTGTATTTGCATATTCAACAGCAAAGTGCCTTAGGATATTTATGTAAATCCTGCAGATAGCAGAGATGAGAGAAAAAGGAGCGGGCAAGCTAACTGCCAACTGCCAATTCACTGAACAGAGAAACAATTAAGATAACTAGGTTGCACACAGCAGATTTTGCATGCAAACTACTATGGCAAGAGCTGCAGACAACCAGAGGGCAGAACGGAGGAAGCCACGCTCTGAAACAGTCCCTCTGGCATGCACAAAGCAGAACCAAAAAGCTGGATGTAGGGATCTAGCAGGGATCTAGCTCTTGAAGAGCCAGCAGGACATGATGCAGGAGCCCTGGAAAGGGAAACTGCTTCCAAAGTAAGATGAAGATTTCTGAATGAAAGGAAATGCACCATTTTTATTACTGCAGGTGATAGGTGTCGACTCTATACAGCAATGCCCTACCTATGCTGTGAGTCATCCCTCACCTCTATACGATGTATGGTTAATTTATATCAAACATCAAGCTGGATCTCAGTACCTGCAGCATTGTGGCTATTCAGTGTTGTGCCACAGGTTGTCTTCTGCTCCACAATTCAATACGTGCCGAACCTAACGTATAGTGACCATTTTTCAACCAGTTGCATCTCGCGCAGGCAGCTTGTGCTGCGTTCAAGCATACTGGGGCCCCATGGCCACTGAAACATGAGTTTGGGTAGGTGCCCTGTATTGATCCTGACCAGGAGCCTATTGTACATCAAGGAGTCAGCGATCCATATGACAGATAAAATGAGTACACCCTGGCCTATGCTGCCTGCCCAGAGTGGTTTCTGGCTCAGTCATGGGAAAAATCTAGCCAGCCCTGTAGTAACCAAGGAGCCCACAGGTAGTTCCTACCCTGTACTGGTGATTCCACTGCCTATCCATCCTCATGTTTATCCAGAGGTACAGCAAGAGGTTCTAAAGTGAACATCCATTTTATTTGACAGTAAAAATGATCACTATGGTCAGTTTACTGCATGGAAATCATATAATAGCTTGAATGACCAAAAACAGGGAACCTCTCCACAGACAGGATCTGCACAGCACTGTGAGAAAACCCATATAGGTTCCATCCGATGCTGCACAAATGCAGAGTATTCAGCATTTGAAGGGACACCCAATTTCCTTGCTAACTATATTATTCTTTTTTTATTTTATTAAAACAGCTATTTTATTAAGCTATTTGTTATTAAGCCTTTCCTACTGAGATCCAGAAAGAGCCCTGCACTCTGTCTCTTACCTCACGCCCTGGTGTAGAACATGCTCTGCCCAGCCCACCTCACCACCAGCCTGTACATCCTCCCTCACTCTCACTGCACGAAGCTTTACAAGTTCCAAGAAAAGGCCAAATGGATTTATACAAGCAAATAGAGAAATACCCATAAATCTCATATTTTATCTCCTAGATTAGCCTCTTAGTTCCTTCTAAAGACCTTACCTACTTCCTACTTGATAGTAAATCCAATTATGCCTAGTCCTCCTGCTGCCAGTAAGCTTTTCATGTACAAACTAAAAGCTCCTGAATGCACTGCTGAAACTTGAGACCAGCGGGATGCCTGCTTTCTAAGAGGATTGCAGCATCCCGAGCAGCACTTAACAGACTGTTTCAGTAACAGCCCATTCAGTGAAAGAGAAGCTGACATTTTTGCCAAAGAACATGCATTTTATAGCACAAGTATTGATTTCTCCCTGAAGAGATAATACATCTACTATCCAATCAGGTTTTTAAAAAATAAATATATAAAGCCATTATTTCCATTTGAGCACTTCTGTCTCTACAGCACTGCATTTCTATTTTCTATTCACATGAATATACACAGTTTTCTAAAGCCAAGATGGGAGTGTAGTGAGCTGCCCATCTGCCTCCCCACCACCAGTAAGCTAAAGGTGCCCCAGCTGGCCTGATAATACCAGCTGTCCCGCTAATACCAGCTGTCCCAGAAGCAGGCTGATGCCTAGATTCTCACTAGGTTTCCCAGTGTGGAAAATGTGGAGAAAAGAAAAAGCTGGCTGCCTTTCCAGGGTCTGCTAGAAGTTAAAAGAAGTTGCTGTCCCTCATTCTCAACCACAGGACAAAGGGGCTGAAATGTTTTCCCAGATAAACCAGTGCCTCTTCTTAATTAAGGTTCCCCTGGAGAGACAAATGTATTCAGACAAATGGATAGGGAGAGTAATCAATGTTAGAATTACCCTTCCCTACTGCAACAGCTTCTCCCTTTCCTCCCATTCAATCCTTGATGTTTGCAAGGCGTTATCACATGTATCACAAATATCTTGCATACTACCATTTATCTAAATAAACACCATTTATTTAAACAAAACAAGAATAGGACGCATCAAACCATGTGCTATGTTTATGGACTTCTTGAGTAATCCTGCTCCATGGGATGGTGGAGAACTCGCTTGTTTCACTTTGCTCCAAATGTTAATTTTGTGGAAAAACCTATTATTTAAGTTTTGAAAGGCCATCACAATACAACACTGTAGTGCTATATCTCCTGTCATCAGAGAAGGAAGAAAAGAGAGGTATTTGTGCATATGGCATTTCTTTGAAGTAGCTGTAAATGTTCAAAGACTCTACATTATGAAAGCACTATTTTCTTTTCTATTACCATGACAAATACATAATGCATAATTATATGGAAAGACTTAGTCTGCATGATTAATACTTCCTTGCATCAAATCCATGCAAATGTTTGAAGGAGTTCTATCCCAGTTCATACTGGAGGACAGAGGAAAAGGAGTTATATTTTGATAAGGTGAGGGAGAGGCACATATTTGTTCAATAGTTGTAAACTGCACATTGAAAATGCAGTGATCTTCTATATAATTGTGCAAGTTATAACTTGATTATACATATAGAAGTATTTTGAATTATTAAAATGTAGTGTTGAAACAACTAAGTTAGTTTAAAAATGCAGTATCACAATAGCATTAGATTTTTCATGTGTGAGAAAATACAAACTAGACTTTAAATAAGATGCTTAAACTGTTCCCTGATAAAAAAAAAATAAAAAATCTTAATGATATAAAATTCAAGACATTAAACAGAAAAACCACAGCTAGTGGAAAGCAAGCAGTGATTGTAACTCAGCTGCTCATCTCCTCTATTTTTCGTATATGGTGGCTCTTAAACTACTTCTGCTATCTTACTGTGAGGAATCAGACCTGAACAGCTGGGAGCTTGGTCTTCCCTGAAACCACTGCATACGCCAAGCATACATAAAAATGTGCTCCTGTGTTTTTGTGCAATTTAATATTGTAAATCTCTTGTACCTGTTGGGATAATCAAATTTCATGAATTGGCTAAGAGGATTTCAATGCAACAACTGATGTCCCGTCCACTCATCTCCCTACATTATCTGCCTGCTACTCCTTGTAGGATATTTTTAAAGCCCAGAGACGCTATCTTTGGGAATGCTTTTGCAACAGTAGTATCTGGCACCCTGGCACACTCATCTTCAAACTGTGCCAGCTCCGCAGTTGCCTTGAGGTACATGGTCAGAAAGTTAGTAAGACAGTTCACTACCCTGGACATCAGTTTTCCTCTGTTAGCAACCTTCAGATTTGCCCTTCCTCTCTCTTCCTTCAAAGCATCTGGCATCTTGGTACTCAGCTTTCTTACACATAAAGGTCAAAGCATTGTGCCTATGTCTCAAAACTGTGATAAGATAAACCTCTAATTTTGCTAAGCAAATAATTTTGGAAAAACCTTTCATGGCTGAGAAAAAGTCAAGGAGTGCAATTAAGTGGGAAGGAAACTCATTTCAAACAGTAAATCCCTCTGGGTAACCAACTGGAATTGCAGATGAGTATTCTAAACAATTATTCAATATTAGCCTTGGAGGCAACTTGCATACTAGCAAGGGATGCTCCTCTGCTCTTGCAGATTTATTCCTTGGGACACAGACTGTGCACCTTGCCTTGCAGAACCAGCAGCCACTTGTAGCCAAGCTCTTTTCTGAAAAGTAGTCCAAATAGTTGCACAGGTAGCATCAAGATACATTTTTATACAAATCTGTTTCTTGAGGAGGCTACTTTGACAAAATGAAAATATCATTACTGGCAGACAGGCACACTCCTATTAATAGATACAGCTATCCAAATTCTAACCAGCCTCAAACCTGGTCATAGTAGACGCTACTGAAGTTTCTACCACACAAGACAATGATCAGCTCCATCCTCATCATTATACAGTTGACAGATTTCAGAAAGAGATATAATTTAGATGCAAGTAGGAAAAGGCACCTATCTAATCTGCGAATTTAGCCACTCTGAGGCTTAAAATCCATCACAAACACCGTTTTGTTCTTAGGTTAATCTAATGCCGATGTTTTGGTTCAAAGAAATGAACCTGTAGTTTATATCCACACGGATTTGGATGAGGTGCTGAGGGACATGGTTTAGTGTTTGATAGGAATGGTTGGACTCGATGATCCGGTGGGTCTCTTCCAACCGGGTTGTTCTATGATTCTATGATTCTAATGGCCTCCTTTGTTCTCTGTCCATTGTTCCAGCCACGCTACTACTAGGGATAAGATTCCCCATGGAAATCAGAAGCCTTATATCAATTCAAGTTAATACCTCTGTGGTCAACACTGGATAAATAAGGAGTGAAAATGTGCATGAAATATTTATATGAATTAGCTTGATGCCTTTGGTACAATACATTCAACATACAACTGAAGGACTAGTTTTTAAGTCATTGCATCTGAAGGTCATGAATGGTTTTCTAGTAACCTGGCAATAAAAACCTGAAATTCAAGTTTTGGAACTGGATTTTCCCCTCAAAATATTAACACCTCCATTCTTAATGCTGGTTGTGACTGAAAAATTAAGTTGAAGGTTTTGTCAAGTTATGGTTTCCACAGAATCCACTGTTTGTGAACAAATTGCCCCCCTCAAATAAATACATCTTCAATAGTAATTTTATCAATGTCTCTAAAATCAGAATGTGTCAATCAGAAATTTTAGATTCAGATTTCACACACATATATACACACACATTTCTGTTGTAATGACTTTATTCAATCATATAATTTAATCTAAATAATTTGAGAAAGGCAATTCTTAGAGATACATTTGTACCTTTTCAGGTTATCAAAATGCTGAAATAAAATCCAAGCCAAAATATTTCTGGTTTCAATTTCTACATAACTTGATGATCCCAAAGCACTTCAGACAATTTATACTTCACTAACCTCTAACGAACTAGACAGGAATAAAGGATTGTGCTGAAGCACACTTTTTGAGCTTCAAGTAACAGATTTCAAACACCAGAAGGATTAAAAAAGGATATAGCTCCTTTGTATAACAACTGAAATCAATGAACAGCAGTGGAAGAAGCTATTCATGTTTGTATGAAAGGACAGGAGTGCCTAGCAGAGGCACAGCACAGAGCTGTGGTCAGCTGCAGCAGTGGACAAGGCCACAAACTAGTGGGCAAGCCTGCCGTTAAACTTGGGCTTACATGTCCAAATAGCATATAGCTGTGCAGAAATGTCATCTCCATACCACTACCAGTTACTCTGAAACATAGCACTGTATACCAAGAGATCTCTTGCTCCAGACACAGGTATAAACTGTATCTAAGTTGCCTTTTTTAACATCTGCTGAAAAAGGTAGAGTAACTGTACCCTTCTGTACTCTTTTATGTAACAGCAAGAAAATATTAACAGTGTCACAGTAAAGCCAACAGAAGAGGGCACACACTTTTCCCTCAGCATCAGACACCAATTCAAACAAATATTATTGGAAAAACTGATGAGAGTTGCCTTATACTAACACATCAGATCATGACCTGTAGCTGAAGCTCAGACTTGTGTTCACTGTTCACACTGTCAGTTACTGCCATGTGAAGGAGGGGATAGACCTGTAAACAGGTCATGTGTAAAACTACATCAGATTTTTCTTCAGTTCCTGCAAGCTGGGGCACTAGGAAGTTACTAAGCTGCTTAAAAATAAATTGGTGTTCAATCAGTTACTCTTAGTTCCTTTAAAGATAAATTTAGCACTAAGAAAAACACATCCCATTTTACAGAATCCATCTTATTTCTTGGGGAAAGGTAAAATTTAAACAAGAACTATGAAATCAAACTAATAAGCTTCCCTACAGAATCAAAGATAACTGACGACCCCTTCCATATGGCATTTTTGTTCCATACAGGTGAGTAAATTCTTTGATGATGCACCTGTCATTCTTAATCAGAATTTTATCTAAAATATTCATTATGTGCCCACAACTGACTTGACTTGTGTCTCAGATTGTATTTAGCCCTTCCCTTGGAAGACGCTACTGGTATAAAATAGCACAGTAAATCTCTGTTCAGAAAGAAAGCAATCTTTTTTAGCGATTAAATGTACTTCACAGGAAGAGATTCAAGTATTTTTTTACTGCTGCTGTGATTTAAAGATCTTAACATCGGTTTTATTTCCCAAAGGAAAACAGCTGCTCTCAGTTACAAAGTATTTTTGGAGCACTCCACAAACCCAAAGCAGAACTGAACATTCTGACATAGAATCACAGAATCACAGAACAACCAGGTTGGAAGGGACCCATCGGATCTTCTAGTCCAACCATTCCTATCTAACACTAAACCAAGTCCCTCAATACCTCATCCACCCGTGTCTTAAACACCTCCAGGGAAGGTGACTCAACCACCTCCCTGGGCAGCCTATTCCAATGCCCAATGACCCTCTGTGTGAAAAACCTCCTCCTAATCTCCAGCCTAAACCTACCCTGGTGGAGCTTGAGGCCATTCCCTCTCGTCCTGTCCCACCCATGGCGAAAGAAAACTGAAAAAGCAGGGTAAGACTGGAGGGTAAGCAGGTTAGTAACTACTCCATACACTAAAACACAGTGCTCATGGATACGCAAATCACTACAGAGATTTCTTCACAGACCTGGAAACACGAGGCATGACAAATCCTAAAGATTTTTCTGGATGCAAGACATTTTTTGTTTCATTTTCATTAGAACTTAAATCATAGAAGAAATAATTCTTAGTTCAACTTTTACATACATATGAACAATTACAGATTGTATTTCCTAACCCTACAGAAACGTTTCCCAAGGCAAGCTAGAAGAGTGGAGCAAAAAAAAAAAAAAAAAAAAACACCCACAAAATTACTACGCAGTCTATATATAGCTATATTGTCAAAAAGTTTAAGCAAATAACCCTTAACAGAAAACTAAATGTAAGGAATACATTATTTTGAAAACAAGAATTTTAAAATAGAATTTAAGTGCACAGAGTTCTACTGCAAAGTTTCACAGTCAGATAAACACTATCATTTCAGAAAAGACTGAAGAAACTGAACTTCTGTTGTTATATCTCAATGAAATATCAAATTATAAGAAAAAACAATCAGGTGACAAACATAGTTTTCACAAACACTTACTTGAATGGCGTAAACAGAAATGACAATGTAGTTTCCTTTTTCTGACTCATCTTAACCTGCATTAAAAAACATTAAACCATTAAATGCAAGTTGTAACAAGACTAAAAATTGTATTAGGATAAACTACAAATTGCAGAAGACTTCTAACACTTTGGAAAAGGAATGAAACTACACTGTCAATCTATTGTCCAGGAACCTGGATGTTATACTCCTGTATGAGTAAATCCTCTGAGTTCCTGGAAGCTCAGACCTGCTCTGAAGTAGGAAAAATAAACCGCTCCCCAGCCACTGATTTTCACAGGACTTCCACAGTTTGCAGGATAAAGAAAAGACACAGCTACAAGTGCTACCAAACTTCAGTGTCAACCTTTGTTGAAGCCAGCTGGGAACCAGTACACTGCAGCAACACTGCCGAAGCAATGCTGTTAGATCGACTAACCTGCACACGCATAAAAATAGAAGGTTTTGATGCCGTAAGAGCCATTTTGCCCAAAGCCACTGAAAACAAAAAATTCTCCTGCTGCAACCTGACTCAAGTTTGACTACCAGCGTAAAGCACAGACAGGAACTTTCTAAATGCACTGCTCCAAAAACCTGATAGTTTGAAATAGCGACCCACATATCTCATCCTGTCAATCCAAGGTGACATCCTCTTTAGGGAATACAAATTATGTTCAGGTCAGCCCATCACAAGAAAAGCAAAAACCGATTTGGTGTATCTAAGCTACTTCAGCTTCAGCAGAGAAATGCAAAGGAAAGAACCACCACATACAAAAATCAGAAGAGATGAGCAGTTCATGCATGGTTCAGCTTCCCGCCTGTGAAGAATATAGCTTTCCCTCAGAGCATTTCTATGTCTTACCAAAACTGGAATTTGGGAATTTGGAACTGTTTCTTATTCCACTGTCTGGTGAAAGAGAACTTTTTTTTGTTTGTTTGGACCACATATATATTTTCATAATATCCAATATTAGCTGAATCAAGACAGAGAAGCCAGAGATGAACGCTTGCAAAGCAAAAGAACAGATACAACAGCATTACCTGAAACTTAACTAGGCCACTAATTTAATTTCTTTAATGGACAGGTCCCTGTTACCTTTTTGATCACTTTGTATGCTGATGCTGACTTAGAACCTTCTCTCCTAGCCCCTTGTGCAAAGGCAATATCTCACTTCCCAGTTAGTAGCGCTCAGCTTCTACCTACACACTGCAAGCAGATTTACATTAACACCAGGAAACATCAGCATTTATGGTAACAACCAAGAAAAAAGTTACTCCTTCTTACAAAAAAGTCTTTCAAACTCCTTCAGATATAGCTCATGGCTAGTCAATCAATATCACTCAGTTTGTGCATTCAATCTTAATTCTTTGAATTACAGCATACTATATAAAGCATATGCCTTAGTATAACTATTTTACACCCAGCAACAACTACTAATCAAAGAAACATTTTTCATGACCGTATGTTTAGTTACCTTAAATTGTTCAAGAATCTGAACAGCATTGGTAAATATGCTCTCTGCTTTGAAATGAGCACTGTTGTTCAGATATTCAAGAGGCAGAGTTCCCTGGGGAAGAAAAACGCATATATACATTAAAGAAACCCCCAAAACATTAAACTAAGGAACAGAAATTTCTTTAACTGAATGGCAGGCCAAATGAGCAGTAAGAATACTTCAAATTACTGCCAAAATAACCACTGCAAGTCCTTTTGAAAATATTCTTCTTGCATAATTCATAAACATTACAGGGACTGTTCATACTATCCCAGCTACCAGATAAATAACAGAAGTCATTATTAAAGCATATACCACGTAGTAATACAACCTCAACTTTTAATCAGAAGCTACTTTTGAAATACCTAGAAGTCTTCCATCCAAAGCCTCACCTAGTACTTGTAACAGAAAAGCAAGCAGCTCAGTGCCACCTTACGTTGGGCAGCTTCCCTTGCACAACCAGCAGTGAGAGCATGTCAAGGGAACATAATTTAGGATAAAGACTCCAGAAGAAGTATTTAAAAAATGTGTTGTAAGTGTTTTAAATATGAAAAAAGGCAGCATGACAGTGCATTAATGTAATGCTAATTATCAATTAGGAATTTATGAGACAGCCTTTGGACCTATGTAAAAATACACAAATAAAATCTAAAGAAAAAGCCTTATCACAATGAGGGCACTCACTATTCACTCATTGATGGCACAAGATGCCATCTGAATAAAGTACAGTGGTTTAAACCAGAAATAATTAAACATTAAATTGCAGGAAACAGCTTATTTGTAGGCTCAGCTTTTACAATCAAAATCAAATGTTATTACAACCATACCGCATTTTTGCCATCCCTAAAAGACAAAGTAACAGAAAACCTTTATGTCATTCAAGAGTATAAAGAAGCAGATTGCAGAAAGACCAGCTGCCTTTCCAATTGGTAGCACTATATAATATATAAAAGGATTGAGTTTATACTCCAAACTGAAGACATACATACAAAGTTAAAACTACAAGCACTCTCTACCATCTATAGCAGTTTTCGAGATTTATAACCTTTTCCTTCACAAGCCTCAGGTCTCATCCCCAACACCTCTTCACGAGTAGATTTCTGTAGTATGGAAAAAATGTTTGTACTTCTTACCACGGAATTCAGAGGGAAAGGCACACCAATAAGAGAAGCCATCAGTGGCGCAATATCAGCCTGTGCAAAAAGAAGCAATGTCATTTTAAGATAGTTCTAGCCTCTGAAACTAATAAATTCAGTTTAATTTTAACCTGTCTGTATTTGCAAAAGTAAATAGAATAATACTAAGAAGTTATGACACACAATGCTCCTTTATAGTATTTTTTTTTTTGTTTCCAGTAGTCATAATGGTATGATTAGATTCAAAATGTGAGGCTCCAGTACTGATAAAACATAAAAAAAGCATTTGGTTTAAAATGAAAACATAAAACCCTGGAGTATTAATTCACAGGACTTCAGTACCTCCTTCACTGTACTCAGAGGCACACCACTTTTTATGACTACTAATACCACAGAAGGAACTAATTTCATATTTACAGTTTTAAGCAGTACACTGAATATACTGCTTTGCACAGCACTTCTTATCCCTTGTTTCCACAGTGCTTACTTACCCTCTCCTCTTCAGAGGGGGATTCTGCCCTTTTGCCGATATCCCAGAAAGCCCTAAGACCTCAGGAAGGCCCCTCAACCTACATCAGGGCTTTTCATAAAATGATAACATTACCTTCTTACTTGTGATGATAAACACTGACTCTCACTAAGTTTATGTGTTCCCTTAATATAAAGCTATGCACCAAAATTATTTGGTTTTCCAGCAGAAATCTGAAGACACTACAGCAAAATCACAGGGACTACTCCAGCCTCAGATGTACTGTGTAGATGGAGATTCCAAACCATTATTTGTAGAGGACGAAATACATGTAGTGCTATTTTTACCCATAGTTCCACATGCACTACAGGATAAAAGCTCCCTCTTTGGGGACTCCATTAACCAGAATAAAGCAACACTTGAGACCCACCTATAGGGTCTCTAAGTAACATCCCCATAACTCCTATCAACTTTAAGGGGAAAATTAATCTCTAATTTTGTACAAGGGTTTTGATGAAAGCAGCTGATCCAGAAAATTCCCAATTTCAACCTTTTAGCACAAGTTTATTTCTCTTGTTTGAGCAGGTTTGGAGTCTTATTCTTATGCTCAGTTTCATAGGATGATAGAAAGTAAGAAGCAAACAAGCTTCAAGTGCACCATGCTGTAAAAGTGCTTGGATTTTTTACTATCAAGGGTTAAGTTGTCTGACTGTTTTTCCTTCCTTCACAGTACAAATGGTCTAAATCACTAAGTGGCTGGGCCATAATCACAGACCCTGTTGAAAAAAACCCCCACAATTTAACAGTATAGCAATAATTGATTTTGATTCAGTAACAGCAGCAACTTCTGGAAAAAGTGACAAAATACAGACATTGAAACAGATCACTCAAAAACTACACTAAACACAGACACAGCTAACTTAAGTGCAGCAAAAGGCATACAGCAGATATCCACAAACTTGGGGAGCACGGTCATCAGACGATACTATTTTGTGTGTAGCTGAGCAGCTTCATAGAAGATACTGAGGAGGTGCAAGTTCAGTTCCAGAACATTTTCAAAACAGACAGCAGAAGGAAAGCACCACAAGCTACTTCTAAAAGTTTGAAAAAACAAATGCCACTCTGAGAACACATTAGATGCTATCCAAGTTACTTTCAAAAAGGCACTGAGCTTCCAAGGAGTACATGTCACAGTGTACTGCACTCCTTCTACAATGGCATATGATCCCTTAACTAAACATGGTGTGATAATGTGTCATCAGGAGAGAAGTTGTATATAGCTGCCACGTGTTAGTGAGCAATTTAAGCTTTTTCTTGTTATGTTCAGTATGAGAGAGGTTCCTGTAACTAATATTTAAGCAACACATTTCAGGGAAATGCTACTTCAGTGTGATCATACATTCAAATTCCATCAATTAGTTTAAACCACACAAAACTCAGTTTGAGGTGAAAATTTATGACCTATAAAATGAGGTATGTTTGATACCTGATTGACATCCAGCCTCTTCAAGTCCTCCAGTTTCCATTCTGCAAGAAATAAAAGAGTACATGAACAGCTAATCTACATAGATTTGAAAAGGATAATTGAGTTGACATTTAATGTCTTGCTGCCATTATCTGTAAAGTGCTGTTACTAAAGAAAATCATAATTTTGCTTTAAGATGCTAGCTCTAGAAGGGTTGCAAACAGAACTCAACAGGCAGAAACAATGAAATGCATTCATTTCAGTTCACATTTTCTTTTATCAATCAGGATAAATCACTACCTGCAATTGTGACCTACATCACTTGAAGGAAGTCCAAGGTTTTCACTTTTTTCAGCACAGTAAGCAATATATTACCTCCTGTGCAAAGTAAAAGACTCAAACTCAGGTTTAAGAGAAGGGCTTTTTAAGTCTCCTCAACTGGTTTTAAAAAGGTTAACGCAAGGTTCCCAGTATACTGGCACAGAGTGGTAAAAAACATACTTCATGTCTGCCACTGCCATAAGCAATATTGGCCAAGAGCAAGCTCAAGGGAAAAGTTCAACGATTTAACAATCAGAAGAACTACAATGAAGGCAGAGGCAAAACCAAACATAAAAGCCCCTAAAGCTGTGGTGCATGATACCAAAAGCTGGTTCAAAACTATATTTTCATGCTCTCTATTAGCCTCTAAAGAAATAAAGAGGAAATTGCCTCTTTTCTTGCCGGATGGAGAGTTATTTAAAAAGAGAGTTTAGCAGGTGTTGGGTTTTATTATTTTCATGTCTTCTTTTCTTAATGTTTAAATTTGCTGCCCCACTGCACACAGCAATAATACAAGCAGGAAAAAAAATCCAAGCAAAAAAAAAAGCCCCCAAACACCAAAAAAAATACAACACAGTTTTGTTTTTTTTTTTTCTGTTATTCAAGCTTAAAAAAAATCAGACACACAGGAAAACATGTGAGGCTGAACAAACACAGGGCAAAAAAAGTCTTGCTAATAAAGTATTGAAAATATTGTCAACGACCTACCTAGAACAGATCTCAAGTACAGCAGTAAAGATACCGGGGACAGCTACCCTCAGCCTGGGAGTCGAACGTGACGTTAAAAACAGGGACACAGCCACCTTCCTCAGTACACAGAAAGCTAAACAGGCCACTTGCCATGCTGCTAACATCGCTTGTTGGAATGACATTGCAGAAACAGCACAGACAGAAGCAGGAATCCACCTAGCACCTTGGTGACACTGGTGCTATAACTAGATTGCCCAAAATTATCCTTCAGAAAATAAAGAAATAGAAGTTCAAACGCACCAGAAACAGGCTTCATGAAGAAGACAGGTAAACCATCACTCAAAGTTCTGGCTCAACCTTATTTATTTTCTCCAAACAGGCGTTCAAATCCTAGATCATGCCACCCTTTATCCATCTTCTATTGCACCTTGTCTGTGCCAGCCTCAAACCTGCCTTAGCTGAAGACTGCCCAAGATAGGAAACATCCACATTTGCAGCATTGCATGTACTGAACTTATTTTCGGCATTTATTTCATACCACTGCTAGCTGAGTACACTGTACAGGGGCCTGAGTACACTGTTGCTTGGTCCCAGGAGCTCCTGAAGAGCAACCGTGTACCTTAACAGCAGCAAGACATATAGTAACAGTGAGTTCCCATGGTTACACAGGGGAAGTATTATCACTATTAATGATGAAACTCACACCAAAATGAACATATTTGCTTCCTTTTGCTTCCCAGAAAAGGAAACGGTTTTATATTTCTAGACATACAGACTCTCACCCATATTCTTATTGTATAAATGCACTGCTCAGTTTCATTGAACAGCATTTTCAAATGAAAAATGTCGGAAAACTGTCTACATGCAAACAATGTGCTTCAGGTAGGAAGAAACTCTACTAGAAAAAGACCTGGCTTTGTCAGAAGCTTTTACATCTCCACTTCTTCTATTCATATTCCCAAAAGGCATAGAGTTGAACCAGGAGTTGTAAGAAACCGAGTCCAGGAGCCTCCGAGGACTGGGACACAACTGCAGGCTGGCCAGTCTGGGTTGTACTTCCAGAAGTGAGGGTTTTGGGATGTACAAGCAGCCCAAGCTGGTTTACAATTCTGGCTCACTGTCTTGGTCTCCCATAAAGTGTTTAACACAGGTTTCCCCCTGCTTGACAGCTTTACCTTCATTTACAAGCTTCTCTGGATTTGAGCTCCAAGGCCACCCAATGAGGCTTGTGTTGAGTAGCTCAAGAGCAGCTCTGTATTTTCTTTCCTTCTGAAGAAGGGTCAAGCCAACAGCCAGAGAGGCAAAACTACACATCGCCCACAGGATGCAGGGCTGCCATCACAAATCTTCCCATGATGACTGCATGGCCAGGCCTGAGGGAAGGCAGACCACAGGTAAAGGGACTGATGAGGAGAGGGCTGTAATCCTGAAGCAGAAACTGTGCTCTTCCAGCCACCCAAGGAGCACATTAATCTTTCCATGACAAATTGGACAGGCTAAGTCCTGCCCATTGACACTGTCTTTGGGGGGTATCGACCCTTGATGCAATGATGAGAAGAGAGACAATTCACTGAGCTGCCTACAGCCTGCTTGAATTGAATAGAGCATAAGAAATTTGTCAGCATTAGAAATAACCTGCTCTTTCCATGAACTTTTAACTCGGAGAAATTAGGAAGGATTGTCAATAGATGCAAGAGCTTGAACACTGGTATGACTTAAATTTGCGATTGCACAAACACTTGCAGCCATTGGTGACATAGCAGTCTTGAAAATGTTCTCTTCTGCACATAGTCTCAGCTGCGTTTGCACAGAGCAGGAGAGGAAAACCTCAAAAAACTTTTTCAAAAGACCTCTTTTAAGCATCTTTCCTTTTGCAAGTTAGTTTTGTGAAAATATCCAGGACTCTAAATTAACAGAGTAGCTGAACTGTACTTTCCTGCAAAAGCACCAAGTTGCATTTCAACAAACCTGTTTTCTTTACTTCAGAGCTACATAGCCTACTAGAAGCTATGCTTTACTACCATAGAGAGAAACATCACTTTTTAAGGAGATATTTATTACACAGATAGAGATTCAAATTCCCAAAATATTCAGATCTCCAACAAAGACCATCCCTGGCAATTAAGAACCTGTGAAAATAGTGTCTAAACAGACGAACAATGCGATGCACAGCTGGAAAGCATCAGAGCAAGTCCTGAACAAAGGAAGGAGTTTCTGATGTCTACTTTGGGGTATCTGAGGTTTTGGTCTGGTTGTTTGTTTTTAAATCATCAGAAGTAAAAAATCAAGCAGGCACAGCAGGGTGCAGACACATTCCCTCCTTGTAAGAAAATACACTTTTCCTAACAGATGACAGCCAAAAAGCTTTCCCTATTGTGTATCTCAAAGACAACTCAATGCTCATCTTCTTGGAAATGCTCTCACACCATTTTCACCATTACTTGAAGTCAGACACTGCGGTTTGTACTAATGCTGCTGAGAATCATGGAAACTGACAGTTGTAAAAGTCGACTACCTCAGACCAACCCTTAGAGACATAAGTGTCCTTAGAAGTCTAGAAGATCAGCCATCACAGATACCAAAATTGGTCAGTTTTACTGTTTTTTATTCTATAACTAATTCTCAGCTTTATCAGAGATGTAATCGTTTTATAGCAGCAGTGAATCACAGAGTGAAATGTTAGCATGATCTAAATCTGAGAACTTCTCCTTGTTTAATCTGTTAACAAATACATTCTCAAGAGCAGGTGGGAGGGTAAAATCTCTGGGCTGGAGTAATTTTTACCTATTTTCTCTTCTCTAATGTAGCTTGACAAACAATCCAATAAAACAGAAAGTCATTACCTCATTGATCCTGCGTAACAACCCGAGAGATTCAAAGCATCTTAAGAAACAGAGCAGACTACAAGAAGGGGGCATATGAAAGAGGAAAAGTTTGCACAGTTTAATCACACATAGTTTGAGAAATCCATTGATATTTCAGTAAGCCACTATTTATTAAACTACATATTTGAAATACTAAAAATTATTTAAAAAAAAAAAAACATTTACAATTCTTCAATAAACTACAAATGGAAAGAATAATCATAAAGAGTCACAGTTTTTCACTGAGAAAGACTGTTTACATTTCCAAAACAGCCACAAGGATGCAAGTGACACAAGACAGTCCTGGAATGTCCCCAGGGTTGTACTGTGAAGCCAGAAAAGAGTCTTAGTACATGTCAACTTATCATGTTTCTGTACAAATAGCTTATAACCTCTGGGAGTCTTCCAGAGAATTAAGTCTCCTCTGGAACTAAGTCTTAGGAGTGTGAATAGCCTGCTGTACACAAACAGATAAAGTCTTCAATTCCATGATTAGAAAACAAAACTGACGCTGATGTTATCTACCCAATTTTGCAATATCCTCCATAGGCATACCCTGTCCACATCAGACAACATAAGACATCTTTGCTGCAATGGAATAGAAGTCAGTAAGGATCAACAGGTGTAATGTTTAAACACCTCCTTTTTCACTGAATTCTTTAATTTGTTTCATATTTTACTTACCTTTCAAAAAATTGTCTTCAAAGGACTGAGATGTGACTTTCTGTGGATAATTCACCCCAGCACCCCAAACAATCAGTGGTGTTAAAGTTTCTGAGGGATGACCAGCTCCATGAGATCCTACAAAAAATGAAACCAAGAAAAATGTAAACTTTAAGTCCTGTGATGTAAAACCAAGCAAAACCCACGTACCCATGCACACGTGTACTAAGTTATTGTTACAGTATACATATTAAAACCCATCACATACAAACAATTCCAGCTTCATATCTTATTTTTACACCACTAACAATAAAAGCTAAATTCAAGTTGCAAGTTGGGATAGCTCTACTGCCTAAGTCAAGCCTCTAAGGATACAACCTTGTATACTAAAAACTACAAATGGTTAACATACAGAAACTAAACACAAACTACTTAAAAATCTCAAGATGTAGAGGAGTTAGCTACTTGGAACAGATGCATGTACCTATGCTGAGCACCCCACAGAAATGAGAGATGACTGATTTGAGTAAAATAAGGCACATGCCCATAGAAGTCACAAAGAATTGATCTCTGTCCTACCAACAAAGGTAAGACTTACATTTCAGAAACAAAAGACAATATGCATTGCAACTATCATCCCTTCCCCAGTGACACTCTCTACAAGTACTCTCTACAAGTACCTACTCTCTACAAGTACTCTCTACAAGTACCTACTCTCTACAAGTACCTGAAAGGTGGTTGTGGAGAGGAGGGAGCTGGCCTCTTCTCCCAAGTGACAGGGGACAGGACAAGAGGGAATGACCTCAAGCTCCGCCAGGGTAGATTTAGGCTGGAGATTAGGAGGAGGTTTTTCACGCAGAGGGTCATTGGGCATTGGAATAGGCTGCCCAGGGAGGTGGTTGAGTCACCTTCCCTGGAGGTGTTTAAGACACGGGTGGATGAGGTCTTGAGGGACTTGGTTTAGTGTTAGATAGGAATGGTTGGACTAGAAGATCCGATGGGTCCCTTCCAACCTGGTTGTTCTGTGATTCTGTGATTCTGTGACACAAGTTCATTTTAAAGGTTTTAAAGCCTGGCAGCACACTCCTTAAAAACTGATAAAGCATTACTCCCTTCTGTGGGGAAATTCCCTCCAGATTAACGTATCAGCCACCAAAAGGAGAAAGCTTTACAACTATGACATCTCAACAGCAGCTGCATTGAAGCAGAAGCCACACAAGCTTGAGAGAAAAATTTGGCACTGATCTCAGTGGGTGAGATATCACAGCAGCAAGATAAGCCAGTCCTACAGGGAACAAGATCATTACACATACTCTATGCTAGTCACCATATGCTCTACAAGATTTTATATTTTCCTCAGATGCGTATAGAACATACCCTCTTCCCTCTGGGTTCATATATATATATATGTTTTAATATTTATGAAGAACAGAGACTATCACATTGTTTTAAGGACAGCTATTTAAAAAAAAAAAAAAAAAAAAAACCAAAAAACCCCAAAACCAAAACAGAACTGGGTGTGAAACTGGGAATAGCATTGAGGGCTGTACAACAATCACTGACAAATCTGAAGAACCAGCTTTGCTTTCCTGAAACATCTCTAAGGTTAAGAACACACTGGTTTGGGAATAGAATTTCTGAACTTCAGAAATCTCTTGGAAGGCATTCTCTGGGCTCAAATGCAGCAACAACCACTCTTCTTTGCCGAGCTTGGGAAAAAAGCAGCTGGACAGAGCACCTCCACCATCCTCCTGGAGGATGCCTTCCTCCAGGCATCAGTATTTTCTTTTTATTGCAGGAGGAAAGTGCAATTTTTTGAGAGCTTTCAACTTAGCTGAGCCACCAGCTCATCTTACTGAGACTGTTTCCATGAATAGTTTAAGGAAGGTACAGCTGTCCCATCTTTCTGCTGTACCTAAAAGTCCACAGCAAGCAAAAAAAGCCCTCAAGAAAAGTTTTTCAGTAGCTCCCAAAGAAGTTTGTCACCTTTCCCAGGTGCTTCAAGAACAAAGCAGTAACTGTTTCTACCCCACATGGGCTGCAACAGCTTTCCAGGTGGGAACCAAATAACAAAACCTCCCACTGCTCAGGGCAGATTTCTGCAGGGAGGAAGTATTATTCGGGTCTTTTTCTCCCTACTTGCAGCCACTATGGGAGTTAAGCTTTATGCTATTAATTCTTTTTTACTGTACAGATATGGAATTCAACTGTCATACAGCTGATAAAAGCCCCTGCAGCCAAGTAACCATTTCCTAATTTGTATGGGTTTCATAAACAAGCAACACTTAGGATATCAAATCAAAGCAGAAACTCCAAATCTTCTCACAAGACGAAGCTCTGATTGCACTACAGGTGCTCATCCACAAGCTCAGCTGACTCCACAAAAAGACTCACCCCAGTCTGTCATTCCATGATCAGAAGTTAAAATAAATGCAGTTTTTCCATCATTTTCATAGAAGTCTTCAATCATTAAAGCAATTTCTTTTATACCCTCATCAACCTTTTTAATATTCTCCTTGTATTCCCTAGAAAAACAGAACACATTATTAGATTCCAGGTGGCTCTCACACTTGGTATAAAGTAATCCATAGTCAAAATGCCCAGCCCTTTGACTACAGACAGTGTTACCCCTCCAGAACCTGAAGCTAACAAAATGTATCTTAGATGTAAAATCTCTCCTCCTCCAAATCTTACATGAGATACTAAAAGGGCACAGCACAGTTTGAAGGTTCCTGAAACTAGTTTCAAATGGGTATTTATTTACACCTGATCTGTCCTTGATTGAAGACTACAATTTAATCACCCACAGTTATCAGGCAAGTTAAGGATTATGCCAAAGCTAAAAAAAATCTGTAAAAACCCAAACACCATAAGCTGTAAGTTTCAAAAATTACTGTAAGTCAGTAACCAAATAACAAAGAAAGATCTCACCAAGAAGTGACTATTCGGGGATGATTCTCTGATCAGCACAGATCCCAGAATTTTTGTGGAACAGAGGTTAAACCAAAAATTTGTATATTCTTAGAAAAGGTGACTGTGGTGAACTTTCAGCCAACTAATTCTCTGATTGCTGCTGTTGCTAAAGTCAGTTTTAAAGCACTGTTAAAAAAAATAGTGTATGCATTTGAAACTACTAAGAAATATATAAGCTTAATCTCTCAATTACCTTGAGTTTGGCCGATGAGCATGTCCATTTGTGTCTATGCCCAGCAAATGTAGAAACAGAACCACTTTGTCTTCATTCAGTGCAGAGAACAATGTTTGATTACTTTTGGAAGAATTAAAGAAGCTCTGTATGGAATAAGCCATTAAGATATTAATCTGAGTACAATGGAAAAAACATGATAGACAATATAAGACCAAAATGCTGCTGTTTACATGTCAAAATACTAGTATTTATTAGAGTAACGAAAAATTATTTATTTCTGAATATACTTATAGGGGGATAACTACCATAAATATACTCAATTCAAAGTTCCAGCTTATCTGAGACAGGCAACACTTCTCAAGTTGTGGGGTCTTTTGGGGTTTGTTTTGTTTTGGATTTATTTTTTCTTCTGTTTCTTGGAGTTTCTTTAGGCAGAAGTACCAGATAATTGCATATAACCCCTTCTTTGCCTCCTGTGTAATCATAATGAGGAACCATTCCTGCCTGGAAGCAAAGGTCTTGAATACTCTTGCTCTGGAAACAGGCTCTGTGGGACTGAGATATCAAGCTACAACTTCTTTGCAGAAACCAAATTAAAACAGAAAAAAACAAGCCATGTTTTGTAAATGCATGAACTACAGAACGTATATTTGCCTTGCACATGTTTTACTGAAGCATCCCTGAGGCAGATACCAGGCAATGCTGCCCAAGGAAACAAAGCAGGGTAGGTTTTAGTTTAAAAAGCATCCAGAGAACATTTCAGTACACTAATAGAGTGGTAAGCATCTTCAATTTTCACATAAGAGTCCATGGAAAATGGTGGTAGAGCTAGGGAACGATTTCTGCCACCAAAGAACAGAGCAGTCCATCACACACCTCTAAGAGCAATGGAACTCTTAAATGTTAAAGCTCAAACCTCATGTAAACTGAAGTCACTATATCAAAAGGAAGATCTAATGGGCAGCAAGAGTACCACAATAAGTCATATCAGAAAACAATGGTAGTATGAAATTTCACCTTTTTTCCTCTCCCTGAATACATACAAGCTGCACGGATTAATACTTGCACACAGTGAGTTGGACTAGATGACCACCAGAGATGCCTTCCAACCTCCTTTTTCTATATGCTCCTGAGTTATATTACTGAAAATCTTCACAAGGAGTAGATATTACTATTTCCCAAATCCAACCAGCTTTTCTTTTTTCTGGCATCTAACAACAAATAATGCCCTGGCTACAACCGACATGCGATTTAGTAAGGCCAGCAATAAGTTTCCCACTAAAACATTCACAGTAAACTGTAAAGTTAATCATAATGTAATACTAATTAAAATATTACTTAGAAGGTCTAGCAAACACACAGTTTAGTGATGTCTGAACAAAATACGGAGCCTGTGGATGTCTAACGTAAGTTGCTGGGAACAGTTTGCTCCCCTAAATAGAGTTCTCCATTGAAACATAATCCTTTAATACAGCTAATAAATTGCATGGATGCACAGAGGAAAAATTACCAAATAAACTTTCTCCTTTCACAAAGCTCCTTCAATACATAAATCCAGGGCAATTAATTAAGCTGATTGATTAAAGCTGCACATGCTGATTTAAGCTCATGGAAGAGTTTAAATAGTTATGCCAGGTTTTAGATGCAAATTGAATGTACAAAGCCCGATAAACATGTTTACCAGGTTTATATCAGTTGAGCATGATCGTGCACAAGGCTTCTACGTGTATTTAAATAAATTATTCATCCATTGTACTGCTAGTTAGGGCAGAGCTATTTGTATTGCAATACACTGACAGCAGTCAACATCAGGTCATAGCACAATCTCCAGAGCTTCAAAGTTAACATCATTCAGTTCTGGACTCCAACCCTTGCCCAGAAGGAACTGCTTGAAAGAGCGTGGCCTGGTCAGCTTCTAGCAGAAAGGGACAAAAGGAAGAATAAAGCATTGCACTCAAAATAAGACGGGGTCAAAAAAAAAAAAAGAGAGAGAAAAGTTTGTCACCTGCACCTACATGTCTATTTAAGTCAGAAGACATCAAGAGAATACCTTAAACACATCCTACCCTGTGGTCTTAATAAATTGTCATAAGGTCATTTCTGAGACTCATGTCCAAGACTGTTGGAGTGCCTGGAATTTTAATCATTTTGCCCTAATCAAAAGTTCAATCTTATAACGTATTTTTTCTCAAAATAGTTCGCTTTGTTTTGTTTTAAAAAAATAACAACACAGAACTGCATGACACTAATTTTTCTCCCCCCTGTTAGTTGACACAGACTCCTAGTTATTTTCCTCCTTAGTTTTTCTTTAGGAAAGAGTCAAACTAATGATCTAGATAAAGGCCATTGAACTGAGATTCATTTGGTCACAACACAATAAATTAAACCCAGACTCTTAATTATTTCGAGGGCTACTAAAAAAAAAAAAAAAAAAAAAAAAAAAAAAAACAGAAAAAAACCACACAAATAAATCCATGCCCATCTGGAGGTCAGGTCACATCCAACCTATTCCCACATATTAAATTCCAAAGTCTTAATCCAGCTGCAGATGAAAAAAGGTCTACTATTCACTTAATTTTCTTTGTCCCAAGAAAGGGTTAGAGTCACCTTGTACCATGAACAGATACAACAGGAACTACTAAGCATCCTGTAATTTTTCCTCCACTCAGCAATCTGCTTCTAATCCACACACGTATAAACCAGTCAGAGTCTCACCTCTAGTTAGCACTTCTTAAGAGAAAAAGCAATTTCACAATGCCAGAGCAAATAGTCCAAACATCCATTAAGCATTCTCTATTTTACACCCATCTTTTCTGGGGCTGGGGAAGCCACAAATGGCCCGCATGATGCCTGGGAACTGCTCAGTATATAGTGGAGAGGGAGTAGACCTTAGTGCTTCTTACTTCCTAAAGTGGTAGAAATCCAAGGACAACTTTGCCCAACATAGAATTAAATGATACAACACTAAGTATTTGAGATAAAATTCAAAGGAGAAAAAAAAAAAGCAAACCAGAACTTATATTTTCAGCATTGTTACTCAGATATAATTTCACCAGCACAACTAAGAGTTGTTCAAGTTTATAATAGCAGAGTGACCTCAGTTTAAGTCAGCCTCAAGTCCTGAAGTAATCACTGATGTGTAGTGGAAGAAATTATTAAAGGAATGTGTGTTTCACATCAGTCAATCAAATCCTATCCACTCACAGTATGAAATTTAGATAGGCAAAATAAGTCTTTGAAATAATGGTGCTGGTTTCAAGGAAGAAGTCATCAGTAATGACACATCTGTCAAGCACATCATTATAGTTTGAAAGAAGAATTGCTATTAGACTTTTTGAAGCCAAAGAAAGATACTACCACCCTTGCATACATATGCAGTTCCAAAAGTCACACTCTTCTGTTATTAAGACAACAGATATTCAAGTGTAATTGACAACCTAATCTGATTGTATTATTCATACGCCTTACAACATGCAACCTGGCACAAGTGCATATTCAGGAGAAGAATGGTAGTTAGAAAAAACACCTTTGCACCTGCAAACCAGAAAACCACCTCCTTTGAAAATCAGCAAATCATAACAAACTTTTCCATTGTACATCACTGTTTAAAGCAAACCTACCCTTCATTTCCTAATAGAGATGCACCTACATCTGGTTTGATTTATTTGGTTTTACCTTAGATTTGATTAGATTTATGCTGGTTAGGTAATTTCAAAACATACAGACCAGATATCTTGTGGAAAAAGTTTCACCGAGTCTTGAACTCCATTAACATCATTATGCGATCCACGAAGTAATTCATGTAATTGCTCTACTGATTTATAGAGATTTATATACCAATACCCACTATGAGCATTTCTCAGTCCAGGACAAGTGAGGTAGTGCGGAATAACATGAATATAGGACTTAATGAATAATCAGAAACTATGTGCCTTAGACTATTAATACTTACAGTGACAGTGTCATAGAAAACAACAATCATGAACCAGTAGTGACCCCAGTCAGCTGAGCAGAAGACCATATGAACAAGTTATACTGCTCCAGGGCCTAAGCTGCCTCTGTCTTACCCGTACCCCCCTCCTCCCCCCCGCAATAACCTTGTCTCCTCTGGCAGCCACAGCATAGCATGCACCATGGCAGATAATCAGGAGCCAGCTACATGTATCACAATGAGTCACACTGTATAATTACAGTGGGTACAAGACTAACAAAAAATTAGTGGATAATATTGTCTTTTTATGTTTCATAAAGAATTACCATTTCTGGTAATGCCATAATACACATAATAAATGCTTTAACTAACCACATTCAAGATGGGTTGGTGAAGGGCTAAATCTGATTGATCAACCTGATTTCCTTCTATGACCAGGTGACACACCTAGTGGATGAGAAAAAGGCTGTAGATGTTGTGTACCTGGACTTCAGTAAAGACTTGACACTGTCTCCCACAGCATTCAGCTAGAGAAACAGGCAGCTCGTGGCTTAGACAGGTTTACTCTGTGCCCAGAGAGTTGTGGTGAATGGAGGTAAACCCAGCTGGCAGCTGGTCAACAAGCAGTGTTTCCCATGGCTCAGTCTTGTTTAATATCTTTCTCAATAATCTGGATGAAGGGATTGAGTGTATCCTTGGTATGTTTGCAGATGACACCAAATATAGTAAGAGCGTAAATCTCCTCAAGAGCAGGAAGGCTCTGCAGAAGGACCTGGACAGGCTGAATCAATGGGCTAAGGCAAACTGTATGAGATTCAACAAGGCCAGGTGCTGGATTCTGCCTCTCCACTGTGCCATTCAGTCACAACAACCCCATGCAATTCTACTGGCTTGGTGCCTGGAAAGTTGCCTGGCGGAATAGGACCTGGGGATGTTGGTTGACAGCCATCTGAATATGAGCCAGGACCGTGCCCAGGTTGCCATGAAGGCCAACAGCATCCTGTTTTGTATCAGAAATGGTGTGCCCAGCAGGAGCAGGGAAGTGATTGTCCCCCTGTAGTCGGCACTGGTGAGGCAAGACCTGAAATACTGTGTTCAGTGTTGGGTCCCTCACCACAAGAAGGACATCAAGTTGCCAGAATGTATCCAGAGAATAGGAACAAAGCTGATAAAGTCTTATGAGCAGCAGCTGAGGAAAATGGAGTTCTTTAGCCTGGAGAAGAGGAGGCTGAGGGGAGACCTTATTGCCCTCTACAACTCCCTGAAAGGAGGTTGTAGCAAGGTGGATGCTGGTCTCTTCTCCCAGGGAACAAGTGATAGGACAAGAGGAAATGGCCTCAAGTTGTGTTAGAGGAGTTTTAGGGTGGCTATTAGGAAAACATTTTTTTACTGAAAGAGTAGTGAAGCACAGGGAAGTGGTGGAGTCATCACATCCCTGGAGGTGTTCAAAAAGCCTGTGGTTTAGCAGGCATGGAGGTGCTGGGCTGACAGTTGGACTGGATGATCTTAAGAGACCTCTTCCAACATCAAAGTTTCCATGATTTTAAGGGATTTGTAGTACTCTCAGATGGGTTTCAGATTATATGCAAGTTTAAGACAAAGAAAAGGCTTTTATTGGTGTTAGGGTCTTTTATTTCCATTGAATCACAAATACTTCCTCTAAGCTTCTATTATACTAGTCATGAAAAACAATTCGAGTAATTTTTACTTATTAATCCAATTGACAGGTCTTGTAAAAAATTCTTGCTTTCTAATTCTATCATAAATTTAACATCCAGCTGTGCTTTTTATACATAGATAGCATAAAAAGATTCTCTGCCCACCTTAACATGATCGAAAACCCATGTGTCAAGCTTGGCTGCATCTTCTGCCCCAAAGTCTTCACTTTCTGCCGAGTAACAAAATGTATAGACATGATCCCCAGTAGCACCTGCAAAACCAATATATTATAGATAGAATAGGAGGCAGAAGAGTTTGCTTCCTTTTCTCATAGTCAAAAATACATGAATATTAATGCATAGGAGTTGAAACCTACAAAGAATGACAATCCTGAGATAAGTTAAAGAAGTTCTCTCCTTATTTTAAATCTTCCGATAATTTATGCTTTTTTGAAGCCTGGATACCATTTTAACTCCTTAGCTTTATCAGCACCTCAGAGGAATAAGGGGCAATGTTATCCAGTGTGCTTGTTGGAGCAAGAATCTAAAACTTTATTATATACAGTAGTTTGAATTAGTTGTAAATCAAGAAAACAAATTATTTAAATGTATGTAGTAGTTCTAAAGTTACAAGAAATCTTAAAACCTAGTGGTATAGAAAGAAGTGTTAGTTACTTAGGAATGCTAACAATGCCACAAATACAAAGGCTTATACAGGCTCAAAGTTTCTTTTACAACATTAAGTGATTGTTCTGCTATAATGCTTCTCTTGTTTCTCACCGGTAACTTTTCTTTGGTAGAGCTTGAGTTGTTACTTTGTAGTCTATTGAGCTGTGAGCTAGAATACTCACATAGCTGTTTCTCATGGGAAAGCATAAGATTACCGCCAGAAGGAGGCACACAAGCGCAGTAAGAGCTGATAAAAAACTTGCTGATGAAATCATTGAAACATACATATGCATTAGACAAGGATGTAACCTGCTGAATATACATTAGATTGTGAAACCTCGTGAGGATAAATTGGGTCGCATTTAACAGTCGTCAGAACCGGATTTGGCTACTGTCCCCGGGTTCCTGGGGCCTAACAATAAAGCACCACATATAACCCTTCCCAGAGTGTTATGTGTTTGTCACGCTGATGCTAACATGCTCAGGTGTGGAAATACAGTATGGAAAAGCAGACAGGAGGAGAATAAGTCCCAGTTAAAGTAAACTGAACAGAATTTGGTTTTGAAACAAGGAATTTTACTGAGAAACTTCTAATAGAGGAAGCTATGCATTAAGAATCTTGTTCGAACACAACTTGTTTTGGAGGCTGGTGTTTAAGAAAATGTGCCTAGCTTTTAGCTGTTAAACTGAATCATACAAGACAATACCTTATCAATGCCTTTACACATGAAAAAATACCATATCATTTATAAAGAAGGCAATGGAAGGGATATAACTTAGATATAACTCTACACCAGTTCTGAGGAAATATACAATCAAAATCCACGTGGAAAACTTTAGAAAGACAATACTCAAAATCTGCGTCTTTAAAACACGGATTCAAAGTACAGAAGGGCAAACCACTGGACTATGTTCAGGCATAAAGTAAAACATGAAGCCCATTGCTGAGAAAATACAGCATCTGGACAAGACAATTTTATTCTGTACTGACTGTCAAGAGAGGAAAGCAGAGGAGATCAGTGAAGACCTAGAAGAATAAACTTTTGAAGCCCTAGAAAGATCTGAAATTAGGTAGGATTTAATGAAATAATTCAGTCGGTGGCTGAGTTATTACAGCTCGGGGTTGCTATTTCTACTGTGACTACATAAACTCCCAGAGCTGAAAATGTTCTGCAATCAGTTGAGGGCCAGAGAGAATATAAGTGAATTGCCGCATGTCACAGTTATATAATACAGCTTTGTAAGCTTCCAGGCTTATGAACAGACTAACATTTCAGTATAAGGGAGCTGTTTAACCAAAGATTATATCCAAACCCACACAAAGAATGCAGGTATTTCGAACCAGGAAGATCAAAGCTGGCCCAAATTTTCTAGTACAGTTCCTCTTGCCCCCCAGGAGATGTTACTTCTACTTATAACCCAGAACACTTGCTGCAGTTTTCACAGTCCAGATAACATTAAAGCTGCTTCCAAGTCGTCTCTTTATCTTCATACTCAAAAAAACCCTAGAAATAAAGGCCCCCAGAAAATTTTTAAATTTCACAAACGTTTTCCCAAGAATATATCTCAAAAAATGCAAATAATATGTGCAATGACACCGTACTACCCTTCCCCTCTCCTCAGCCACCATCACAATATTCCCAAATACAAGCTGTCATCTGAGGTCATGGGAAATTGGGAGATATTTTTACAGCTTAAGACAAATTTACGAGGATAAAGCAAACAACAGAAAAGATGCGTGTGTCAAGTATCAGGACGAGAGGAGGAAGAGACTAGAGTTCAGAAAAAGTTCAAGAATCATCATGAGAAATAGAATGTACACTTTTTCTAAATCAATATTAAATTCCACTCCTATCCCTCCTATCACATTTGTCTAATTTGTCAATGCCAATACTCAGAACAGAAGAGCAGTATATGTCTCTAGCTTGTCCCCTTTTCACTTCAGTCTGCTGTACTCTGCGAGGATGCATAAGACCTCATTCGTCCAAGAACAAAATAAAATTAAACTTGGAGACCCTTTAAAAGATGAAAGTGTTGCTCAGCTATTTCTGCGTGCTGAAAGGCCTTGCACTAGGTTGACAAGACTTTAACTCACTGCACTCCACGGGGAAAAGGCTTGAGTTTCAGGAATGGTACCAAGCAATTTCTACTTACATACAGGTCTTCCCTTTACACATTATTGTTCTGAAGTAAAAGCAGGATAACCCACAGTAAGTTACTTCTCCAGTTGGGACACTGAAAAAGCATGACTGCAGTTCTACTACCCAACTCACTGGGAGATGCATGCAGAGGAAAAACCAAAAAAACACAACTGCAAGCTTGCAAACAAGAGCTTTGAATCTTAACCAAAGAAAAAAGACTAGGTTCTTTTAATTAAGGGTGTGATTAGTTCAGTATGCTGATAGAATTACATAAGGCCTATTTAAATAGGTGAAAAATAAATAGGAATACTCTCTTTAAAAGCTTGTTTCTATTTCTCCACCCAGTCTTGAATTCACAAACTGGAAATACATATGCAAATACACAAACTGGAAATACTTTTCACCACCATCTCTAACTTTAAAATTGTTTCAATATTTTATTCCCTGAAAATAATATATAAAAGATTCACAAAATTTAAACCTTACCTTTAGCAAACATTGGCAAAATATCTGGGCTTCCCCAGCTCCAAGTATATTTACTCTCATTGAAAACAGAGTCAAATTCCACTGGATTCTCCTTCCATCCTGTTAAAAATAATAATACATGGATTTAAATAGGTTTACCAGAAGATCTCATTGACAATAAAGACTGATAGTCACAGCAAAATATTATTTTTTAATGTTTCCCTCATATAATTTCACAATGAACTCTACTTCACGAGTCTCGGTTTTACTTCCCTTTCAGCTTCTAGTTGCAGTGAATCCCCCATTAATTAAGAAGTGAACTGAGAGTCTAAGCCAATCTCATTACGCAGGGATTCAAACAGATAAAACACACAGCTACTTTACCTTTGAAACAGCTAAAATTTTCCCTAACTCTAAATCATCTGTTGTTGAAACTCAGCTTTTGGCATTTTAAGCAATAAATTACACGCTCACGTATCATATTTCCAGTAGTCACATTTCACCTCAATAAAAACTTCAAGATCTTGTGTTTCCATGACAAGGCAGTTGACAGAAATTTAAAGAAATGCTCTTAATGGCAATTCCTGACAATTCTGCATTTGTAGCATGTCAGAAGGAAGAACTTTTCAATTACAAACACGGACAAGACCAAGTAATTCCTTTTACCTCCCCTGTCCAAAACAAATGCAAAACATGACAAGTGTTGAGGCTTAGAAGCCTGGGGGAAGGCAAAGGACCACACAAAATACAAAGTCAATAATATGACAGCTTTTCCACATTATTAACACCAAACATGCAGTAACAGCTAGCTCTGCACAAGACACATAGTTGCTGTTTTGCCTTATTTTACTACTGATACTCCAAGTGAACCTAGGAATGGTTCAGTTAAGACACCGCAATATCTACCTAGCCATCTACCATTACATCCCAAATGATAAATAAAAACTGCGTTACATGAAGAGGACACCCCATAAGACATTTCTGCTTCTAGACTCAGGGTGCTAAATTTCACCATGTTACAAAACATTAACTTGTGTAAGCTTTTTTTCCATAGCTATCAATATTAAGAGTGAAAAATCCATCCAAAATTATTCTTTTCCATATAATCTTGGTAAACAAACCACTACGCAGGTATTTAGCTATAATCACCTAGAAGCCCAGTTCATTACTGAAACACCTTATTTTTGAGAACAGTGTTCAAAGTTCTAGGATCAACATACCTTTAGCAACTGCACTGACATCTTCATAAAAACCAGCTATAAGTGCAACATGCCCTGGCCTGGATTCTGTTGGGACCCGGGTGTGAGAGACTCCCCAGCTGCCATTATTCTCTAGAACACCCCTGAAAACAGAATACAAGGCAGATAATGAATAAAAGTAAAAAAAAAAATTTAAAAAAAAACCCCAAAAACAACAAATTAAAATTAAGTGCAGATAAAGAGTGTCAGGTAGATGGGAGGCAAGTAATGCAAAAAAATCCCAGCCTAAACCAGATTTTCACTACTGTCTGTTGTGCAGCAAAACAAACAGAACACTAACCTGCAAGTAGTTGTATATTATAACACTGCATAGAGAACATCACTATTGTGGCCCATCAGCACTGCAAACCATGCTTCACTGGTGTTCTAATACACTCAGAATTAACATACTATGTTTTTCTGCTGCTTTCTGCTACAGCTTGCTTTTTTCCTCTCTAACATATTGTTGCCTGGTGTCACTTTTCTTTGTTCCTGCCACTTAGCTTTTATGTCGTTCAATCTTCTCTTACTCATTAAATAATTAGGTCTTGACCATGACCATGTCTGCTTTTCTTGGTGGTGGATATTAGAAGACAGCATCAAGAGAATTAAAAAAAAAACTTGTAAATCTAAGGTGCAAATAATTTTAGCAACATGGAAAAAATGTAAGTAAACCTTGTATCTTTTGCAATTCCACCAAAGTGAAGGAAAATACCTTCTCACCACATATACAGAAATACATAAATTGTCTAGGGATTAATGCAAACACAATAGATAAAAAGCAAAGAAAATAGAGGACAAAGCCTCATAAAATAATTGTCTGCTGAAGACAGGAAACAGCTGAAGCCTGTCAGAGAGCAAACAGTGAGAATTACCATATGATGTTTTCTTGTCTCCATCTTCTGGGAGAAGAGAAAAATTCACTGCCTGCTGCTAGATAAAAGGATTGAAAGGAAAAAAAAAAAAGCGAAACATACCAGGACATACCGTATACCAATGTTTAGGAATAAAGCAGCAGAATTTTCTGAACAAATTCAAAATAGTTTTTAAGAGTCAAATCTACTGTGAAACTACCTTTTTGTTGTTCATAATATAAGCTACAAAATTTGCTATATTTTCATAGGATGTGTTTTAGCCCAAGTAGATTCAGAGTTCATGCTTTGTAACTCTACTTCTAATGGAGATTTTATACAACTATTAATTACAAGATCTGCATACTCAGCTCTAAATATATTTCTCAGTATTGAAGTAAGAATCAAACCACAAACAAAAATTTCAGGCTTCTCTCTAAGCTTGCAGGATTCATAGTGTCCTTGTTGGTTTATTTTAATTAATTTTAGGTGTCCCATTCTCAGGCCAAATTGAAATTTCACTGGACTATTTGTAACAGTCCAAATATTACAATGAAAAACATAAAAGGTAACATAGTACTCTAGCATGGTATTCCTAGCTCTCATCTCAGCTAGGTCTTAAGGTAAATTGTATTGAAAAAAAAGTAATAATTTGAAAAAAAGGATCTAGGTGTTAAAGTGGTTTCCGATTTATTCTCATTGGAGACTCATCAAAATGTATCACACTAGCATTAGTGGAATACCTGAGACAAAACAAACATTTTTGTCCCTCCTCACATTTCACTGTCACAATAAGTAGGAAATAATTCTAATTAGAATTTGATTGTTATTGAATTGGGAAGTAATTATTTAACTTTGCTTTTGTGGGGCTGTAGCACAGGTTCTGAAGTCAACAATAACACATACCAGGCAAAAGAAAAAATTATAGCTAGGTATTGTCATTTACCTGTTCAAAATTAATTTAGCTATTTTGAATTATTGAAAAGCCTTCCACTCTAAAGAACCATTTAAAAAAAACTGATTTCCTCGGCAGCAGAAACATTAGCTACCCATAATAACAACAATGAATATAAATATGATCGAGTAATACAGCTGAAACATGATAGGCAAGGAAGAAAACATCTTCCCCAAACTCCCCACCCACGACCACAGCAATTCAGACTGCTTACCATCCCTCACAGCTATTACAACAATGCTGAAAAACAGATTTTTCAAGAATATTTATAATAGAAAAGACTAGTTACTTGGCATATATCACCTAGCAAGCTGCTCCAGACCTAATGGCCATTTAGTGTAAACTGTATGCACCTACTAAAACTTTGCTTCTGTTTACAGCACATTGCTGCAAGAATGGCTCATGCTCATTTAAAGATAATCTTTCCTCATTAACAGCAGAGTGGTTCCCAAAGTGCTCCACCTGGACGAGACAAGTAATATCGCCCTACCATAAAGTGGGTAAGAAACAGAACACTTGGCACTTAGGAATGAATGTGCAAAAAAGTTAACTTTCTATTAAATTGCATATATTAATACTTTGGGCTAATATTATTGAAAAACAAAAGCTGAGGCAGCAATAGCTTGGCAGATGAAAAAAGGAAACACTTCCAGCAACCAACATCTGACTTTGTTGGCCTGTTTCCAACGTTAATTTACAGGAGTTGTGTAGCACACAGGTTCAGTAACAAAACATTGACACTCTTACTTTTTAATTCTAACAGTGTGTAAGACAGCTGAAGAGACACCATTGCCTGCTCAGCAATCCACACCTTCCAGAAGGCACAACACGCCCCATGTTTTTTCTTTTCATTCCCTTTCACATACACGTGTGCACACATCTACATATTTATAAGCAGAACAAGAGGCAATGAGAGGACTATAGATAGCACTTCAAACCTCTACTGGCATTTCATTCCACAGTGACCTATAAGCATCTTTGCTTGTTACAAGGCAGTTCTTCCCTTCCATTCACCTGCATACTGTCAATGCAAGGGACAATGTTTTACTTCTACAATTTTGAAAAGGAAAGTCTGTAACTCCACAAACAAGGTAAAGCAGAGACAGTAAAAGTGCAAAATACCCAACACTGGACAAGCTAATACATGGTTTAACTTTTTATTTGTGGATAGGTGTAAGAATGCTGAATGGCTGAAACTGAAAAAATTCAAACCAATTAATGGCAAAAATATCCATTATAATTCTTTCCTGTTCACCACTGCTCCTAGTGACAGGGCCATTATAGCATTCACATCTTGCTGATAATGCAAAAAACCAGAATCTGTTCTGCAGGACCTGTTAAGTCCACAGCTTGAAGACACATGGAAAACTCCACTGATATGTCAGATAGCACCTTACAAAAAAAACACTATCAACATCAGATGCAGGTACAAGTAATCCCATATAAACCAGCAAGTGCTGCAGCAACAGCTCCTAGGATTTCTGTATCAGACTGCAAATGCCATAATAGATTCAAATGATTGATATTGTGCTTTGCTCTGATATGCAAGCTAGACCAGTGCTAATACACAAAAGAAGTCTTACTAAATAACTGCCTACTACTTTTCATCTGAGAAATTATTTGTATTATGATCAAATAATTATCTTGATATAAGGAAAAAGGAAGGGTTGGTGAAAATCATCTTTAGGCACTCAAAGATATATTTTTTAAGACTTATTTTTGGTAGGATTAGTTTTTCACAATCTTAAACCAAATGATGACATTAAGCAATCAAACACATACTAGAGAGCACAAGGAAGGCATCAGGTCACACAGGAAGGAAGGGTGGAACAAATAGGAAGTGGCAGCCTGCTGTTAGATCCATTCAGGCCACCTCTTTTGATCATGCCTGAAAAAGCCTCTTGGGTAGTTTAGAAGAGAATTCAGTCCTAAACTGAACGTCCAGGAAACAGTTTAAATTAATGACTGTTAAGCTTCAGAATTGATACCATGCCAATGTGAATGGAGAAAGATCACTCTTCCCTCAGTTACAGGTTAGCAGTAGTTCTCAGAGGACAACATTGAGTCAATTCAATCTGTTCATGGTTTAGCAGCTTTACTGACAACAGAGGATATAAACTCAAGTTCACACTTTTGTGCAGTGTTTACACTCTGCAAAACTTGTCACTTGGAAGGCAGAAGGAAGGCAGTAATAAGCCATCACAGTTGCCATCTTTTTTCTTGTTCTCTTTTCAACATTACATACAGCTGCTTCCAGAAGCAAAATCTTCTGGATTAGAAGTGGTTTTCGAAAGACATACCGCAAGTAAGGAGCTTGGGTCGTATTGTCGCTGCTCAGTTCATACAGTGAATCTGCCCGCAGTCCATCAGCAACGAAGAGCACGAGGCGTTTTGCTGGAGGTGGCAGCAGAGTCTGATGAGGAGTCATACCATGAACCAGGGGGGAGCTGAAGTAGATGTCAAAAATAGAGACCAAGAACACACAATGCACGAGGAGACCAGCAACTATGAAGACTGGTACACCCATGTCAACAGTAGGCTGGCAAGGCGCAGTCCAACACTGAGAAGGAATAAGAAAAATCAAGTTAGGCAGGTGAGACTTATCAGAACCAATATTTATTTCAATTGTTATAGGAGACATAACCACAGTCATTACCCAGATGCGTAAATCAAACTCTATATTCATTAAGCTTTTTCCCAGAAGTTTTGATCAAAAGTCACTGCATGGCTAATTGGTCTTTCAGACAGCCATTATGTCTCAGCAACTTATCTCTAGTGTGCCAAGTGGGACATCAGACACCATCAAAAAGCCACTGAGTCACACAGTTTGTTTAATATGCAGCCGTTTTTTGTTACCTACATTAGTGACAGAAAACTTGGGCAACACAATGTCTCCATGAACTACCCTCTATTGTCTGGCTGCATGATGTCTGTTGAGGTTTGTTCAGGCAAATGCAAGCCAATAACAACTAAGGAAGGTCATCCTTTTGAAAACATGCCTCCAAATTTGCTTTTTCTGAGTTTTCTATTAATTCAGGGCTTATTACATTCTGCTGAGAAACAGAAAACTTCTTTTAAAGCAAGAAAGATGCTCTGGCGAGTACAGAACTCTATTTCCTCTTCTAACACACGAGGCAAAAGTGCAACAGCTGAAGGATTATGTTTTATGGATAATGATATTCCCTTTCAGAATGGTTTTCATGACCCATCACCCTTTGAAGTCAGGTGAGGGATATAAAGATGCTCAGTAACAGGTACACTGGCAATGTATGTGTCTGCCATGTGTACTGAGTTCATACGATGTCTACCAAAGGCAATGCAAATACGTACATTGTGTTAAGTGTGGGATCGTAGCCTGAATGAGGCCTATTTCTGGCAAAGTGCTATTAGTGCTGTTCAGGCTGTTAATTTACTTATTTAAATATTAGCTCATTATCAACCCTAACAAAATAACACCTCCACTCACCAATTTAGAAACAGATGTTCCTAACAGCCTGGAAGGTTCAGATGTTCAATTTCCTGGTAAATACACACCTCCCTCTAAAAGAAACTCCTTGTTTCAGAATCTAGTTAGTGCTTTTAAATGACAATACATGTTTATCTTGTTACAGAATTCCAGTAGTCAGACAGATACAGAGAGCCAACACATGGTAAGGCCATTATTCTTATCAAATAAAGAAAAAAGGCTCCATACCACATAACCTTAACTCTGAGGTTTTAAAATAAAGAATTATAACTGGCCGGGAAAACCAGAGAAAAAACCCTCACACGCTAAGAAGATTTGAAAGGTAATATATATCATTACTTACTAATCCAAAGAAAATTCAGATCCCTGTACAGCTGAACCATAACTTCCAATTTCACTCATTTTCCCTACTGAAATTCAGATGCAACAACTCCTAACCAGAAACAATCACAGAATCACAGAACAACCAGGTTGGAAGGGACCCATCGGATCTTCTAGTCCAACCATTCCTATCTAACACTAAAATAATGCAGTAGTTCCTCATTTCAGAGATTTGAAAAGAAAACCAAGTAACAAGATCAAGATAACTAAATACAAGATCTCAAATAAATACATAGTAGTTACACTTAAGCAATCAAACAAGAACTTTTCATTAATGAGGGAGTCACATGCTTCTATGTTTGCAAATGATATTCCCAGAGAGACTCAAAATATTTGTAACTACCAGTTTCTTGGTTTTTACTTTTAACTACTTAAGATTCCTTTAGGAATTCAAATACATCAAACCACAGCCACAGAAACACCACTAAGTTGAACGCCAGGCCTCATTTTATTCAATGTTTTACTTTCCATAGGGATTTTTCTTTTGATGTATTTGTGTTTGATAAGAGAATCCAAACTATTCATGCCTTAAAGTGATGAGACTAAACACCCTACTAAACAAAGCAGTTACTTCTAATCAACTACTTGCTGTTGCATACTATGCTCCCAGTGCTACAATTCTATAGCTTAATAGATGTTTAATTCTTCTAATTCAAATATTAGTAATCTAATCTGTTTTCAGTACTAGCTATTTCTCTTTGCTTTAACTCTCCCTAGACCCGAACCCCTGCTTGCAGCAAAGAGACACCAACACAACTAAAATTTAATGCTGTGTAAAGACTATAGTGATCCACAGAAGTAATAATAATTAAAAAAGAAAAGACTCTATTTTCCACTCACAGTTTGGCTACATTACACTCCCTTATTCATCTGTGCACAGTGTACTCAGTTGCTCACCACCATCAGATGATTTCAGTACAGGCAGTTCCCAGTCTACCTGCTTCTGCCACATCTCTTGTAGCCTGCTGCTCCTTCTGACACTAGCTTACCTTACATTTCTCCTTTAATGCATGACTTTGTGCCTCATCACTGTGACATAACATTGTGAAGACTATCCTATCCTCAGGTTTACAGATACCTTCCCATAGGCATAAAGTTTTTGGAAAGCTCCTAAGTAAACACCTAACTACATCTCAGCTGCGTGCCAGAACAGCATCCAGTACCCTTTCCTAATGGCAGTCTTGGTTTTGAACTACTAAGCCACTGGGTGAGGTGTTGCAAATAAACACTTCTCTGTGATTAGCAAAGGTTCCAACTCAAACAACAAAGTTTTATAAACAGTCAACAGCAATTCTAGAGACACATAATTGACCTTCTATGCCTTTTCATCTTGACCAAGTTACAACCAAACTTGGTTACTGCCAGCCCAAAGTATTTAAATTTCATTTAATACAACCGATTTGTGTAATACATCACCTTCAGATATCCAAAGTACCATGGAAGAACAATCAACATTCCTATTAACAGGTTTTTAGTGGAAAGGGAAGTTCTTTGTCATTGCCTGCATTTCCCTGGGATGTCGAATCCGTCAAAGCAACCATTCTATCCCTATAAGGGAAACATCCAAGACTAGGCTTTTCTGGACACAAATTTCCACAGGTCCATTCCCATCTCCCTATCAGCTCCTCTCAACACATGCTACGCAGCTTGAAGCACATCTCTATTTCTTCTCAGCCTGCAATACTGAGACATATTTGCCTACTGAAAAGGGTGAAAGAATCATAGAATAACCAGGTTGGAAGAGACCCACCAGATCAAGTCCAACCATTTCTATCAAACATTAAACCATGCCTCTTGGCACCTCGTCCACTTGTGCCTTAAACACCGCCAGGGAAGGTGACCCAACCAACTTCCTGGGCAGCCTGTTCCAGTGCCCAATGACCCTTTTTGTGACATTTTTTTTCCTAAGTCCAGCCTAAACCTCCCCTAGCGGAGCTTGAGGCCATTCCCTCTAGTCCTGTCCCCTGTCACTTGGGAGAAGAGGCCAGCACCCAAGAAAAGCAAGCAGGTAAATGGATGAAGTCTCTTGTACGCTTCTTCTGTAACACCTCAGTGAAGCAAGTAGGAGGGAACCGACAAAGTGGAGCAATGAGATTGTGTCAGAAGAGAACACTGCACATTAAGTCCTCTCAAAGGAAGACTATTCTCTAAGTGAAGGCTTACGTCCTTCAATGCAAAAAGTCAGATTTCTGTTTTCACTCATAATGCAGAAACATTAGTATGCCTAAAATGCACGGCAACATGGATGAACACTGGCAAGTTAATTTCCAGGAAGCTTTTCCTAGAGAATGACAACAGCCAGAGGCATCCTCCTAGCATGCTGCCTGTGACAGACACTGCAACCAGAGACCAGACTCTGCACCACCCCACTGCAGATAACATGGTAACCAAGATAATGCATTTAAGTCATTCATATTCACTGAATTACAAAATTACATATCAGTGACCTGACAAATACACACATTTCGAAATAGATTCAGATATAAATGAAGTAAAGTACTCCCTGTCAAGGAAACTTGGGTTCACCATGGTCTAGGACAGACAAGGATGGAAGACAGATAAGTGAGAGGTCGAACTGGGTCCATCCTATATGAAACAAAACAGTTTCTGTTTTAAGAAAGGACTTGTCTAAGTGATCTACCGCTGTGCAGAAACAGGTCTTGGTGGAAAGTTGTTCAATTCTTGGTTGAATAGCTACCAGTAGCAACTTCACACAGTTCTTTTAACTAAAAAAATCCAGCAAGTCAGAAAATAAGAGAAATCAAAAAGAGCATTAGAAATACCATTCAGAAGTCTCCTTCAATTTTTAGCTACACTTCTAAGAAAAATGATGGCATTTTATCTCTCCTGGAAAAAGCAGTCAACCCTGCTAGAATCTAGGTTACTAATCAAAGAGTTGACAAGCCTAGACCACCAGCATTTCACCCTCAATATCATCATTTAATTGTAAAGGTTTTGATTTCATGTTAGAACAGATATCCTGCAAACTGGGGGACAAACTTCTTCCCAAATTCTTAACAGTTTTAGCTGAAGTCACTTGAACACACAACTGCAGGTATTTAAGTTTTCTAAACCTAGGATGGGCTACCCATCTTTTATTACGGTGTGGAATAGGTAATTTCATCCATGAGTTTACCCACTTGATATCAATGGTTGTTGGTTCAAAAGATGCCAAGGCAAGGGGAGGGGGGAGGGGGGCAGGGAGGCCGGGGAAATAAAAGGCTTCTTCAAGCACTCATCCACCCACTAGGACCTCACTATTATAAGTTGATCTACCATGGAAAGCAAACCATCAGAGAAGAAAGTGAAGGAGAAAGAGAGAGGGACCTCTAGAATTTGTGAATGAACCCCCACAGAAGAGAAGCGTTAACACTAAACAAATGTTGTGCTTTGCAACTGCAGCAACAAGTGCTTGTGGCACTAACAGAAAAAAAGCAGTATCTCTCACTTCAAATATAAACTGGATCCCTCCGATGATCTCTCCTCCACTGCATTCTTGGATGAAGAACCATCAATACGGAGAGTTAAAGCTAAAGATCTATCTTGCAACTATCCTCTTCCTTACAAGATCTGGACATGATCTTCACAAATTAGAGGTGATTTAGGAAAAGACAGATTTGTGGATAAACTTCAGCGCAGATCTCCTGGGTCATCTGTTTTTTGTTCTGCCTTTGAGAATTTTTACCATTTTACTTTTTTCACCACTCATTTCCAAGAGGAGCAGAATCAACATTTGATCTATATTCTCAAAGATGTAATGCCAAATATTGGAGACTGCAAGTCCAAGGAGGGATCCCACTTAGCATTCAATACAGCCTCTACATAGCTGGTGCAGGAACAGCTGGAACTAGACAATAAATTCGAAAATGCACAGATTTTCACTCATCTGAGTCCTCTGGAATCCAGAAGAAAGCATCAGCATCAAATTCCTTGGTGCTCAGTAGCCTTTTGGCGTGTTTTTCTCTCTGGTAAGAGGACAGAGCAGCTAACCCAGTACAATCCAGGTGTTCAGACTACTCTCGTGCATTCTAGGCACAGCAAAAGCACAGTTAGCGCTGTGCGTGCATCTGCCCTAGGTGGAAACGGGCTTTTCTATATACTATTTCTCTGTATCTAACGTGAGATACAGAAATGAAACCCGGCTTTTACGGGATACCACAAAAAGGGGGGAAAAAAACCCAAAAACCAAACAACAAAACATAAGAAAAGAGTCCTTTAGTTTTCTGCTCCCTTCCACTCCATTATAGAGGTCAGCAGCAGCAAATTTTTTGTAAAGCCTGGTGTTTGATGGCTCAAGGCAGAAACCCTGTAAGGCAGACTTAAAGGAAGAAATAGCAAGGACAAAAGGGAAAAGAAGTGGATTAAGCACTAGCTTATAAGAAAAAGCAAAAGCCACAGCCTGTCAAGAGAAGAAAAATAGAACTGTCTTAAATGCACACAGTTTTTCACTTTGAAGGACAAGGAGTCAGATCTAAGTAGTTATTACTAGTGCAAAAATGTCTCTGCTCTCAGGCGCCTGGCCATCCAAAGAGCGGATAAACAAACTGTCACTTGAAAATATATCTTACATCTTTCTGTCAAGAAAACTTAAGCCAAGTATATCTTAGGATTTTTGTTTCCTCTGATACTTTCCCAGGCAATCCTTTAGCAAGCAAACTAGTGTGGTACCTCCTACAAGCCTTATTTGCACAAAGCAAAACGCAAGCTTTGCTCAAATCCTAACCACATTGTTCTAGTTAATTCTGTTAAACCATTGCCTACTGCACCAAGGGACTCTCATTTCCTTTGTTCTCACACCTAAGAAAATAATACCAAAAAAACCTGCTATTGGCTGCAAGCTTCCCACCAACAGTAATGTTAGTGCAAGGACTGAGACTCCAGACTGTGATGATGGCAGAGGAACAAGACAGCTTGAATGAGCTGCCTAAGCCCAACCATCTGAGAAAAGAAACAAGCAGTTTATTTCACACAAGCTCTTCCCATTTTTCAAGTTTATCCATAGCTTGCTGACAAGATTTTTTTCTCCTTTTTTTGACTCATGCCACAGAATCTACATCCACAGCCCCAAGCTGGATCGGGTCCCTCAGTGCTTAACAGGAAGGCTGACATAAGTGCAGCCCTCATTTACCCAAAGCAATCAACATCTAAGCTGCATTTCTCTGAAGTTATAATCTCGCAGCATTATTTATATGGCAAAGAAAACCATACTTGTACTGCAACACAATCCAGTTTTTCATGAGAAAAGGAACATTTCCATTTTATGTATTACTTTCTTCAAATATGCAATAAAAAATACACAAAATACGACATGGAACATGCCCCATTGACAGGAGTATTTTTTTAAGGCCAATGAATTGCCAAGACAGGAAGCTCAAGATACATTAGTCATTTCTCTTAGAGGGATCATGCTTCAGTAATGCTGTCAAGTCTGTTGGTTAAGATGAAGAAAATCTATTGGAAATGCATTTTCAATAAGCATCGACGGCCTTGGTAAATATCTTTTACAGAAGAAAATAAATAGACAGAAATGGCTGATATGTTTCTGGGTGACAAATACATTTTTCAAGTAAACAGTGTTGTGTACTTTGTAATTTAAACTGTCAAAGTGGTGACTGTACAATTTGTCTACACAAAAAATGATCCTTTTGTTTAGGGTTGGGGAGCAAAGTGGGAGTTGTGTGGTCTAAGTGACAGTATTTCGCATGGTTCGACTGTTACATATCATCCAAGATGGCTTTCACAGTCCCTACTCTCTCTTTTTACTAATTTATAAAGAGTTATATCACTCAAGAAAAGCAATCAAGTCATTCCTGCTGTCACAGCACATACATCCATTGACTGCACAACTTAATTTATACAAGAGACTTAACAGCCAGTCTCAAAGTAACTCTCTCTCACGTCTTTCCTCACTACTTAAATACAAGAAAAGCAAAATCCTCATCTTGACTTCATCATACAATCATACTATGAATAGAAGTGGAATAATGACCAAGTTCCTTTTCCTCCTTTCAAAAATCTCATTTCCTTTCTCTTTTGAGGTACAATACACTCTGCCAGACAATGAAACTACAACTGCAGTATTTCCACTTACACTGAAATGGCTTTTGTAATTCAAACCAACTGTTTAAAATTATTTTATGTTCAACATCTTCACTGAGCATTTTAGAGATTATAATAACAAATGACATCTGTTTTAAATTTGCATGGTAATTTTTAAATTTCAGTAAAGCACATCCAAACCTGAGGCAAAGAGCTCAAAGAATATTTTATTTTCTTTTTAACATCACTTGATAATCAGAATTACTCTGCCTGAATAGAAAAGTCTTCTGCCAAAAATTTCCAAAGAGAAATTTGACTATGGCCTATTGTCAAGGTGCCAATAAAACTTCAAGTGTCCTAATCCTTGAACATGCAGCAAATCAGTTACTCCAGTGTCAGCCTATGCAATATCCTCTGAATTATCCTTTAAACACAGGAAATAGTACCTGCAAGTCTCTCAGGCACAAGAACACACTTGATAACTGCACTGACAACAGGACAGCACTGACAAAGTGAACAAGGGTACTTAATTAAGAAACATTGACTGTTTTGAGGCACAAAAGAGAAAACATGAGCATCACCCTTTGGTACCCCTTGTAAGCCACGTGGAGAAATAAAACCAAAAAGTAAACATACAGCATTACATCTGAATAGCATGTAGGCAGCTAGAAACGCAGAACTCAGAATAAGCAAAACCCAGTAACAATAAACCCTATGTAGTTTTGCTGTGAATCAGCTATTTTGCTGGGCAACAACATTTTGAGGGCCTATGACTGTTTTCATAAATATTTTGCAAATGCTCTTCGGTATTTCTTGATTTTAGAGTCATTCAGCAATAGTCTGTCAGCAAGTCTTCAAGCACCACTGCTCTACAGCTTAACATCATATTTTCATCTCAATATGGATTATTTTTTTCTTTCATGTTGCTGAAGTGTCTTGGCATTACTCTGGGCAACTTCTCTGTTCTTGCAGAAAATGATTATTTTTTTCCCCGTCATTATTTTTCTTTGCCCTGTTTGGAGGTCTTACAGAAAACTTTTTTTTACATTACAAGTTTCATTGGATAATTTTTGGGAAAGAATGTCATCCTTGCAGCATCTAACAGAACCCACCCACTGAATGCCAGAACTGCCAGCGTCAAGGGAGAGGTAGCACTTACGAAAATGCAAGTGCATGTAAGAAAGTTTGCCACAGCAATCTTGCTGTTTCCTTGGAGCTCTCCTTTTCAACCCAAGGCTGAAACCCCTCTGAGACATTTTAAAAGATATTCGCAATAAAACTATGTAACAGAATACATGCGCCAACAGAAGCAGTACAGTTCCTTCCTTTACCAATAAAAGAGAAATTAAACTCTTTCAAGTCATACAGTAAATATTAAGGTAGAACACAGGAGAAAAGGATGGAAAAATAAAAACTTTCAGCTGTGTTCAGCTAGCTTCACAAAACCAGCTTGCCAATGTATTCTGTAAAAACACAGAGAAGAAAACACACTTGGACAAAAACCAAACAGTGCTTAAAGTATGTTCCATTGAACCCAGTGTGAATAAGGAAGGTTTAAAAAGATCTGACAGTTGTTTGTCTCATATGAGGTTGTATTTTCTTACCAATAGCAACCATTACAAATAAACTCGAGTTATGTCGTATAGTAACAAGCCACATGTGTGGAATCTTGCACATCAGCCTCTGAAGGTCAGTTTGCCAATACCTTCAGTTTGAAACAAAAGGACTACAAGACAATCTTCTTAGAAAAAAAGCAATACTTTCAAATTGAAGAAATACGGAAGTCAAATAATTTGTAGGGTCCCACCCTTTCCAGTTATTTTTTCTTTTTTTTAAAGAAAGAAAAGTACTTAGAAGCTTTTGAGTACACAAGTACCACTTCGCTATGCCAGCCAGTTGGATATAATGTATATCCAAATACAACTTGGATAAGTGATGTTTTATGTCAAGTGACCTATGTAGCACACTTCAGTTAACAGCAGCGTTAGAGAACGACAGTTGCCCCCAGAGAACAGCAGCGGCCTGCGAGCGCCCCCAGGCGGAGGCGCGGGGAGGGACAGGCCGCTCTCCAGGGTCCTGCACCGCAGAGCCGCCCTGCGGGCGGGGGCGAGCCAGGCACGAACCCCACTCGCATTACAGAATCGTAGAAACATAGAATCACCTGAGCTGGAAGGGACCCACAAGTCCAGCTTCTGTCCCCGCATAGGACAACCCCGGCATCCACACCATGGGGCTGCGGGCGTTGTCCAAATGCTTCTCGAATATTTTCAGGCTTGGTGCCGTTGACTGCATCCCTAGAGAACCTGTTCGAGTGCTCCGCCACCCTATGGGTGAAGAGCCTTTTACTAATATCCAACCTAAGCCTCCCCTGGCACATCTTCCTGCCATTCCCTTGGGTCCTATCACTGCCCATCAGAGAGGAGAAATCAACACCTGTTCCTCCTCCCCTTGTGAGAAAGCAGTAAACTGTTATGAGTTCTCCCCTCAGCCTCACCTTTTCCAGGCTGAACAGACCAAGTGACTTCAGCTACTCGTCATTCAAGTTCCCCTCCAAAGCCTTCATTGACTTTGTGGCCATCTCTTGGACACCCTCCAGTAGCTTGATATCCTTATTAAATTATCACTTACCTGAAGCACTTACATTCACTTTAGAACTGAGTTCTAGAAGTTTAACAGCTTCTGCTAGCAAAGTAATTATCATTTATGATATATCAACTTGTAAACATCCTCTGCTGAAACCCTGTGAGCTTACGTTACTTTTAAAGACAAAGTCAAACCACCCTTTTCATTTCTATAAGACATGTTATTTTTCAGCTGTTGAATGACTCCAATAATTAACAGAGCCATGAAATTATTGCAACACATGGCACTGTTAAATGTCAATGGAAGCTCCCCCTCACTCAAACTTTTTTGGCAGAAAAATGGCAATAGCCTTATTCCAGGAAAAAAAAAAAAAAAAGCTCAGAGCACAAGACAAAAAAAACTTAGACAGGAGCACAGAAACATGGAGAACACAGGCAGGAAACATCTCTCCAGTTCTCGTATTACACCTTCCCCCCCACAGACAGAGAATTATTTGTCATCTCCTGATCTCACTGCTGGCAAAAAGTGGGGTGCCTCACACTGGTATGTAAAAGACTCCAAAGAGATGACAATTACTACTACAAGACAGACACCCAATATAGTTTCACATCAAGAACATGAGGGCAAAATTTACCTACCTTTGTATCTGCTCTCAGGAAGGACACAATGAGCTAGCTTTGAGATAGCAGAGAAAGTCTATTATTCAAGGCTATGTAGCAGTTAGTCACCTGTACCTTACCATATGTAGGAACTGACATGCAATTAAAAGCACACTTACCAAAACACTTAAGTCCAGCAAGGCAAATATATTTGATCAGGTATTTTATACAAAAACAACTGCTACAGGAGTAGGGGCTAAAAGAAAAAGAGGTTTCCACCATCACAAATACTGCAAAGAAAACAAAGACAGTACAGTTGCAGAGAGTTATCCTGTCTTTCTCTGTTCTTGCCCATGTATTCCCACACTAAACCTCTTACTTGAGCTGGTACAACTGCATAGCCAAGCAGATTAGAGGATGCACTGAAAATAACCAAATAACCTAAAGGGGGAAAAAATAGGAAGGAAGGAAGAGTAAAGATAACTTTGCTGCAGTTCAGTTCCTCCGTCTAATTTCTAAAACCAGCCTCTGCACTGGCACCAGGACAGGACTGCACATCCTCCCAACAAGGTTAACTCAGCATGTTCAAAGCATGTCCTCATTTTTCTCAAAAGCCTGCATCTCACAATATTTGTATTCCTTTTATTAACACTGTAGTCTATCCTGTGACCTCTTCCTCTGCCATACGGCAGCTCAACTCTTACAGAATCATAGAATCACCAGGTTGAAAGAGACCCATCAGATCATCAAGTCCAACCATTCCTATCAAACACTAAACTATGACCCTCAGGACCTCATCCACCCGTGCCTTAAACCAGGGAAGGTGAATCAACCACTGCCCTGGGAAGCCTATTCTAATGCCCAATGACCCTTTCTGTGAAAAACTTCCTCTTAATCTCCAGCCTAAATCTCCCCTGGCAGAGCTTATGGCCATTCCCTCTTGTCCTGTCCCCTGTCACTTGGGAAGAAGAGGCCAGCTCCCTCCTCTCTACAACCTCCTTTCAGGTAGTTGTAGAGACCAATGAGGTCACCTCTCAGCGTAGTCTTCTCCAGGCTAAACAACCCCAGCTCTCTCAGCCATTCCTCATAAGGCCTGTTCTCCAGCCCCTTCATCAGCCTCGTTGCTCTTCTCTGGACTCGCTCCAGAGCCTCAACATCCTTCTTGTGCTGAGGGGCCCAGAACTGAACACAGGATTCAAGGAGCGGTCTCACGAGTGCTGAGTACAGAGGGAGAATAACCTCCCTGGACCTGCTGGTCACACTGTTTCTGATATAAGCCAGGATGCCATTGGCCTTCTTGGCCACCTGGGCACACTGCTGGCTCATGTTCAACCAACAGCCTGTCAACCAACACCCCCAGGTACCCCTCCTCCTGGCAGCTTTCTAGATAGACTTCACCTAGTCCGTAGCTCTGCATAGGGTTGTTGTGCCCCAAGTGCAGGACCCAACACTTGGCCGTGTTAAACCTCATGCCATTAGACTCAGTCCAGCAGTCCAGTCTGTTTAGGTCCCTTTGCAGAGCCTCCCCACCCTCCAGCAGATCCACACTTCCACACAGTTTAGTGTCATCTGCAAACTTGCTAAGGGTACACTCAATACCTTTATCCAGGTCATTGATGACGACATTGAACAGGGCTGGACACAGCACTGAGCCCTGGGGAAAACCACTTGTAACTGGTCTCCAGATGGATTTAACACCATTTACTACCACTCTCTGGGCCCGGCCATCCAACCAGTTTTCTACCCAGGAGATTGTGCGCCTCTCCAGGCCAGAGGCTGACAGTTTCCATAGCAGAATGCTGTGAGAAACTGTGTCAAAGGCTTTACTGGAGTCCAGGAAGACCACCACATCCACAGCCTTTCCCTCATCCAGCAGCTGAGTCACTTTGTCATAGAAGGTGATCAGGTTAGTTTGGCAAGACCTGCCTTTTGTGAACCTGTGTTGGCTGGGCCTGATCACCCGGTTCTCTTGTAAGTGCTTCATGATAGCACTCAAGATCACCTGTTCCACGACTTTCCCTGGCACCGAGGTCAGACTGACTGGCCTGTAGTTCCCAGGATCTTCCCTGCAACCCTTCTTGTAGATGGGCACTACATCAGGCAGCCTCCAGTCCAGTGGAACCTCCCCAATCTTCCAGGACTGCTGGAAGATGATGGAAAGGGGTTTGGCCAATACAACCGCCAGCTCCTTCAATACCCTAGGGTGAATCCCGTCTGGCACCATAGGCTTGTGGGTGTCTAGTTGGGCAAGCAGGGCTCTAACCACCTCCTCTTGGACCATGGGAGCCTCGTATTACTCCTCTAGTTCTGGGGTTTGTACACAGAGGGAACAGCTTTCTTTACAATTAAAGACAGAGGCAAAGAAGGCATTAAGTACCTCAGCCTTCTCCTCATCCCCTGTCACTGTTGTTCCCTCTGTGTCCAAAAGGGACTGTATGGTCTCCCTAGTTCTCCTTTTGTTATTTATATACCTATAGAAAGATTTTTTTATTATCTTTCGTGGACTTTGCCAACCTGATTTCTAGTTGAGCCTTAGCCCCTCTGATTTTTTCCCTACACAACCTCACTTCCCTCCTGTAGTCCACCCAAGAGGCCTGTCCCCTCCTCCAGAGCCTATAAACATTCCTCTTCTTCCTAATGTCACTTGAGATCTCTCTACTCAACCAAGCTGGTTTTTCCCCCTGCCGGCTTTTTTTCCGGAACATGGGGATGGCTTTCTCCTGAGCTACTAGGATCTCCTTTTTGAAGAGCTCCCAGCTCTATGTTTTCCCCTCATATCTGAACATAACTGAAGAACATCAGGCTGTGTAAAAGGGTTTTTTTAAAAAAAAAAAAAGTGTGCAAATACTAACTTTAAGAGGAATACAGCCAAACAGGCAGTCCTCAAAAGCACAGAGCAGTGGCATGGAATTAATGCAGCAACATCTCTGCAAGCTGGAGCATGCCTCTGAATGAAAGGAATAAATAAGTCCTTCTCAATGTTAAGTCTTAAACTGTCTTAACCTCTACAAAGCAATATAAGGAAATTTGGGTAAAACAGCTTTTCAGTTGAGTTCAGTACCTTTAAATCTCAGAACTCAAGTATGACTTTACAATCATCACTTTCGTACTTCAGTGTAGCATTTCCCCTCCCCACCTACACTGTCCCTTCACCATGGTGAGGCCTGGTATGGCACAACATCTCAGACAGAGCCATCTGTCACCTTCCAGACAACTCCATCTTTCCGATGAGGGTGAACAAAGCTTGAGTAATTCAATACTCTAGTTTTTGTGTTGTCATAAAAGGTTGCATTTTTTATTCCTGAATTATGTCTTCTCACTCAACTGTAACAACATTTTCCCCCTCTCTATTCATTCTCACAAAAGCATAATACACACATGGCTAAACTTGAACAAGTTTTCTAAAATATCACAGGCTATGAATGCGTTTGCTTATTGCAGTTTTGAGCGTGAGCTTCCAAATATCCACTGTTGCCAGTAATGATTCAAAGTAACAATCTTAGAGGTAGAAAAACACAGCCAAATTGATTCAAAGGTTCCTGAGTTTGTGAGTCCTAATCTGACTTCATGGAACATTATCACATTTTTGCTGAAGCTAAAAAGATTTCCAAGACCCTTTCTCACTGTTGTACTCTTGAACAAGAGTTGCCAGAACACACAGATCTGCGTTACTTTCAAGTAAAAATCAGATTTGCTTCCAATTTTCCTCAATTATTTTGTACCCTGTGTCTTGGCTGGGACTTTAATCAGATGAAAAAAAAGCTACCCTACTTCACTGAAGGATTTACCAGGCCAGATTAATTAACAGATTACAAGTATTTCGCACAGAACAAAAAGATACGGACCCAGCTTTTGCTTTTAAATTAATCTAGCCTTGTCTGTATAAGTTAAAACAAAATCTTACAGTTTGACTTTACTCACTGAGAAAGCATTCGACATTGCACCAGAGTAGCACAGATAGCACGATTCACACACGCATCCCCACCAAAGAGCATAGAAGGAACTCAAACTGTTTATGCTAAAGTTCATTAACCTTTGAAACATCAGTTCAAGGTTTAACAGAAAAATTGCAGTAAAAGCAAGGCTGAATTTTCTCGAGAACTGTAAGTTTAAAAGTTAAAATATGCATGAACTAAAAAATTATTCATACATTATCATCCTCTCAAAAAAAAAAAGGGGGGGGGAAACAAAAATAAAAACCAAAAACCCCAACCTACCCAAACACTATGATCTTCTTTCTGTGTTTTTGGATGCTCAGCTTGACAGACCATTTCTAAAAGTCAGGCTTTCTGAGCTGAATGTATTTATGCTGTTCTTCAGATATAATCCCCAAGTCTTTTAGAAGTTACAAAGAAACATTAATTCCAGTAAGAGACAATGCAAGTAGATGAAGAATCTGCCTCTATGACTACTGAATAAATACAGAAAAAGATTAATTTGTAGCTAACTGCCTCAAGTAGGCCCAGATAATGCTGTTTCCAAAACAAATATATCTTTTTCTGCCTTGCATATCCTCTAAGATGCTAAACTTCACTTATCAGTTTTTTTTCTCAAGTCTCTCAAAACAACAAGTCTTGGCATACTGTAAGAAACTCATTTTAGCCATATTGTTAAAATAACATTTTTCTCCTTGTATTCATCAGCTCTGGAATGCAAATTTTAGCTGTGTTAACTTCATCCCAGACATTCATATATTACTTTTGGACTGACACCAATAAATATTTCTGTTAGTTTCAGAAACCAAATCAACCCTCCAGTGAAGTACTGAAATGAATACTTTTACATTATTTTAGGTGAAGAATGAGCAAAAAAAAAAATGTTAGTCCCCACTGTAACAGCACACAAACCCCAAAGGGAATTATTCTCTGAAAAGAAAGGTAGAATTTTGTTTCTGAACTACCTCTAAAGTGCTTCAAGCCACATGTGAACACTGAAAATCGTCGCTAGAGGCTGCTACAGGATATCAGTGAGTTTTCCCCTCTGTTTTAAGGGAAGAGGCAGAACTGCGGCATATCAACTTTGAACAAGTTCATACTGAATTCTCCAGAAAGAAAAGGAAAAAGCACAAGATTTATTTACGGGTCCCCGATTCCACTGGAGCATCAGCAACAAAGTATTTTTGCTCATGTTTTTATTGTGGTCCGAGTTGGATTTTACAGCATTATCAATATAGCAGTATTCTACATCGTGCTACCAGTCCACACTCCACCACTTGCTCTCTTTTGGTGTATCGACAACATAAAACATTACGTTAGCAAAAAATATCCGAGTTTATTACAGGATAGAAGGCAAAACTGATTACACTATTTACCAAAGTTCATGCAAATTAAAAATAAACACAATTTTTTTTATACCATAGCATCATGATATAGCTTGCATTCACAGTACTGAATTTTGCTGCTAGATCTCAGTACCACCACAAAATATTGCCACTATTTTATTATCAAGATTTCAGCCTCAATTTTGCTCTCAGTGAGGCAGGTAAATCCCCATGAATCACCTTTACACAGAGCTCCTCATTAGTGAGAAAAGGACGCTATTTTCAAAGAAAGAGAACAGAAACCCATGCTGACCCTGTCCTGCGCCATTTCCCGTGAACTGAACTTCCTTCTGCACCAAATACTACCTGTTGCTGCGCTCCAGCTTCAACTGGACTTTCTCATCAGGGAACACCCAAAGCTGCCCCCATCCCCAGACCTGGGGAACTGACCCGTCCTCATCCTCGGTAGAACAGATTCATCCCTATCCTCATCCTCGTCTTCAGACCTGGAGAACTGACTCAATCCTATCCTCACCCCTATCCCCTGACTCAGAGCTAGGGAAGCGACTTATCCTCATCCCCAGACCCAGGGAACTTACACCCCCTCCCTCCAACCCCCGGGGAAGCTCTCAGTGCGCACGCGCTTGCACTCACTCATGTCCCCCCCGCCGCAGGACCCTGCAGCTTCCGCTTCCGGCTGACGGCTCCCAGCCCTTCTCGCACCCGGCCACGCCCCCGGATCTGCCGCCCGTGCCTCTCGCGGGGCGGCCCCAATCCCGGAGCGGGAGGGTCCGCGTGCCGGGGAGAGGTTTGCGATTGGCCGAGAGAAAATGTCGCGAGAGTTGGGACCCGGAAGCGGTAGCGGGGACGGCCGCGGCCCCGAGGCGGGGCGGGGGATG